>CM060980.1:8575000-9175000 GCA_030765065.1 Deroplatys truncata | reverse complement strand
ATGTTTTGGAGTGTATTAATGATTTATTAAATCATAAGTTTTCAAAATCAATCTTCACCTACGCATTTGAAACAAAATGTTTTTTTTTAAAAAACACTGTAATAGCACCTACTTGTAAATTACAACATAAATTATGTAGATTTTAGGTATTTGTCTCATGAAAGAAATAAAAAGATTATAAACATACCCAACATGCCAGGCTGGCATTCGGGGAATCCGCGATTCTAATGGCGCGAGGACCGTCCTCCTTATCCGAGATTTTTCCTCATAACTGGCAAATGCCTGGGAGGTATCTTAAGTTTAAACCTGGAACGCTTCCTTCTGAAATATTGTTTCATTGTACATATCATCGATGTCCACCACCTTTGGTGAATTATGTAGTAAGATCAGACTTTGAACGCTACCTAAAAAAAGAAAAGAGGAAGAAAGAAAGGAAAAAAGGAAGCCTCACTGTATGAAATTTGTAGGAGGGGTTGCTGCAAAACACACCTTATCACTTAGGCACTCAGAGTAGCAAAGAGTTACCGCTGACAATCACTCAGAACAGAACACAACTTATCCATCGAATCACAACTCACAACTGAACAGGTGAGTCACAATTCACAACTGGACCGCATTCGGACTGGCCAAACTCTTCCTAACTTCTTTATCAACTGAACGGAAGTGTCTAAATGGACGCTAGTCAGCTCCTAGTTTAGGTCGGCATACAAATAGTAACGTTCTTGAAGAGGAGCGTATTAGAAACTGCGGAAAGGAATGTTCTGGAGCAGTAATTATCCAAATGCAGGGAAGCGGCACATAATGGGTTTGTTACGCGGGTTATTATTCTGAAGGGCACCCAGGCACTGGACTTTGATACATTCACCGGCGGCCCGCAGGTATCTTCGTGTGCGCGGTCAAAATATGTAGCAATATATGGTATATTGATTGCTTTTATTCACACATAATAATATTATTATTCAATGTTTGCATTAAATAATTTCACTATTTCGTATAGAAGGCGAATTAAGCACCTCGGGAACCCGCTTTACCACCTTACTACCTTGCTACATGACTGGAATAATCGATTTCCTACATATCTTAATAAGTTGTATATCGTTAATGCAAATATTATTCGATAGGAAAGAAGGAGCTTTGCTTTCACAGCAAACATTTGGCGTTTAGGAAAAGAGAAAAGTATCAGTTATATGTCAGAAAAGTAATATACAGGAAATGAGTTCTGCTTGAAGCTGTGTCGGGTGACATAAATTCAAATGGCAAAGTTTAGTGTGATTTCTTGCATATTAGCGTCTTAAAGCGGCGGTAGAAAGTTGGTGAGGCTTCGAGTCCTAGCCATGGCATTTAAGTCAGACTCCGCCACAAACAGTGCTTACAATATGCACTACCTTTTTATTATTTTCACAATGAAATTATACTACGCTTCCATGCTTGAGAGTAATTGCTGAGGTGTGCTAAACCTATCCTGTCTGGAATTCTTGGGCCAAGATTAACATATTAAACATATAAATTGCGTAATTATAGTTTTAATGTAGTACTTGCGAAGGAAAAATCGAGTGCTGAGTGACCTTAGTTGTGGACTGTCAGTCACTTGAGTCAGTCGTAAACAATCCTTACATGGGTACTGACTTCGTCTACCTACCTCATAAGCTTAGTTATAGAATTGTAAATAACTCAGTACGTATAAGCAAAGCGAAATATTTGTTTATCATCCTTGTAATTCAAAATGTATGAAATAAAAATGAATTAAAAGAATGTGCAAACACATTTCATATTGATAAACATTGCTTTAAACGCATGAAAAGCTAACGTATAGTGCATAGGCAATACGTAACATTGTATTAAACTTGCCGGGTATCCGTGCGAAAAATAAAAAGGGAAACGACTGATAGAGCAAAAGGCGGAGAAATACATAATGAAAACAAAAGATTAAAAGACTACCTTCTTAGGTGAATGGTCAGCGTACTGGCTTCTTGAAACAGAACTCTGTGTTGAATTATCGAGTGGGGTGTTGTATAGTTTTTAATTTATAACTAATATTATCCTATCCTCCACAGATTCTAAACGCGTGGGAGGGGGAGGGAGAGAAGATTTAATGTTTAATTTAGAAAAATCTTGATGCAACATACACAAAGAAGGTTAAGTGTTTATATTTCAAGTTGGTTTGGTTTGTAAAGAACTCGTGGGAAGGATAAGAAATATTAAGTATAGCAAATTTGCGAAAGGTTTAACCAGATGATGGACTTTATGACGGGGAATGTAAGCACGAAACAATGGATACTTCGAAAGATGCTACAGCTATTGTAGTTTTAGTGAGCTATAATGTTCTCTCCTGTAGTAAGACTTTGCCTATTTACCACTGAATAAAATATTCAATGCGAATGGAAATGTCTTAAGATCAATAAGCAATGAATTATATACGTTTATATATAATGACAGCATCTGAAGCATGTGATATTTTATTTGGTAATGCCTATTTTGGAAAGTATCAAATACTTAACTTTCGTCCATGTAAAGTGTTGTTTTGAAGTTTTCTTAAGAATCTTTCCTCCATAATCATCAACAACAACACGGTATAGACCTGCATCCAATTTCGGACGACCAAAATTTCTTCCTCCTTTTGGGAAATATTGAAAAGCTATCCTCGTGAAACAATTCTCTTTTATTCTGATAAGGAGTTCAATTCTTTCTTTTGATACTTTTTCACACGTTGATTTATTTCTTCTTACTGAGGTTCGTTCCCTATTTCTTCAGTTCACCTATGTACATGTCGTGAAACTCCTGTTGCTCATGACAGAAAGGTTTCAAGGCGTCTTTTACGTTCTTTTGTCAATACGTCAATGGCAATGCTGTTGGTTCAAACAGTTTTATATCTGCCTCTATGTTGGCTTTATTTCATAAACATCTCCAACGTTCCATGTCCATTTTTGATATGATATTTTACAGCTTAGGTATTTAACATCACTTACTTTCTGTGTTATTTTTAGACAGTTACATTCTTGACCTTTCATGTTGTTTTCCTTTGAATTAGAATTTTATATTCTTAGGTTGTAGCTTTTTGTTATTTGAAATAGTTTGTGAACAGCACTTTGTAGGTGGTTTTCAGAATGTGATATCACGACTTGGTCTCCACAAATTAATAAATAACTCATATTTCATGCATAAATTTATGCGCTTTCAAGGGTCCACAAAGATATATAACACTAAATTATTGATTTGTATTTATTTTACTGATGGTTTTCTGTAACTGATTATAGACTTCCTATATATTCTGTTAATTGTTTTTCTGTGGTGCATATAAATCTATTATGGCTGGATATCCTCTTCCTTGATTACATCTGAGTGCCATTATCCATACATTTATCGGTAGTTCTATGCGACGACTGTGATTACTGTGGCGGCCGCGCGCAGCGCTTATTCAAGTGCCAATATCACGACTGTTTTCGCTGGATAGCAGCCGCTGCCAACTAATACGTAACAACACCGCTAGTCGTTAAACAATCAGGGAACACACAGGCGTGTTATGTACACGCGTAAGATAAGTAATGCAAGTTTTCTATAAGAGTAAACAAAACTAAAATATACATAAACATGGGTGTAACGCACAGAAATATGCGCGGGTTGTGTGCGAAAACACAAAAATGAAATGAAATAACCCGTAAAATAACAAAAAACAGAACAAAACAAAAAAGCACAAAAAAACGTAGATGAAGCCAAACATATATAATGTTTAAAGCAAAGCATAAGTAAACTCTGGCAAGAAAAATAAAAACATTTTCAATGTTTTTTTCATTTTTTTTTATTATTCTACCGCGTACGCATTAGGTAGCAGTACTGCACTAGACACAAAGATTTCCCGGAAATACATGTTTTGATGTCACATAAATAAAAAAGCACACTTACTTATTCTACCGCGTACCTAAAAAGGTAGAGGAGATATTACATTCCACGCAAAATTGATACTGAGGATTCACCGGAAATACATGTTTTTGAGGCGCTCTGAATGAAAAGAAAAATAACTTTTACTTATTCTATCACGTACATAGTAGATAGAGGAGATATTGAATTTCGCACGAAAATGCGATACCGAGATGTCACCGGAAATGCTTGTTTTGAGGCATCCTGAACCAAAAAAACATTTTTACACTTTCTACCACATACCTATAGATAGAGAAAGTATTCGTCAGCTTTGCTTTCTAGAAATGTATTTCTTGGATTCAGAGGGCCTCAAAACATGTATTTCCGGTGCAATCTCGTTATCGAGTTTTTTGTGTGGAGTGAAATACCTCCTCTGCCTACTACTAAGTAGTGGTAGAACAAGTAAACGTTCCTTTTATTTTCGTCCAGGACCTCAAAACATGTATTTCCGGTGAAATCTCAGTGTCAAATTTTTGGGTGGAATACAATACCACCTCTACCTACTAATATACGTGGTAAAATAATGCAAGTAAAGTGAAAGTGAATTTTAAAATATCGACAATTCTAAGCTTAATATATTGCAGACTTTCCCAAAATTTCATGCATATTTATTGTGCAGTTTACGTGTGCTTTGCTTTAAACTTTATTTATGTTTGGCTTTATGTACGTGTTTTGTTTTACGGCGTAATGGATTTTCATTTTTGTGTTTTCGGGCGCAATCCGCGCATGTTTATGCGCATTATACCCATGTTTATGTATATTTCACTTTTTATTTCCCCTTACAGTGAACACACATCACGCGTGTCTTCATTGTGGGTGACATCCATTGGTTATCCAGGTTCTTCTCTTATTCGAAATGCGCATTTCAAAATATCATGGACATTTCGACATAATGTGTGTGTTCCGCGTTTGTTTAACGTCTAGCGATGTTCAATATTACGTTGGTAGCGGCTAGCATGCCGCGAATATAAAGTTCTGATGTTGGCACTTCAATAAGGCTCTGCGCGCGGTCGCCATACTAAATAGAGTTCGTCGCATAGAATTACCTATGTATCCATGAATATCTGATTTCTTAGTTTTTTGTTAACAAGTATTAGTTTCTGCTTTAGTTTGCGAAACTCCTCTGTATATTATGTGTAAATACTGTTTTAGAAAGATTTTTTCAAATTTTATTTCTTTAGGTAATCACCAGTATATTTACTTCTGCAACTGTTAATTGTGTTTCGAGTATGTCTGCTTTTTGATGGTTGCGCTAATGTCCGATGTTTCTATTTTGCATTTCTAAATTTTTCCAAGTCGTTTATGCCTGTTTTTGCCTTCGGTGATCCTCGTTTTATCCGTTCGTGTACTAAATTGAGGATGTTAATTCTGTTTAATTGTCCTCATAACTGGCCTACTCATGAATGAGACCAATGACGGGATTGCTGTTCTTCAAGCTTCCAGACCCGAGTCTCTCTTGTACCAATTCTAAGAAGAGGGTTGGTTCCCTTCGGCTAGATGTTCTACTGTTTGTGTCTTTATCCATGTTATTCCGAATTTCTCCCCTAGAAGTGAGTAGTTTCTTCTCGCCATTGTGGACGTGGCCCATAACTCTAAACAAGAGACTCTTTGCTGGATACTGACAGCCGCGTCGGCTGAGCCTATGGGTTTTAACCAGGCACTCCTATCCCACTCCTACTTGTTCAAACGGAATTGAGACAGGCTAACCATTCTCGCTTGGTGTTCTTAAATGGTATCATGTCATTTTTGTATGTCATTTTGTTTTGTTCTTTTCATGTTTCTTATATTTATTATCCTTATGTCGACGAGGGCGTCGACTTCGGTGGCCAGGGGGAGATGTGGCATGTGCACAGATAGTCTTGTTAAGACGCTCTCTGGATACCGAAGCGTGGCAGTTTGTCTGTGAGTAGGGGCGATTCAGGGGAAACAGTGTCATTGGAAGGGATATGGCGTTATTGACGCTTGGGGTGTTAGCGTGGCTTCGGCCTCTTTCTGTGAGTAGGCTTCGAGTGAGTCAGACGGACAACTGCCTAAGACATGGCGTCCTCGCCCGGCAGACACATGGGGTAAGAAATCTTTTTATAATAAATCCACCAGCTATCCATTCTCTTGCAGTTTTAATTATGATAGTGTAGAGTTCCTTTCCTCTCCCTTCAGCCAGATATTGTGTTGGTGTAGTAATTATTTTGTAATCTAACTTTAGCTGCGTCCCTTCGTCGTTGCCTCGTAAATTAAAGTTCTTTGTTTGGTTAACGATCCCTCTCGCAAGCGAGTTGCTCCCATCTGCATTTCTAAGTTAATATAAAGTGAGGCATACGACAGTATTTATCCACCTATTTCGTTTTATTTATTTTTTTTGTTTGTTATTCTGTTCACAGATAGGCACATGCACACGCGAGTTACGCCGACCCATTGTTTAAAACAAAATTCTGGGTTTCATTTTGAGAATTTCAAAATTGCGGTGACCTCTCGATATTAAAAACTTTAATGAAACAAACACTTCTTCTATCTATCATTGGTAAGTGGTAGAGAAACGAAAAGTAAGACATTAAGCTGCGCACGCAATCGAGCGCATCATTCACAATATCCATTCCAAGTTAACTCTTTAGGAACATAAACTTGATGGTATTCTAGCAGTGGTCTAATTCGCTTTCGCCGAACAAGCCTTGAGATACAGGACAACTAGGGGTATTATGTACTTGAGAAAATGCATATATACATACACTTTGGACTGTGAGCTATCGATTTAATACGACCAGCCCCGTCATAGGTTCTCTATTACCGATTTCGGAGAGCCGCGTATGCTGCGCTTTTCCGTTATTGTACCTTTCATGATGTATGTGTATGTTGTGGAATACAGCAATCAAATGTTAACTGAGTGCAACAACCAACTAGCGGATGGAAATTTGAATTTGAATTTATTGTTGGTCAATACAGTATGCTACACAATTGAACCATGTCATACATACATTATATATCACTAATATATAAGGTAATTTATATACCATATATTGTACCGTGTCGTGCATTACATCAATGTACAACAAACACAGATAAGAACTTATATAGAGTATAGATACAGTGTAAACACTTAAAATATTGGTATACAGCGTCACGATTCTAGGGAGGTTTAGTCATAGATTTCCCCTTGTATTATGGGTGTGGATATCTGATATAGTTTTCATTGGAAATGTTTATCTCAGTAAGTATAAAATTGCTCTGTAAATAAAAAGGCTTGGTAATGTGAGACGTTTTTGTGCTGTGAATGTGCTTTTACAGGATTCGTTGTACGTTAGACCCCCAAGATTCCTAATAGCTTTTTTCTGCAATATGAAGACCTTCTGAAGATTTTCTGTTGATGTATTCCCCCATAATTCTATCCCATATGAAAGGAAAGAGTGAATAAGCCCAAACTAGATCATTCTAACCGTAGATGTAGGGGCAGAGTTTCTCAAACATCTGAGAACATAAGATTTTTACTAACTTTGGCTACTATCTTGTCAATTTGTGAGTTGTAGGAAAGCTTTCTGTCTAGAGTAACTCCTAGTAATTGGACTTAGTCTACATTTTTACTACCTCAGTCTCAATGGTCAATTCTGGGGGATGGTTTATGTCTTTGAATCCAAAGGTTATCATTTCACATTTTGTGGGGTTCACACATAAGTTTGAGTTTTGCAAGTATTGAACTATGTCTTTAACTGTATCATTTAGACGCGTTTCTAGCATTAAATCATTTGTATCTCTTATAGTGGTAGTCGTATCCTCTGCATATTATATCATCTGAAACACATTTTTGAATGCCATGCATGTAAAGGACAAACAAAAGGGGACGGAGAATAGATTCTTAAAGGGACTCCATGAGTTATCTTGCTGGACTGGATGTAACTTCGGATGAACTATTGTAAATTTAATAATTTGTTTCCTATTTGTTATGTATGATTTTATAACCCAAACTCCTAATACCAAGCATTTTTCCATTAAAATAGTCGTATCGACGCAATCACAAGGTTTTGTTAGATCCAAAGGTACGCTAATTGAAGAATAGTTTAGACCAATGTGTCTTACAGTCTCTTCTATGCAATCAACAATGTCCGTTATGGTTGGTTTATTTTTTACAAATCCATTTTGTACGATGGGCAGTAAATTGAACTTCTCAAGATATTTTATAATTCTGTTGTAAAGTATTCTTTCAAAGATTTTGGAGAGCGCTGGTAAGATGATATTAGTTTATAATTATTCATGTTCCATTGGTTACCTTTTTTGTATATCGTATACCTTTGGCTATTTTTAAACTATCTGGAATATCCCTGTTGCTAGGTAAGTGTTTATTATGTCAGCAAGAGGTTCAGAATTTTTCAGAGCTACATTTTCAGTAGTGTCATTGGAATACCATTCACACCTACACAATTTTTTGATTTTGATGTTTTTTTTATAATATTAGCAATCTCCAGGTTATGAGTGGGATAAAGGTAGATACTTGAGTCTATGTTTGAGTTTTGGGGTATATGCTTTGTGGCACTGTTTTCAGATTTCTTTTTGTTTAAATTAATGTTTCTTCCCATTGAGACAAAGTGTTTATTAAAGGCTTCAACAAGTTCTGTTTCCTTGGTAATTAATCATTCGTTACTTTCGCACTTAATTCTATAAAAAACATTTCAGGAGTGGATTGAGGTTTGCGGAATCTATTTATGCTTTGCCAAATAAGTTTACTAATATTTTCGGATTCAAGGACCTGATTACTAATGAAGTTGCGTTTGGCTGCTACTATGGTCTGCTATGTGCGGCTTTTAACTTCTTTAGTTCAATACTAATAGATTCAGATCTACTGTGCTTAATTTTTCTGTAGCCAACTTAATGAAAATACGCAGTTTCTTTACGTCGGTGTTTATCCACTTAAAATTGTCCTGTTTTTTGGAGTTCTGATTTCCAGCATAGACAAGCGGACAGCACATACTTTCATAGTAGTTTAAAGCGTTATAGAATATACTAAGTTTATTACTTGGATCCTTTGCTTGATACACCGTTTCCCAATTTTCCTCCTTTAGCGTGCAACATAGACTTTTTTAGGTTATGTTTACTGAATGAGTGGTAACATTTGATATGCGTACCTTTCTATTTTTCCTTTTGTGTGCTGTATAGTCGAATAGACATGAATTTATCACATTTATATTATGTGCATTTTCAGAAATATTTGTTATGATGTTATCTATTCCAAGGGTACATTTGTTAGTGATTCTTGTCGGCTCATTTACGCTAGGTTTTACATTGAATTTATATAGGATATTCATTAACATGGTTTTATTTAGCGAATTTTGAAGTAAGTTAATATTTATAACCCCCATTATTACTAATTTTGATGCACAATCTTTAAGAGTTTGATCTAATAATAACATATTTTCCAGAAATATGTTCAAATTTCCATTAGGTGGTCTATATATTCCAATGATAATTATCTGACTGCAACTTAATTTAACTCCTACTATTTCTCCATGACCTTCTGTGTTGCATTTTTCTAGACTTAGTTCACTGATATTTTCTCTGAAATTACTTCATACAAATATGGCAACCTCTCCCCATATTTTGGTGTTCCGATAAAATTTCGCTGCTACGTTCATATTTGAAATGAAGTTTTGCCTATTTCATAGTCCTTTAATCCGTGTTCAGTTAGAATAAGAATATCGGGTAGTGTTTCACTTACAAGAATATTTAATTAATCAATTTTGTTTGTCACCATTTGTATGTTTTGATGGATAGGTTTCATAGAGCAATCTCCCTGAGAGTGTGCAGAAAGGCTACCTAGTTGTTTAGATGTGAATTGGCATCACTGTTTTCACTAATTGTTATTACACTGTATACAAGTCCTTGATTTTACTACCAATTTTCTGTTTTGACGTGTTATCTGTAACTTGTAGGTCATATTGTCCTGATTGTGAAGCAGATTGATATCAGCAGATCCTACTGCATATACATATGGCTGATATATAATATTGTCTAATACTTATTTACCATATGAGTTTAAGTGCAAACCATATTTCGTGTGTATGCAACGATCTACTGCAGATACCTTTACTAGTTTTACATGTTTAAAACTTTTGATAGAGAGAGAGAGAGAGAGCTATGTTAATGTTTACCATATTCACAACTTTTTGCATTGGAGAGTGTTTCCTGATGTCGTATCTTACCATAAGATCCACTAACACTACATTTGTATGGAACAACTTAGGCAGTAGTTTATCGAGGCTCTCGCTTACAATTTCGGGATTTCCACTGCTAATGTCTTTCGTTCCACCAATTATCACTACACTGTCCTTTTTGGTAAAGTTTTGAGTACTAGCACAGATTGAGCCAGTAACACTAATAATGCCTACATCGGGTTTGATGATGGCTTTTGTTTGTGGGCCATTTCATTTCTTGCAGAAACTTGCAGCTACACCTCTGTCACGGCTATCTCCGAAGATCAGCATTCTTCTAGCCTCTTTTTTAAGTTCCATAAGGGGGAACTAATGGACGGTTTCCCTGCATCTTCTAGTTTTGAAGAATATGGTATGTAGTTTCTTTTGTCTTTTGTAGGGTCGTTCGTTAGAAGCTCGTGCCTATTTTGCGTAGATATGGGCATATTTTCGGTGTTTGTTTTTCTTTGTGTATACTTCCTTGTATAGGGCATTGTTTTCTATTCATTATGTCTGCAGTTTTTTCCTTCTTGGACTTTGAGGTTATATGGCTTAAGCGCTTCTTCTTGTAGGGTTTGGTTTTCCTCTTTGAGTCGAGCAATATCCCAAATCAAAGTTTCTATTATTTTCCTTAGACTCAGCAGCTCATTTAGGATGTCACTCATATTTAAATCCTGCGTAGTTGAAGATTTTCTCAGCTTAGCTGATCATTTACCACTTGGACCGCGTTATTGATATCACCGTTTTGATTGCAATTTTCCACGCATCTAATGCAGTACCAATCTTCTTCGGGAATTTCGTGCGGATGAATCGAACAGGACTTTTGGAAATGATACCGCGTATGGCAGCCTTCAGAAATGATTGCATTTCTAACAAATTTATTACATTTAGCGCAATTAATCTGTTTTAAAACTTTATTTTTCGAGAAGCTGCTACGCGACGCACTTACACTACTCGGCGCCATCTTGAAGCCATAATATAGAGTCAACTGAAAAATCCAATGGCACATCCCGGATTTGGACGCGTTTCTCCCGCTATCCGTATATATAGATAAACTCTAAGCAGTATATACAGCTTCAGTTATAATATAGATTATGGGTGAAATACACGTAAAATACTTACAAAATCCATTTTGGGCGAATTGCTGCCAACCATAGACAAAATCTCCTTACGCGCTTAGAGCATTGGGGTTTGGCTTCACAGATCCTATGGCTATGCCCTGTCATTGCTAGGCCACAACAGCCATTCCTCTACTCCTAAATGAGCACCAAGGTCCAACAACACCATATTTTATATGATTGCGATTGCACATGCGCTAACTCGTATATGTATGTTCCTATTCACGTGGGAAAACTTATTTTTTACAGACATAAGAGTGCTCCTTGACATGATGTTGAACTGTTGGCTTTATGGCATACTGAATTTACATAAATACATCTTTTATCTATGCTCAGTTTACAGTTTCTCCATCTCTGTGAGAAATACTTGAGTTTTATTTATGAATGTTCTTTATTGCTATGGCCCTTAGCATCCCGTTCTATATTGGGCGTGAAAGACCAGGCGTTTTGCTCAAAGGTCTCTTTATCAGGTTTGAGGTTCTTTAAGGTGCCGTAATATACAATACGGGACCACCGGCTTTACTTCCCTTCTGAAGGAAGCCATTCCAAGCATTTTTAAGCCCGAAAAACGCATCGCCCTCCGCCGGGTTTGAACCCGTGACCTCGGGAACTAGAAGGTAGCATAGTGTTCCTAGATCACAAGATCGACATCGTTGTGAAAATTAAACGTTTTACATGCATAAAATATTTCTTGAAATGGGCAGGTATTTTTTTCAATTACTAGTATATATTTTCACTAACCTAATATATTATAAGTTGGTCAGAGGACTCCAAATTGCAAGTCGATAATTTATACTTACGCATGTTTAAAGGAATTGGACTCAATATGCCACATACTGGGAACTTAAGCGTAATGTTGAAATCGAAGCTGCTGTCAAGCACTGTTATGATGGCAAGTAGCAAGGAAGGTCTCAGACGACTTTCTGCAGACATGGATATGCCATACACGTCATCGTATTGTTATAAAATACCCAACCTCTACAAAGTGCCCCCTGTTCAGGGAATACGTGAGGTTGATCTCCAGCGACGCTTCATACTTGCGTCCATTGTTTGCGATCGAATGGCGAGATAACGGCTTATTCCATAGATGGATATTTTCTAACGATCGAACTTTCGATGTCAATGTGCAAGTGAATCTCCATAATGCGGTCATATGGGAATATGGATATTCGCATGACTTGTATGCACTGGAACGGGCTAGTTTAACATTAATGTTTCGTGAGCGGTAACTGGCTATCTTCACAGAGGAAACAGTTTGATCATAATTGGATATGTTGCAAAACTATTTCTACCACAGGAAAGCAACATGGACATCGCGTTCCAACAGAATGGAGCAGCACCTCATTGGGAAATAGGCTTCCGCGAATTACTGGATGACACGTTTACCAACAATTTATGTGGTCGAGGAGGACGTGTTATGAGGCCCACCGATTTCCTAGCCTGACACCACCCGATTTATTTCTCCGGGGATTATGAAGAATAATGCATAGGTATAGTGACCCACTAATATACATAGTAGCACAGCTACCCTTAAAATGTTAGACTACACATGAAAGCCATTAGCTTCAATATGTGAATTGTGCCGTATTTGAAATGGTGGACACTTTAAGGACTAATATGAAGAAAACCCTAATTCCTCTAGAATGCCTGTACAAATTATTAAACTACAAATATCAACAGCTATACTTTTATAATGCTCCTGTTATGCCTTCCCAAACAGATTTCCCTGCAGTTTAAAAGCCACTGATCAAGAATATAATACATTAGAGCAAGGCATGCTATTTTGTGACCCTGGGAATCATTATACTGCTTTCTATCTCCTACTTCGGTGTTAGAGACTTAACAGCGAAACATTCTGACAGAACAGGAGCTCCTTGGACAGTAGGCAAAGCAAAGAGCAGAACTTTGGTGATGGGTTAAACCTGTCCCTGAAAGTAGCAGCCCTCTTACAAACGAATAACGTAGTATAAGTGGTGACTAGAGCTTTAATGTCAACCAGATACTGTGGGAATAAGTGGAATTCTTTAACCCTTTCTAAAATACTGCATGTGTCTAGGCAAATACATTAAAACCAGTCTGGTTGGGGAACATACAAATTTAATGCAAGTCTACACACACTATTGAGGAAGTACTCTTTTATATATATCAGGTGAGTCGGCTGCCCTTAGGTGTTCGTATCTATACAACCCGCAGTTTATAGTCTAATGTGAAAACATTGACTCTTTAGCTGTTATTGCAGCTCCGCCCTTCTGTTCATTACTATATGCAACCAGCATTGATAATTCAAAGCCTGAATGAGAGCCATGGAGCTGCGAAAGACTTAAAAAGACAGCTCTTGATAGATATAATGCTTGCATGCAGGTAGAGGAATGCTTTCCCGAAGAGTGGGACAGAGTACGTGGGTTCTGGCGGAATATGGTAAGGCAAATGTTAGCTTCGGAGGTTCGAATTTAATATTTATATTCGATTGATTTGGTTCTTTGTATTTCTTTCCCCTTGTGTTTATTTCTGTATTTTAGTATACTAATTTATTTGTTTTTGTTATTGGCTCTCATGTGATTCAAAGACACGAGGATTACAATGAGATAATTGTGTACCCTAATATTCTGTACTGTATCTGGTATTGTAATCCGAGTTACGTTGTAAGCTTTTAATCTTTTGGTCGGATGTCGACGATATTAAATCCAACAGATTTTTTCATCCATAAACCTTATGTTTCACTTCTTCTACTAAAACCGGAGTTGTAAATGTGCTAAATTCACGGGAAACAGAATAATAAATTGTTAAAGAGCGTGGATTTCATCAACGAAATAAATGTTCAAAATGACAACCCTCTTCATCGATGCACATTTGGAGACGTTTCCGGAGAGGCCTTCTTGCTTGCTGTAACATGCGCGGCGTAATCTGCCTGCATTCTACACTATGTGTGCCCGTAGATGATTTAGGGTTTGCGGTTTCTGAGCCTGGACTCGTTCCTTTAAATGACGCCACAGAAAGAAATCCAGTGGCGTGAGGTCAGGTGGTCTAGGCAGCCATGCGATTGGGCCCCCTTGGCCAATCCATTTTTGCGGATATGTTCTATTTAAGTGATTCCTTACAATCAGTGACCAGTGTTCTGGGGCTCCATCCTGCTGGAACCACATTCGTATCCTTTTCACCAGTTGCGCATCTTCTAGTAGCAATGTCTTCTTGCAGAAATGCAAGGTACTGTGGTCCTGGAGGTTGCCTTCAAACAACGCGGACCAATTAGCTGGTCGCTTAATACTCCCCGCACTAAGACATTGATGCCCCACTGTACCTGGAATGCAGGTTCTCTCATCCAGTGAGGATTGCTTATACACCAGTAGTGCATGTTACGGCGGTTAACAGTTCGATTGTTATGGAATGTGGCTTCATCACCGAAAGGAACCGTTCCTAGAATCTCTGCATCCATTTGCGCTCACTGCTGTAGCCACTGTGCATATATCACTCGCGCTTGAAAATCCTGTCCGTGGACAGCCTGGTGTAATTGTAGTTGGTATGAATGATGTTTATTACGGTACAAGATGCACATCGCTGAGGACTGATTTATGTACAGATCCTGTGCTATGACCCTTGAACTGGTATGTGGATTGTTTTCTATTGCGTTTCGCACAGCTTCTTCATTGCCTCCAAAGGTTACTGAGCACCGCGAGCAGGTGGTGCTCTTTCAAATGATTCTGTCTCACGAGGATGTCTTTCTACTCTTCGAAAAGTGCCTGCAGTGCCTCCTTCCTGGAAACCGTTTTACGTGCAGTCACTTTGCTGACAGTGCATTACACCTTGTTTCTCCATAGATTACCAGCATGTCAACACACTCGTCGTTTGTATACATTATGACAACAACCGTGTCTCGTAGAAGGTTGTCAAATACTGAGTAGATAATGAGAGTTCATTCACTCTAAGAATTGTTGCAGGCTCAAATAACTAAAGCCACTTTGCCCGTGTGAGGTGTTTTAAATTGGTTTAATGTGTCAAGCATAATACCGACCACAATACAATTTCTGCATTGAAGTATAAATTATCCTCCTGCCGATGGAAAACATATCTATTATTCTATTTGGAACACGCTGATATCTCTCATCCAAAACGTTATTTTATCATATTATCAAGTTACAGGCCCATATAGATAAAACAAAAGGTAATAAAAGGTTGTACTTAAAACAAAGGATTTGAACGAGAACTTAAGTGGTACAGTGATAAAGCAAGCATGATAATACTATTCGGCCAATACTACCTTGCGAGCTAAGGTTCCTATACGAATAAGTAATCGCAGATCTCAGATCCCACCTCGAATCTTTACAGGCTTTTTGCAGCTTCAGTGTCTAGAGCTCGTTTTGGTAGTTTTAACTGAAATAAATAATCTGCATCAACCATCGCAGTTTACTGTATAAACTATTACTTAGTATTTTTGACAAGGCTGTACAACCAACAACCAACTGTCAAGATGGCTGTCGGCTTAAATGCAATTGGTCGCACTACGTGGATCTGCCATTTGGTTTTGAAATGGTTTTGTCTACCGATCCATGTGATAGGATGTCCTTCAGGAGCGCTTTCTAAGGTATGTATTCCAAAGAATAAAAGCTTGTAAAAACGACTAAAATTGCTACCGCAGCTTCCAATGTCAGCGTGGGATGTTTTCGGCATTCTATCCATAAAACACTTCTTCACTGAGTTATCTATCCCTCCTCTAAAAAGTGTTATGCAAATCAGCCATTAGAAGGTATTCAAGAAAGGCGTAAATCACATGTCACTTAGCACGTTGCATAAATTAAAAATCTGATGTGTTACACTCACATGACTTTCTCTACTCTTATACAAACTATTTTTACAAACGCCTATTCTCCATCTACTTCATGTTAATCAAGATAAACATTTGGAGAGTCTATTTTATTGCTAATTTTCTTGTAGATGTTAAGGGGATAATATATTTACAAGGGTAGTTTGGAAATACAGTAGCCTTTAACCCTCCGTCAGTCGCTAGGGGCCTGAGAGACCCCTGGCATTATATAAATGTTATAATTTTCGAACGAACGCACCTATGCAATTGCCTGACTAGGACATCTAACATTACACCTTGCGCGATTATTTGCTGCTGCGATAACCTTATCTGTTTATTTGTTTGGCTGGAGGAATGAATAATCAGCAGTTACGTGTCGCACAGGTCAACCAGGCCCCGCGCGCCTGCTCCCGTTACATATTGTTGACAGATTTGTTTATTAGCTTTTGTGCAATATTGTTTTGCTATTGCAAGGAGCTGTTACTGCTTCGTTATGAATACGAGTAAAAGGTACGATCTACAAAATCCGGAATGATTTGGAAGAAGTACATCGCCTACTTTGCGATGATGATGCCTTGCCCGTGGATGACAACTTATATGAATAAGATGACTCTGATTCAGAAGATAAACTCGAAACGAGATCTTTAGATTCAGAAACTGACCATGAAGATGAAGAGGAAGACGATGAAAGCAGCTTGTATATTTTATAGGTAACATCATATGCTTATCATAGTAATTCTTCTTTTTCTTCTTATTATTATTGACAATACATTCTGTTGTTATTCACAGGAAGAGATGGAACAAAATTAAAAAAACACCTTTGAAAATAACACAGACAAGGGCTCACAATATATTGACCAAACTTCCTGGTGTGGTAGGAGCTGCTAAAAATGCGAAAACGTAAATTGATTGTTGGAACCTTTTTGTTACCGAAGATACAGTTGATTTGATTGTTGAAAGCTCAAATACTTACATTAGCAGTGTGCAGCACAAATTTGTTTGTGAAAGAGACAGCAGACCTACAGATGTAATAGAAATAAAAGCTTTCCTAGGCTTATTGTACCTGGCAGGAATTTTTCGTGGTGGACGCCAGAATACTCACGAGTTTTGGAGAACCGATGATCTTGGAATTCCTCTATTCCAAATGACTATGTCCGAAAAAGATTCAGTTTTCTAATATGCTGTATTCGCTTTGATGACAAATGCTCAAGACTGGAGCGACGAAGATTGGATAAATTGGCTGTTGTTAGAGAAATGTTTACATTGTTTCTGAACAACTTTCAAAACCATTATTCTCTTGGACAAAATGTCACTGTCGACGAATAGTTGCCGGCATTTCGTGGTCGATGTGCTTTTAGACAATATATACCATCCAAGGCAAACAAGTATGGCATAAACATATTCTGTTTGAGTGAGGCAAAACTGTTTTATACAACTAACATGGAGATTTATTGTGGACACCAGCCGGACGGACCATATTTGCAAACTAACTCGGCAGAGGCTATAGTGCTGAGACTAACTGAACCAATCTCTGGCACTGGACAAAACGTTACAGCAGATAATTGGTTTACCAGTGTATCGCTGGTGAATGAATGCGCAAAAGACAACTTTCTTTCGTCGGTACAGCGCGAAAGAACAAAAGAGAGTTACCCACTATTTTCACTTCTCCAAAAGATCGCAGACAGTACGAAAGCATATTTGGCTTCACAAAAAATGAAACACTTGTTTCATATGTTCCAAAAAAGTGTAAAACAGTAGTTTTGCTCTCAAGTCTACATGTTTCATCCACACAGTTATCAGAAGGTGCTGAGAAAAAGCCTGAAATAATCCTGCATTACAACGACACTAAATGTGGAGTTGATGCAGTAGATAAACTGTGTGCTACATACAATGTAGCCAGAACAACGAGAAGGTGGCCCATGGTAATTTTTGACCATATCTTGAACATTACAGGTATTAATTCTAGGGTTATCTTCCTTGGAAACCAAAATAAATATTCCACAAGGCAGGAGTATTTGAAATCACTATCTTTAGCTTTACTGTTACAACAGTTACAAAGGAGAGCAACAGCATCAAATCTATCCGATGATTTGAAAGGACATTTGACAAAATATAAACCTGAAGAATCCGGCGTAGATGAATTGTCAAATGCTCACTATGCACATTGAAAAGGAAACGATGTGAACCCAGCAACAAAGACAAAATGAACTGCAAAACTAAATATGCATGTGGAAAATGCAACACCCCTGTGTTTGAGCAAACATGCTAAAATTATTTGCGATAGTTGCTTAGTCGGGGAAAACACGGGTGAAATATTAGATGATTCTGAGTAACTGAACATTTTAAATTACAAGTTGTATGTATACCTGGAAATGGCAATGTATTTCTTTATACTTACTGTAATACAATTTATAACGTATATGTACTCATATTTTAGCTTGTATTTTTATGTTGTAAGATAATACCTATTAATGAAAGCCTTGTACGCTTAATCTAAATAAAGGAAAAAACAGGAAAAAAGGAAAATAAACGAAAGAAAACAAAAATACAAACAATAACAACTAAAATATAGCGCGGGTCTACTAGGCCCCGCGCGACTAACGGCGTTCTACCAAAGCGCGCGCCTGACGGAGGGTTAAGCACATACATATTTCTTAATAGCTGGATGCTAGGGGCAGCACCATTCCCTTTGCCACTCTTTGCATATCCAAGACAAAAAATGAATAACGAATTCCCATTTGAGAAAATAACTATTGAAAAATTTAAGGGAATAACAAGCAATATCTCGAAAATGGTTCCTCAACAACAAAAATGCATATGACATAAATTGTGTATTTTAACGCGATCTACATTTTTTGTGTAGTAAAATTTTGCCTATCTCTTATGGTTTACCAGTTATGCAAAAGTCGTTCACAATGAAGAATACTTTTGGAGACATTCCCAGAAAATTCAAGATATACATATTATTTGTCATAAAAATGTCTTAAACTTATGATATTTTAATCAAAATCGTTAGAGCCATTTTTGAGAAAATTAAAATTTTCGAAAAATCTTCCATGTAAAGGGTAATCTGGGTGGGGGGATTTTCTTGAAAACGTTCGTGTCGCATCTGTGGAAGATACTGAACTTAAATACCAAGTTTGGTGTTTATCCGACTGTTCGCTTCTGAGTTATGCTGTTCACAGACAGACACACACACGGACATGTTTCCAAAAATGCTTTTTTTGGATTCAGGGGATCTCAAAACATGTATTTTCGGTGAAATCTCGGTATCGAATTTTTGGGTGGAATGCAATACTTCCCCTACTTACTATACGTAGTAGAGAAAGTAAAAAAATACATAGGGGCAGCTGACTCACATGATATAAGCCAGTTTCCAGAGATCTGAACATGGATCTTTAATGAGTCGTAGTTTTTTATATGTCGAGGGGAAAATGGTATTTATACATTTAATGCGACCGTTTGTTACTTTAGGCCGAAATATTCCAGCTCTTACTTGAAAGAATACTGAAATTATCACTTTTAAACAGAAATGGTAGACTGTTCGTATTATTTATTTTTGTTTGTGTTTTATTATGGAGAAATCACACCTTTCACTCTATAATGGGCTGGAAAAGGATAGATAGAACGAGATGGGAAGAAAACATACAACATATATTTTGCGTAACAAGGATTAGGCTGCAGAGAAAAACTGCGAGACTCCAACGCAGACTTGGCTGAAGGAATAAAAAAAGTGCGGCATCATTATGTCAGTCAGTTGTCGAAGGAAATTATGCTGCACGACCCCGACGTAATGTCTTACTTTATTTTAAAAAGAAATAATGTTTTAAATGCAAATCAGAACTCTATAAGGACCAACTGACAATCGCTGATCCGTGCAAGAGCGTATGTAAAGTGAGGTTACTCACATCGGGGAAAGAAAATACTAGTTGATGTCCATATTCATGGAGCATACACATCACAGCAAACCTCTCAAAACTATAATTGGAATTAATAACGTGTTATTCTTATCATTGTATTACGCAAATTAATTAAATAAATCAAATTAAATCCATAAAACAAAATACCGCAAATCAGAGTGCAGCAATGGCTTCGTATAACATGCCCACTTTGTTTTAATTTTTAAGGTACAGATTAATTAAATCAATTGAGTTTAACGCAAATTTTGAGGTATCATAAATACAATTAAACAAACGAATTGCAATGGCATGTGCAGTGAGACTTCATATATCATATGAAGACTTTATTTATAACACAAATTATTAGAAAGTTACACAGGTTTGAAAACCCACGAATTTTTAGCTTACTTTCTTCGGATATGTATGTGAACATGGTGGCTTTGCTTGCATGCATATTAGACCTAGCGACCTCCAATAATATAAAAAGTGAGGGTGGCGGTCCAAAAATTATATGTGTAAATTACTTCACCTGAAATTTGACAATCGTTCATTTCCAGTTAACAGTCACAATCACTTGACAATCGGAATATGCTGAGATAGGGGTGGGGCTTAGAAAGGAGCGTGCTATGCACATAAGATCGGGCCCCTAAGTATTTTTGCGTCCTCCAGTCTACGCTCTTTTAGTTAATTTGTAAATTTCAATATTACTTTTCTGTAACTCCATTGTGAACTCAGGTTCGTTCCTAATTAACATTTTTGTAATTGTGTATAGCCAGTGAATCATAAGAAATAGACAGAAGCTGCTACAGAAAACATAGTTTTGTTAAAACAAATTATTTCATATATTTACTTCTTTGTGGCATTGACCATTTCCAAGACATTCGTCACTCTTGGCTCACATTTTGCAATAGTTTATATTTTGAAGTACTTGGTACTGACGATACCGTGTAAAGTTTATAGTATTCCTAAGCCAGTAACCCCTTTTTAAAATTTCGATTGTTTTAATTTTTACCCTTCTACCTACAATTTTCAGCAAAGGTTTATCACGTTTAATATAACGTAGATAGAAGTTATTGTAGGAACTTTGTAGACAATATATAAGAATAAATCTCAGTAGGTGGAAAGTCACATGAATGTAATTCGTGATTGAGTAAGATCTAGCGAAATGCCACATTTTGCTGTAGAGCTACTGCGCGTTGAATCCGAAGTGCGTTCCGGGAGCGGATATATTTTGTTTTCCAATGTGTATCTCATAGCTAGTCGGTGCTTGCACGTCACTTTTCAAGAAAAAATGTGGAGAGAAAATGCATTACACTACCTTCACAAAGTTATACCGTGGTTCTGTAAAGAGTTCAACTGCAGTTATGTAGTCTTCATTCCAATTTGGAACACATAAATCAATGTGTATTTATGAAATTGTCATACTGTATAGGGGAGGGGATTTAATGGGGAGTTAGATTTATTTGTCTGTTTATTCAGTTCTTCTCTCCCGAAACCATTACACGTCCCTTTAAAATATGCGTGCTCCGTTTTCTTCATTGAAATTCGAAGCATTTCATATGTTTTTGTTCTCAGATACAATGAACATTATTTCTAGTCCAATAGCTACCTACCAGTGCACATGGACATTCTAGAAGATTTTAGAGCATGCACCTAATCATTAAACTTACGGACTGTATTAAACTCAACTATATTTCTTAATGTCAATTTCAAACGAAATTACCTGGAAACTATACCTTCCTGAGCATCGTTCTTAAAATAAACTTAAAGAAATACCTGTTATTTTCTTTCAAAGAACCAGAAAACTTATATAATTTAAATCTTGGATGATTATTTAAGACAAACTTATAAACGCATTGGATGATAATTATGTTTTCTATTGTTCTGCAATTTAAAGTAGTAGGTGATATGATTTTATACTTTTTCATGAGTTGCAATTAAATTTTTCAAAGAAAAATGATATTTATTAACTAAAACAATTTGATCAATTCAATTTCTGCTTTGATTGCCACCAGGTGTAGTAAGAAAAAAGAAAGAAAAAAGAAAGATGGACCAAAAACGAAACTATTCTTCAAATCATTTTAAAGAAAATTAAACCTAAAAATGTTAATCTTTTATAATTTTTCTCAGGATAATAACTTAGAAACTTTGTTCAAACAAACTAATGTACATATGAATAAAGCTTGATAGACGTATAACTGCATATAATCTTCATTAAAATAAATATTATAAGCTGATCTGTTAACTACATTCTCGATTCAGCGTGTGACTGGACTTTTGTGTGCCTAACACACAAATATGTGCGTCAAATTCATGCTTTCTCGATAATTCATATTGCAGAAGTTTCATATTTAGAACTAATTTTCGTTCTCTCTGAATTTACTTTCAAGTAAAGATAATATAGGAGAAAGATTGCAGCCAAAGCTAAGCTGGGAGCATGCGTGTTGACACTAGAGAGGAGATGCTACTTTCAGCAAAGATGGGAGTAGGAAATATGCACCAATTAATGAGAAGCGGAAGTTCTAGCTCACCTGCTCCCGATTAGCTCACGTTGACGTCACCACATGTTTGATGTATTTTTATGAATCTTCGTCCTCAGGCTATTTAAATACACCGCTATGAAATGCGAAATTTTTGATGAGCCGAACTTCCCTCACTTTCATATATTGTATTGCTTTAGTTCTTCCTTTGCCTTGGCTCTCTTGTTTTTAAAAGCCATGCACTTTGAGTCCAATGAATCCAAATAATTACGAAACATCGGAGGAAGTGATCTCATTTGCTGCTTTGCTTCTTCTCAGTAGGGTAGCAGAGTTAAGATGAAAGTGTATGGGATCTAATAGTTTTGTACAAGTTTTACAACGCTAAACCTTAGTTTTAAAATTTGTTTTGCGTATTCCTAATAAATTTTCAACAACAATGGTGAAGCTCAGTTTCCCAAAGGGCGTAGCCAGCTATATCCATGGCTCATAAGAACTAATGCGTCACGTTCTTTAGATAAGTAATTAGAGCTTTCCATGTCTGAAAGTAGAAAAGTGAATTTCCGAACAAGATGTTCTACTTGAAACACCCATGTAGTGAAATAAATTCCCAAATAATAGCAAACTAGAAACATCCGAATGATATCTACAAATGCTCCTTCTAGACTTATTAATGATATATAAAGTACAAGCAGAAGGGACTTTAAATGATTCACTCTACTTAAATACTACACATATAATCAACTACACAAATAATACACTACACAGATAAGGTAAACATACCTTTTTGGCATATTTACGTTTTATTTAACTTAGGTTTTGATTACAAAACTAGAGTTAACCAAACAGTGATATTATTCGATTACAGTGCTTCTGAAGATCTTTTTGCAGAAGGAGCATTCGATGGAAACTCAAAGTTGATAATCATTAATCTGCAATGTAAATACAAGTATTTCAGGTCAAGAGAAAACTGAATACCTATTTATTTTTAAAAATGCTAAAACATTTAATACGTTACACTGTTTAAAGGCTTCACGGTCCCATGTTAGAATAATGGTATTTCTTGAAGCTATGTACTTTCCCACAATTTTTATGTTTATTTTCTGAAGATACTTTATTGAATACCATTCTGCCATAAAATAATGTGAATATACAGACTGGTTCTTATAAAAGCTTTAAGGTTACAAACGCATTTGGTTATTTAGTGCATCTTATAAAACATGTTAAATGATTACCTAAACATGAAATTTTAAAATTGATATTTCATATGATTCAAAAGTTTTAATTGTGCTATTAATCAGTTTATAATCGTATTTCGTAGTTAAACATTTGAAAAGTACTAAATAATTATACAAATAATAGAACATTACACCAGGGGGCCCAATACCACCGTATTTCACGTGTGTAGATATTCATGCGTGCATTAGAAAGGTTGCAGAACTCAACGGGGAAATTCCAAGTAAACACAGGTCAGCGCGCAGCTGCCGCATTAACGAGAACGACCTTCCTTATATCATCCTACTTATTAGCTGAGACACTGAACGGATCGCTTTTATTGAAGCAGTTCCCGGGCTTACACTAGAGTATACAATATGTAACGATAGACAAGAACAGTGTAAGGAGAACGAAAACGCCTTCAGATGTTTTCCAGTTCAGTTACAGAGACTTTATTTTCGAGGGAATAAACTCACCCTTTAGATTGAAAAACAGCTTAGATGACTTTCCTTTACTTGTCAGTATTCGCCCATAACTATTTTTTAATTTGTATTCTCTGGTTTTCTTCAATATTAGGGACTATACGCATTATTGAGTAATTCAATCCACCGTAACGAAAACTATGCATTCGTTCAGGTGCTATTACTATTGTTGTTATTATAGTTATAATTATTATATTATTTTAGTCTTATCTATTATTATTATTATTTACATCATCACTATCATGATAATTCTCATATAATGGTACTGTTATGCTGATTTCACTCCTAGAATAGGTGTTCGGAATTTTGCCCATCTTCAATGATAGCGTGTTCCAACCGTCTCCGTGTATCCATATGGACATTTCTAAGAACCTCTACGTTGAGGTGAATTTGATATGGATGCCACGCCCTCTCCTTCAAAATATTTGTAAAATCATCTTGAAACGGTTACCATTTACTTACAGAAACCACTGGTTATGCTAATAATAATAATAATAATAATAATAATACACCATAGGTGCTCTTACCACATACAGGATGTTCCTCCAAGTAACATCCTGTACGACTTCCTCATTTTTAGTTAATGGTCCCTTTCTTTCTTTCTATCTCTCTCTTGCTACTTACAGAGTGAAACCTTCTTACAGTCGCATTCGCATCACTAAACGAATAAAAAACTTTTACTGGTGATAAGCATGCACTGTATAATGTGTTGTTTGTAATATTTGGTTTCACTTGCTCTTCTGTTATATGACTTTTGGTGGTAAATACCAAAGTGGAAGCAGACAGGCCACAAAGGAAGGACCAAGAAAGTCAACTTACGGACAAGTAACCGTCCCCATTAAACAATATTAAGTATCTATATGAAATATTGATTAGTGACCTTTATACTAGCAGTTTTAAGCACAACAAAGTTATTAGGTTAAGCTAGTAATGATAATATAAGAGTCTGTCCCCTTCATACCATCCCACGAGAAGTGCGATAGTATAACGCCTGTTGTTTAAACGCAGCGTAAACGGCCAGGAATCTCAACTCGCAAAAACGCATTAAAAATCCATTAAATTACCTCACAACTTATTTAACACAGCTTACACCAGTATAAATCAGAATAGACAATAACACGTTAAGGATGCAGAATATTCCTCTTAAAATCCGATACCAAATAACAATAAAAATCGGAATAATAATCTAGTTCTTCGATTGTGACCCACACAAAAGCATTGAAACAATTTCCAGAGGCAAATACCAAAATCTGAAACAATCAGAAATCACGAAGGATGCAGCAATTTACCCTAGAAGTGGTGACATGTTATTACAAAGAAATCACCAAGCTTACATTGCCGACGCACACTTAGGTGAAGAGCTGAAGAAGTGCTGCGACTAGCAAACCTCAGTACGGGACAGAGATGCCACCTACCAAAACCAACTAAAGAAAAACAGGCAGCGCTCAGATCGCCTGATATAAGCACGAAATATGGATACCATAAACATTGGTGCAAGTCATGTATGGGAAATCTTTCTTCATAAAGTCTCCGAGCTGCGACAGCATTACATCGCGTCTCTCCGTATAAAACAGCACCAGCGTACTCATCGTTTGTGAATAATCTAGCAACATCAGTCATCCGATCACTAGTGTTCCTAACTTAATGACTGACACTTTTGCTTCGTCTGAAGCAAAACAACCTTTAATACCATCATGGACTGTGGTGTAAGCAACCAAAGCTCATCAGTTATTAAATAAACTGTAGGTCTGTAGCTCAAATAAGGACATTGAAATTGCGTTGAGTAAAAATAAAAAAAAAACCCACAGTTATCCATAAAGTTGTTTGCATCGCTAAAGCTGCAAACTGCATAAGTATTAGTTTGGTTCCTATTTACCTTTAGCTTACGAGGCAGATATGAGGCATTGGTGTTTTGATCTACTCTACCATGCGTATGGTGTGTAATAATAATGGTAATAATATTAATAATAATGAACATTGATTACAATAATAACAGTCTTAATAATACTCATAATAATTACCATCATAATACGCTACCAAAATGACAATACAACTCTACGTGCTCTCGTGTTTACATGCTTTTCTTTACGACGCTTTAACGTTTTGACTTAACTGTAGAAATGGTATATTCCGTAATGTTATGCAGGACAGCATAAACACAAATTAAAGAAGTATGATGGATTCTGACAGGTGAAATAAAGACATTTTATTTATTTCTCAATCTAAAAACTCAGTTCTTTTTCGAAAATAAAGTCTCTGTAACAAAAGTGGAAAACCTTGTATGTAAGATCTTGGGCGATTAGCTTGCAATGAGGGATCCACTGATAGTCTTCGCTGATAAGAATTAAAACGTGGATCGCTCACGCTAATGCACATGGGAGAGAAAGGTGACCTCCAAGTTCAAATATGGCACTTGGAGTAAATTGTATACACATATTATGGGTATGTTTTGAGGCCCGGAGCTGTCAGTTCTGGAGATGTGGCCTATGATGATATAAAAAGAAAGACGGCATATCTTTTCTTTGCGAAATGATTAGATCTTGCTCTTTGCTAGCGCGTTTTATTTCTGGTACAATAAACAGACTAATATTGGACTACAAGTTTGTATTATCCCAATTTTCTGATTCCTATCTTCACAAATGCGGTGAACATAATGCAACTTCCTTACATGTGCACTAATAGTTGTTCCTTTATAAGCCTTAGATTTCATATTAGCCCATATTATATCAAAGCTTAAGGAATTATAGCAGTTTTTCTGTAATTGTTTTTATTTAATTGGCTTAGTAGATGTTAAAAGTTAAATAATGCCGTTGTAAAGTCGCAAAAACCTCTCTAAAGGCATATATTTTTAAAGTCTTATAGTCTTATATTTATACAGAATTTATAAATAAGGAATAAACTCGAGGAGAAATTGATGAATCGGTAGTCACGATTTTCTTCAGTTTTATCTGTCCATAAACACATCATTCAATGTTATTATGTATACAGGTAACCGTTGAGCTCTTTGGATTTATATAATATTTAAAGGTTTAAACAGAACGTGAAGTTTTTGCCAGAGGAAAGCTCCGCTTTCTCCATACCCAATGGTTCATCTGTCGCTCACTATTTATGGAGATATGCAGCTCTGCAAAGCTTTGAAATAAAGAAGATCGATATTACTATGCTTACCGTCTATTCGATAACTGCGTAAATCTAGCCTGCCCTTCAAAGGAAAGCAGACCTTAGCAGCAAGAGTTATGTCCATTCCAAAACATGCAGTTAGCAGCTGATGTAACAATGCATACAACAGTAATACGGTGACCATTATGCGTTCTGTAACATAAATAATAATCAACGATAGTTAAATAAACGACTTAAGCTACCAAAGGAGTTACACAACGGTCATATCAGCAGGGAGAGAGAGAGTTTGAGCTTGCAATATGTACATGTTATAACGGAAAAACTAACACAGTGCTTTAGCTCAGTAGGTTAAATTGATCCTCCTTTGTCCACCGAGAGTGTGTACGCGGCTCGAGTCCCAGCACTGCATAAACACCCTTTGCTTGCTCTTTTCATCCATTAAAGTACAGAGCAGTGATTTCAGAGTGTTCATTTGTCACTCTGTAGCAGTATAACCAGGTATACGAATGAGGAACAAACCACAATTTATTTTATGAGTTCTGCAGTGTTCAATCCCTATATTTCATTGTCATTTTTTTTAAAATGAACGGCACCAAAACTTTGTTAATCTAATTGTAAAATGTATAACATTATAAAAACAATTACAAAACACCAGAACACCTAACATGTTATATAGATAGTACATTAAAATTAGAATATTCGCTACCAGTTTGGCCGCTAGAACCATCAAAGTGGTTTGCGAATATTTTTGGAAGTTACTAGAGGCCTAGAAATGCCCATTTATACCAAGATAAGATACACATATAGGTATACAGCGAAGCTTATCTGCTATGAACCTCACAGCCCATTAGGTAGGTAGAATCAGTCTGTCGGGATGTATACCATGATGATTACGTTGACAGTCTCCTTATTTACGGATAAACCAAATGGAGTGCATTACAGGCTAAACGCATGAATGAAAATAAATTTCCAGAAAGACGACAACTGTATCCAACTGTTTTCGGAATTCTGAACGTCGTTTACTTATAACAAGAGCACTTGAAAGGACAGGTACTGTTAGAGAACCACCAGTTACCTCTGCCCAAAATGAAGATGTGGTTTTTCGACGCTGTCTAATATGAACCCCATATTAGCACGCGGGCACGGGTACAGGACACAAACATCAGTATGCCATTGGTTATGCGAATACTGCATAACACTAAATTTCACCCTTGCCACTTGCAGCTACACCAGCAACTCCATGGTCGCGACTTTGAAGCTCGAATAACTTTTTGCCGGTGGGTAGTACGCAATGTAAACTACGATATAATATTTTTGTCCAAATCCCTATTTTCAGATGAATCGCAGTTTTGCAACAATGGAACTATAAATCGCCACAACAAGCTCTACTGGAATGTCGATAACCGTTATTGCATAAGACAGACAGCTTTTCAAGACCAGTCGAAAATTTATGTACGGTGTGGCATTTTGGGTCACCACCTAACCGGGTCACATTTCTTTGAAAGTAACTTTACGGGAGCTCGCTACCTTCATTTACTTTAAAACAATCTTCCTCCGTTGCTGGAACATGTACCGTTAATTGAGAGATTATGGATGGTTTCAGCATGACGGTGCTCCACCGCACCAGTCCATCATCGTCCAAAACTATGTTCACGAAACACATTCTGACAGATGGATTCGAAGGGAAGGATTGGTCTCGTGGCCCGCCAGATCCCCCGATCCTACACCACTTGACCACTTCCTATGGGGTCATTTAAAGCAAATGGTGTACTGACAATAGCCAGAGTACCTTAGTCATCTTCAGTAACTTACAGTGAGGCCTGCAGATCCATTACTCCCCAGATGTTACTACGTGCCAAGTTGTCATCGCAATATAGTGTATTCTATTGCGACAATTCAAGCCTAGTAAGGTTCTGTTTTCGGGGAACGATGCTTTCAGGTTAGACTGTAATCTGCGGGTTGCATAAATAAGGGCAGGTGAACCACTCAGTACGTGCAAAATCGGAGGAAATAAAATTAAGGAAATGATAACTTGATGTAGGATAAATGTTGCTTAAAGAAGGACTGAACTAACGTTTTTTAAAAGACTTCCGTAAATGAAATATAAGCGATTCTGAGTAAATTGTTCAAAATTCCATTTTCGTTCTGAGAGAACTTTTATGTTACCCATTGTTATTTGCATTAATCAGCCTTGCGTTGCATTTAATTGCTGTTCTTATTTTGTGATTTTGGGACAGTTTTCCTTTCCTAGGTTCTGTGAAGTGTAAGGTCAAGAATACCTGCCTAAGGTGCTTATGGTTGTGTAAATAATTACGACGTAAACAGAAATGTTGCCTGTTGCTCATTCCCTGAAAGAGGAATGAATCGATATGTGCATAAAGAACGTGTTGCTGCTACGAAACGTAAAAACCTTGTGCCAACCAAAATCACTACTGAAATTAATTTCAAACAAAGCGACTTTAATGAGTCGAATATTATAAGAATAATGAGGAACGAGGAATTCAAAAACTCTAGACTGAAAGATGTGTGCCTTCAAAGTTTAAAGGATGACTAAAACAAAGGCTCCCAAAAACTCAAATTTTCTTCAACGTAACCAATTGCTACAGGTAGTCGATAAATCAGTTAGCTTTCTCAGCAAGAAAGTGAAGCCACGCTACTTTCTGTGTCTTTAACGCGGAGTTGAAAATTGATGCTTAAATACAGTGCGAGTTTGGAACTGAAATTGTAGTGCTATAAACGGCGCCAATGTGAGCCAAGGTTTTGACGATAAGAGGGCCAATTTTCAGCTGTAAATGTTTCAGATTATAAACAGAATGGATAGTTTAGGGAATCCATTGAAGATGGAGAAGTAGATGAAAGTATGTCGAGAAAATATTCGTTTGTGTTTGTATGTGCAGTGCTATCCTTGCTCTATTCATTGCTTGTCACACATGTGGTGGGCCTATCATTGAAAGGCAATTTTACACACGAGAGGTTTTAATGTGAACTATCACTAATTGTGTGAGTGGGCACATTTATGAGCGGGCTCTGGTGAGAAAAGTGGAACACTAAACAGTAATGTGTCCATAGCCTCTGACATGTATCCTTGCGGAATGACATTTAGCTGCTTCTTGGCAGTCCCAAAGGGAAAAAAAATATTTTCCTGAATCATATTTTTATAGACTTCTTACAAAATTCGTCTTCCCTTCTGTGCACAAAGAAGGGTTAAAAGTAAAACAAAGTAGTTTTGGAATTTCCCTGAATAATTAAAATTTATGTTTATGTGCGGATGGACGGTACGACTCGCCAGGATTTTCTGTCAAATATGTGATGTATTCTCTAACGAATTTGGCAAAAAATAAATATTAGATTCGTAATTGTACAGAGACGAACTGTAAATGATGACATTGAGAAAACTGCCGCTAAAAATACTGATTTCTATGAATAAAAACTTGCAACCTTAAAATTGCTCCTAAAAACAAACACACGAGTATTAGAGATTTGATAGAAAAGGAATTTCCGTTTATACATCATGAATTTGGTGTATGGTGTCTTGCTAAATCCCTTATAAAAATGCTTAACAAAATTCCAAAATCATCGGCCCTTTATGAATGGAAGCATTCTAATTATATTCATCTGTGGTGGGCATCTGCTATTGTGAAAGTGACGGTGTACTGCTAAACAAATTCACATCAATTCTAAATCACAATACTAGTGTCCAAAATTGGACAGATTTTGAGAAATTTCATATATAGGCTCATGCTGTGTTGTGTGACGAAAAAGTTAAAGCACAAACTGGATAAGAATTTCACAGAATACAAATACATGTGCAGCATCATAAATAATGCAAGAGTTTAGAATGACACTACACTAACAACAGAAAGTCTTGAACCTATCACAATGAGCGCTTGACGTATGTCCGAAAACGAACATATTTTTCATTTCTCGGCATGTATATCAGACCAATTGTAGCTGCTCTAGATAATAATTTTCACCAAGGGAAAAGGGGTAGTGGCAGTTCCGTGAAATATTTTAAATCCTGGCTGGGCACTCGGTGTAATGAAATAATATGAGAAGAAAGACTTAAGATTGGAGAGTGAACCTTGTAATACTATTAGTGAGTGAAGTAAATGAACAAAAGCTTCAATACGAGCATGTTGTAGCGGGAGTTACTGACCGTAGCGACATACCTTGTAACACTAATAGTGAGTTAAGTAAATGAACACAAGCTTCAATACGAGCATGTTGTACCGGGAGTTACTGACCGTAGCGACATACCTTGTAACACTAATAGTGAGTTAAGTAAATGAGCACAAGCTTCAATACGAGCATGTTGTACCGGGAGTTACTGACCGTAGCGACATACCTTGTAACACTAATAGTGAGTGAAGTAAATGAACAAAAGCTTCAATACGAGCATGTTGTACCGGGAGTTACTGACCGTAGCGACATACCTTGTAACACTAATAGTGAGTGAAGTAAATGAACAAAAGCTTCAATACGAGCATGTTGTAGCGGGAGTTACTGACCGTAGCGACATACCTTGTAACACTAATGGTGAGTGAAGTAAATGAACACAAGCTTCAATACGAGCATGTTGTAGCGGGAGTTACTGACCGTAGCGACATACCTTGTAACACTGACTCACTCCAGAAAATGAAACCTAACAAGCCGGAAATGGGGCAGGAAGGCCGGTACTTCTCTTTGTTTGGATTAGTTGTGTAAGGAAACGGCAAAAAAAATATTATAATATGTAAATAATGACACGAATTGAAAAAAGTAAAATTTTAAAGCATTGGTATTCAAGGCACCAGAGTGACTGCACATTCCCGTTGAAGTTTAAATGCCTTGTCAGACGCTCCGGCAAGAAATACCTGCTTCACGAACGGTGGCCAGCCGTATGATGTCACAACAGTGCGCTGTTGGTGTGGAAAATACCCTGCAGATCTTGAACAATAAATCGTACATTGTTCCAGTTTTCAATTTTATAGTGCACAACAAAAGATCCTGTAGAATTTTAAATAAAATAGACATGTGATGTTTTAGTTCACTCTCCCTTTAAGCAGTAAAAGTAAACATCAAAGATGAATGTGGACATTTAGATTCAATATAATGTTAGAGATATGAAAGCTGATACAAAAATATTCCTATTTGCCGCAGTCTTTGATTTATGTGCTTAACAATTGGCGGTGCCATAATTCAGGTATTTATCGCCAAAGGATATAACAGAAAGTAGACACTAAAAATTATGATAACTTATCAAACTAGCCACGATTAGATTAGAAGCAGCTACGCCAGTATGGAGAATGAATCCATAAAAAAAGTTAGAGAACAAATTTTCCACGACAGGTGTACTTATCTCAGAAACGGTTGGTCTGAGTGTCTTCCGAAACCTAAAGCTGAAAAAGATTACTTTCTTTTTTTTAGCTGCTCTCTTCTTTATAGGTGACTTGTTCTTTAGAGATTTATATTATCACGGGTTGGACTTTAGGAACAGATGGTGACGAAAACACCTGCTTTCAATTAATTGCATCTGTTATCTGCACCACATAGCAATACTTAAGGTTATATAATTTCCAAGAGAAGCTATTTTGAGCGATTTTATTACAATTTATGCTGAGGAATACCTATTATAAGAGCATTTCCTCCAAAAGGGATCCTTATTTTTGGAGTTATGTCTCAGATATTGATGTTGATGCGGAGCTTGACAACGGGCAATCCAGCGTCGTGGCAAGAAGAGCAGAGCGTTCAAAGTGGATCTGCAACTCTTTATATGGAGTGATGATTGCCAAGGGGTTCTCTAATGATCACGTGGATTTACAAAATGTGGTATACTACAACCCTAAGTCTGAATGGCAAGCAAGTGACAAATTAGTAAGTAAATGTCGGGGACTTTCCTAGTGACACATGCCAGCCGTAAGCTTAGCTTGATTCACTGTCACGTTTTCGTTGTTTGTTACTAGACGGAAAGTGACGCCATTTTAAACTCTTCCGGGATCATAGGAAATGATTAACAGAATTTTCTTTAATGCATTGACTTTTGATCCAGCAAAACCATGTAAGACAGTAAATAAGTCGACCAAAGAATCCATACTAATGTTTAACCGATTTTTAGTGAATAGTAAGCGGATATTAATCTATTGAACTCCTCAACTGCATATGCAGCAATATAGCTTATATGACCAAAACAAGAGTAAGTGATGCTGAACACCTTGAACATTGCAGATGCCCTTACATTGTCTGATCGAGATACATCATTAGTGATTACCAACTTCGGTTCAGGAAAAGAGATTTCATGCACTCTCAAAATTGCTTCAGTTTATTCAAGGCTACGAGATTCGGAGGCTTGTACTGTAGTTCAGTACTGATCCTCTTCAAGATCACATTAATTTCTATGAAGAGTTTCATAAACAAACTTTGAGTTTCTGTCATCGTGACTTCAAGAAACGAAAATACCGAGAGTGGAGAATTTAATCGAAAACGCCCCTGATGCACTTGCGCAAAGAACGTCTAGCATCTCGTGGACCCCACCCACCTTCCCTTGCCTATGGCAGTCACCGCCCGCCGATGTCGGCTCGCTTGCTCGCTATATTTGGCGACGCCAAGAAACCGTTGAACGTGTAGGCGAACCGGTACAACGATAACAGTTATCGCACCCTCTTTCTAACCTTTTTTTCACTTCGGGAATTGACTCTGGAAAAATAATTCGTTGAGCGTTAATGCTTTATGCTCATCATACATCCACAGGCATATGTTAATGAAGGTATCACAAACCCAAGGAAATCATTCCGCGGTTTTCTTGTTTTTCCGAAAGTCAAAGATTAATTGAATTTATTTCACTGAATGACATCTTTTTGCCATTAGTATGCTTTATTTCTGCGTGTGTTACGTAATTTCAAGTCAATGGATAAGTCCACATTAGCTTCCTAAAGCTGCGAATCTTTTCGGCATATTTCAGTGTTTCCAACAACTTCAACTGCAAGTTATGTCAATAATCACAGCCTACGACATTTCCTTTCCGAGCTTACTGATGGATTACCATCAAACGTGACAACTAAGATTTTGATGTTTTTGTGATTATGTTTTATGAGTTCCTCTTCCATTAAAGTTTTTATCATTATTTAGATTTTCAGTGCGCATTCACATTTTGTACGTGATACAGCTCATTCTATATCACTGTACTACATGCTACTTGGCTATGTGACTCGATTATGTTTACAGAATGGCAGAGGAGTGCGGTAAATCTTATTGGCCATGTGTTTACTTGATCTTGAATATTTCAAGCAATCGATCAGGGTTCAGGCACACTAACGTACATAGAAATCAAACATAATTACCAGACCTGAAGGAAACCAGACAGACATCAATGGGCACTAGGTGTAGAAACTTGCTTTCATTTCTTATGAGTAGGTTTTTGTCTATCTACTATTTACCCATTATACAGAACCATGCAATATTACTTGCCAAGAAGGAGGACTTGAAAATGTATTTGCCGAGAATGCAAATATATATTTAATTACTCATATACAAATATCTAATATTCGCTATTATAATGCAAATCTTTATTACCACTTTTAATAAAATAAAAAATAATGAAAAATGTTCAATTTACAAGGTAGAATGGTGCAGCAATCCTGGGAGATACTAAACTGAAATATCAAATTTGGTATTTACGCGCCTTTTCCGAATTTATGTACGCTGTTCACTGACAGGCGCGCTTACGTGCGCGTGCAAACACACTTTTCCAGAAAAATGTTTCCTTTTTCTGGAAACCGAAAAGTATATTCCGGTTATCTCAACATCAACTTTTTTGTTTTAATAATAATGCAGTGCTTCCTCTACGTACTGCAGGGTGTATCTCTATTGATGTCATATGTTTGGGGGATGTGTTCCTGACATCAAAATAGTAAGAAAAGTTCATATGTAAATGGGTCTGAAAATCAACAGTTTCATTGTTATAGGTCAAAGAAGATGTATTCCGTGAGCAAACAGACGGATATGACTACACGTCTGGCCGTGCAGACGACAATGCTGCACGAGCACGCGAACTTTATGTAGAAAGGTACCCTGACAGGCCATTACTGTGTGCAAGAATATTGGTACGAATTCACCAACGCTTGATAGAGAATAGCGCATTTGAGAGGAGTAGTAGGGTGTTTGGGAGACCAAAAGCGGTTAGAGGCATAGAGCTTGAGGAAGGAGTTCTTCGTGTTGTGGATGCAGACTCGTCACAAAACACTAGATGTACGGCTCTAAGGGAAAGGGTTAGTCATATGACCATCTGGAGAATTCTGCATGAAAATCTTCTGTACCGGTATCACCTTCAACGTATGCAAGGATTAAATGAGGCGGACTTTGAGCCAAGAAGACGTTTCTGTCAACGCATATTACAGCAGTGCGCTGTGTTCATCAATCTCCTAGCCTGTGTCTTATTCACGGTTATGGTTTTACCGGCGACGGCATCTTCAACTTTAATAACACTCATAATTAGGCATTTGAAAATCCTAATGGAGCACGACAGGACAACCATTAACAGAGGTTCTCTCTGAACGTTTGGGGTGGAATCATTCATGATCACCTTATTGGTCCCTACTTCTTCTCTCCGCGTCTGAATGGACAAACCTATCTTCAGTTTTTCAGAAATGAGTTGCATCACTTAACTGATAATGTGCCTCTGGACACCATCCAAAGAATGTGTTTTTTACACGAATGTGCCCTAGCTCATTTCAGTATAATAGTTCGTAAGTTTTTGAATGATCAATATCCGCAAAGATGGATTGGTTGAGGGGGACCCATTGCATGGCCTGCTCGATCGCCTGATTTAAATTCATGAATTTCTTCGTCAGGGGTTATTTGAAGTCCTTGGTTTATGCAACTCCTGTACCTGATGTTGACATTTTGAGAGGACGTATCCAAACTGGATTTGACCAAATAGGAAACACACCACAAGAGGGTACATAAGAGCATGGAACGTAGGCTTACTGCATGTATCCAAGCAAACTGAAGGCACGTCGAGCAATTTTTGTATCTTTCGAATTTGTGTTGTAACTCTGAAATAAATTATTTTCAGACCATGTTCATTCGAACTATTTTACTGCTTTGATGTCAGGAACACGTCCCCCAAATATATGACAACAATAAAGATATAAAATTAAATTGAGTTTTATTTATGGACGCTGTATAACTGCTGTGGTTCTTAGCGTCCCATTCTATATTGGGCGTGAAAGACCGGTAATTTTGCTCAGAGGCCTCTTTATCAGGCTTGAGGTTCTTTTACATGCCGTAAATATAAGACACGGGACATTCGCTTTATTTCCCTCCGAAGGAAGCCATGCAAAGCCCGAAAAAATCCATCGCCCTCCACCGGCTTTGAACCCGCGAACTTGGGAGCTAGAGGCTAGCACCACCAGTCCACAGAGGACGACATGTAAAGATACATCCTGTATAAATAAATGTCACAAATAAATTAAATTATATATTAAAAGGCATTTATAAGTGATTCGTATATAATTAAACATAATCAACACACACATTTTATATATATATATAATACTATGAGATCAAACTATCCGGACACCCCACAAACATACGTTTTTCATCTTAGTTGCATTGTGCTGCCACCTACTGCCTGGTATTCATTTTCCGCGACCTCAGTAGTCATTAAACATCGTGAAACACGAATGGGGCGCTCCGTGGACCTCACTGTCTTCGAACATGGTCAGGTGATTGGGTGTCCCTTGTGTCAGAAGTCTGTACGCGAGATATCCACACTCCTAATCATCCCTAGGTCCACTGTTTCTGATGTGATAGTGAAGTGGAAACGTGAAGGGACATGCACATCACAAAAGCGTACAGGCCGACCTCGTCTGTTGACTGACAGATACCGCCGACATTTGAAGAGAGTCGTAAAGAGTAATAGGCAGATATCTATCCAGATCATTACACAGGAATTTCCAACTGCATCAGGATCCACTCCAAGTACTATGACAGCTAGGCGTGAGGTGAGAAACCTTGGATTCCATGGTCGAGCGGCTGCTCTTAAGCCACACATCACGCAGGAAAATGCTAAACAACGCCTATCTTGGTGTAAGGAGCGTCAAAATTACACGATTGAACACTGGCAAAACGTTGTGTGGAGTGACGAATCACGGTACACAATTTGGCGATCCGATGGCAGGGTGTGGGTATGGCGAATGCCCGGCGAACGTCATCTGCCAGCGTATGTAATGCAACAGTGAAATTCGACGGTGGTGGTGTTATGGTGTGGTCGTGTTTTTCCTGAAAGGGGCTTACACCCCTTGTTCTTTTGCGTGGCACGATCATAAGCACCTTCTTGCTTCCCACTGTTGAAGAGCAATTTGGGGATGGCGGTTGCATCTTTCAACACGATCGAGCACCTGTTCATACTGCACGGGCTGTAGCGGAGTGGTTACACGACAATAACATCCCTATAATGGTCTGGCCTGCACAGAGTCCTAATTTGAATCCTATAGAATACCTTTGGGATGTTTTGGAAAGCCGACTTCGTGCCAGGCCTCACCGACGTACATCTATACCCCTCCTCAGTTCCGCACTCCGTGAAGAATGGGCTGCCGTTCCCCAAGAAACCTCCTGCACCTGATTGAAAGTATACCTGCGACAGTGAACGCTGTCATCAAGGCTAAGAGTAGGCCAACACCATATTGATTTCCAGCATTACCAATGGAGGGCGCCACGAACTTGTACGTCATTTTGAGCCAGGTGTCCGGATACTTTTGATCACTTAGTATATATACATACATACATCTGACCGACGGATTTTGAGAGTTTTCTTCGGTCGCTAGGCGAATGCTAAGTTGGATAATTTGATTCGCGAATTTTTCCATGATCCCTTCCATCGTTATATTTAATTTTCTCCTTCTTCGCCTCTATAACATGCACTGGGGTGATAATCCATTCTGGATATGCTATGATCAAAGTTTGATTCCTCCTGGATAGACTAGTGACTCCGGGGATTGGCTTGTAATTCTTTCGGGGTGTAAGTCTTACAAAGGGGAACTTAACCGGTTAAAGAAGAAGTAAACATACATCTATAACGTTGTAAAAGTTATAGTACATCTTATGTGTAAACTTAAAAACAAAACTGAGGTGAGCGTATGAAGCACTTCATTGCTGTAGGTCCCCGAGGAATTGACAAATTGCTTTAAAGCTCCATAATGTTCACAGACGAACTTATGATATAATTCACCAAGTTTATTTCGAAAATCCATCGCGTAGGGATGTTCAGGATTTTCTGAAAGAGCTGTCATGTATAATCCTGAACGTTCAACATTAACCATCACATAATTGTGCTTTAAGGAAAATAGTTTTGAGATATACACGGTTATCCGAACTCTCCGCTATTCTTGAAGCTATATCTTGTAGTTGTGCACGGAGCGCTGGTAATGTCAGTTGTATGTTGAAGGGGGTAATACACGTTTGAATCAGTTACGAGCTGTGGCTTTTTAGTTTACTTACGTGCCTGTGTGTGTATGTGTGTGTGTATGTGCGTGTGCACGCGCGCGGGTGTTCGTCAAAATATGTTGCGATGATCCTTAAAAATTACCAAGGAAAATACATCTTTCGAATTCAATGAATATGCAACAAAACACAGTGCTAATCATTTGGTATACGATAAAAATTACGAGTTCAGTATACAACAAAGAAACGACATTGTTGCATATTTTATTTTGACAGTACTGAGCCATAGCTGATACATGATTATTTGTGTATTAATAAAGGAAGTTAAAATATGACGCAAACCCTTAACCCGAGCACTGTGTACACAACAGCAGTTTTTGTTATACTTTCTGTCTCCCGCTCTATTTTCATTCAAAATTTAGGTTAAAGTTAATCACTTTTAAAATAATGAATACAAATAATGACTTGTGTAATATAAGATTCATACTATCTTTCTGCCGTTTAACACTGAATTTGAGTTGAGCAGCCGCCCATGCATACGAAAATCTTTATAACTTGGTGTGCCCGCTAAGGAATCTCTGGAGTCACATTACGGAAAACAGCAATAATTAGTCTGCGGAGAGCTGCAATAGCTCTTCGTCTATTTCGATGGATCTTTGCTTTCAGAATCACGTCCCCATTGAAAATATCTAAGCATGTGAGGGCCGGTAAACGAGGGGCAGCATACCCCCTCCAAGCAATCCACCAATGCAGCCAACCCACTTCTGTGAATAGACAAGATGAAGAAATTCTGCAGCATGAAGGCGTTATGTGTGGATGCGCATCCAGCTGTGGTCAGTAATGCGTTGACAGCGAGTCAACATCTGAAAGCTTGATAAATTTTCCGGAAGGTTACGAAACCTTCTCAATCGAGATGGCCTTCCTGGAAAACTAGTCTAAGACGAATCCTAAAATACCACACCATACATTTAGCTTGGGCGAATCTGTTCAGGATGTCCATGGAATTACTGAGAATTGCGATATACCTAGTACTGATTGTTGTACTGCTTTGCTCTGGCAGTATTGGTGAGGGTAATTTTGTCTAACTACTGTAATATTACTTCATTTGCTATTGTTTAAAGGGCCATGCGAAGTTCAAGCAGTTGACAGGTAGTATCTAAAACCTCGGAAAGCAGGCTTTTGACCCCTCTCTGTGGTATAAGAAGCGGAGCGGCTCTCATTCAACAGCGGCGGAAGTAGGGTACGAAATCCCGAAACTCCACTATGGCCAACAGGAATTCTGTCCGTTAATCCGAGCACGGTATTCACATTCAATGCAACTGCCACACAAGCTAGCACCAATGGGGCGGCCCAACGGCCTTCAAATCTACACCTGCACAGTCACGGATGCACGAATCTAGCCCAAAAGTCTCCAGTCTCCTTAGTTTCATGAAAAAACAAACCACCACCCAGGACATGATGAAGGAGAAAATCACGGTGGTGCCCCAGGAACTCAGCAAAAGCGCTGGGGAATTTAGAAACATCTGATGTGACATACTGGCCTGTTCGCCATGTTCAGTGGCCACCTACGCCTATGACAATGTTGCCACGATTTCTCTTGCATGGAAACTGCCATTTATTTCGCCTACCTTACCGATGTTTACAGCCCAAAATTTTAGAATTATGACGTGGAACACACAGGAATATGCGCCGCAAAGCTGATTGCACTAACGGTTTGATAAAATACAAATGGGCATTGCTCCTCTTAGCGAAACGTACCTCAACGTTAATGAGAAGCTCAATGTACCTTGGTATCTGGTTTACCGCTCCGACCGCAGTGTTCTGTGCCGACCGCTCCGGCGGCGGCACAGCAATTGCCATTAAGAGAGGCACAGTGCTTAACCTATCCCCGCTTCCTTTCCTGACCTGAAGTGAAACAACATCCATACATCTAGCAGTCAACAACTTAAGGTTTTATTCATGCCTGGCTACAATCCTCCAGGCGACCTGGAGTCGAATGACCTGGATTACATATTAAAATCCACCCACAGTTTCTCATTCCGGGTGACCTTAACTGCAAGCACCCGGTGTATGACTGCACTAATCCAACATGTCCGGCAACAAATACCTTCGGCACGAAAACCCAGTACAGTTTTATCATTTATGCGCCAACGGAGCCCACATATGTCCCAACCAAACGCAATCAAAGCCCCGACACATTAGGCATTGCTATAGCCCACAATATTACAGCTAACATTAATCTCAACAGAATTTATGTCCTTTCCCTGATCACCTTCTGCATTAATAACTGCCAACGCTCCCTGTGACATATCTCTGCCACAGCTTGTCACAACATCTATAATACAAATTAAAAATGGGTTCCCCCCATCATTACACATTTACTCGCACAAGGCCTCATTACCTCTGAAGCTAAGCTCAACATATGTAAAATGCTATTAACTACATCATACACGCGTAGCTCCCATAAAACCTCCCTATAGTACCATCACCGACCCACCTGTCGACCGCATACGACTTATAGCCCAGAGAAATAGAGTCAGACGCACCTGGCATCGCTCAAGGCACACAGTGGACGTAGAAAAATTCCACAGGCTTAATGCTGTCATTCGAGACTGGACCGCAAAACACACAGCCGCCAAATGGAACGCCAACCTTGCAAATCTGGACCTGGAAATCAGATCAGTTTGGAATATAGAAACTCCTCATTCGGCGGAAAATTCATATCCCACCATTTCAGCTTAGCTAACGTATTACCACTACCAATACCGAGAAGGCCTTGCAGACGCCCTTCAGTACAGGCTTGTGCTAAACCACAATCTGCAGGTTCGGCTTTTGTTTGCGGAAGTCGAAGCACTTACAGCATAATTTCGAACTCGGTCAAATAACACCAGTTTCGCAACTTGTCCATTGGAAATAGTATGGATAATCAAACACCTGCAAAATAACAAAGTCCTGTCCCAGGATGTGTAGGTAGCACAGCGCTAAATAATATCCCTCCGTGCGCCCTCAAATTCTTCCCAATAACTTTCAACATTGCACTAGAGCATGGAACGTACCTAGGACGCTGAAAAATTGATAGAACTTTTCACTTTCCTAAAAAGAACAAGGACTGCATAAACGCTCATGACTAACGACCAATCAAACTTCTCAACACACTCAGTAAGCTACTAGAGAAGGTAATCCTCAAACTCATTAAAGCGCACCTCACAAAGCACAGCATTGTCGTCCCTGAGTAATTTGGCTGCCGAGTCAAACACTCAATCACTGTACAATAACTTTGCACTATTGAACATTTCACTTGCGGATTTAACACACTCAAGAGCTCTGGCGGCGTATTCCTGGACTTGGAACAAGCATTCGACCGGGTGTGGCATGAAGGGCTACTGAGGCAGGTCTCTCAATAGAGCTTCCAAGGCACCGCCATAAGATTTATAGCCAACTGCATTTAAATCCGCCAATTCCAGTCAACCCTTCCACCTCCACCACACGTTCAACTCAGGCAGGCGCTCCAGGAAGTATACTGGGACAGGTATCTTTAGCATCTACATGAACGACATTCGAAGAACTAACAACACCCTCCTATTCCTATACGCGGAGAACACTGCTTTACTGGCCCGATCAGGGATCTCAAACAAAAATTTCCTGTTTGGAATGCACCGTCTCCTCCTGGCTAACCAAATGTTGCATAAACCCTACGAAATCCCAGGCAATTATCTTTACTGAACACGTCAAATACCGACAAAAGCACACACTGTTCCACCGATCCAGTTGTTTGGCTGCCTCATAAACTGCACCATAATTGCAAACCAATTTGGTGTTGCCATGGACCATGGCCTGATCTGGAACGGTCAAGTACTTAAGGAAATGCACCCGTGAAATTTGATAAAAACATGCGAAAAATTTAAAAATTAAAATTGTTATAATAAAATGACATGAGCTCTAAATTTTAAGAAAACGCCGTTTTACAATTTTACCCATTTAAGCTAATAATTAGTGAAGCTATAAACGGAGAGGCGCTTACTTAATAATAGGCACACCCAATTTTAAGTCCTGTTTTCTCTCAAATTTTATTTTAACAATTTTTCGATACTCAAAATCCTCCACACGATGGAATTGTCTTTTAACTTGTTTTCGATTTTTGTACTGTCTCTCAAAAGTACCTTAAACAAACTGACCACATGGTTTTTAAACAGTCCGTATTTTTATAAATAGTTTATTACGTTTTGAAAACTCAAGAGCTTTGACGAGTACAGAAAACGATGGTTTTCCTACAATAAATTTTCGTTGATAAAAATCTGATATGATGGAAGTTTTTGTAAAATAATTTAATGTAAAACTTGAACCTTGTATGAATATTTGTAAAAATACATCATTCAGAGAATTTTCCATTAGGCAATGAACTTACAGAATAAAAAATTAATATTAAATAACCATGGAAGCTAGAAAGTAGCTATTACCGTTGCCACGTATACTAACTTGCAAAGCTTTCAACAACATATTGTCGTAACCTCTACATTTGATTTAGCTCAAGGGCGGTAGAGCGAGGCAGCGAAAACAGGATCAAACATTAATCTAATGAGGTCCGACAGGGGCGAGCTGAACTAAATCATTACATGCCTGAAAATGCCTAAAAATATATCTAAATCATGGTGTGGAAGCATAGAGGGATCTATATACTAAAAGAATTCACATGCCAGAACCTTGGATTAGTGTATTAAATATAAATTGATACAATTGCTACCTGCTTGCCGTCGGCGGCGAGTCGTCCATGATGCGACCGCACTATCCTGTTGCTACATTGTAAGAGAGAGAGCAACAGACGCTTGCTACTAACGAACCGGTTTCCCCCACTATCATGACGTCAATCCGGTCTGTGTTACCAACCCAAACACTAGTACATACATTTCCCCAACCAACGAACAAACATTACCGTAACCAAATGTCACATCATGTCACCTACCGTGAAATTTTCCAAATTTTATAAATGCATTACCTTAACCCGCATCGAAAAACTGACACACAACTCTGTAAGTTCTACACGCTCATAGAGTACAGCAGCGCAGTACAACTCCGCATGGGACCCATTCTATACAGAACATTATTTTGTTCCGTTTACCCAGATGGTCACAGTATGAGGATACCGTAGCAAAAAGCCACATTAATACGCTTCAATCCTTCCAAATCAAAATCCGCCGTACTGCAGCTGTGGATCTCATTCTCGCAAACCTCTCGGTCAGCAATTGCGGATACACTCTGTTCAGCAATTTATTAAAAATTCTGTGCTGTCTCTCTACCAGGTGTTCTAGAAGCCCAAACCTCCTCGTGCAAGCACTAGGCTCCTACGAAACCACGATTAATCAACCAAAACGACCCCTCTCGCTATTCGACCGGAATCTTGCTAATGAAACTATCGTAATGGCGGTCCTTGACCACTTAAACTGCCTAATCCCTGAATTAGAAACTCACTCTAACTCCACCCATTATCAAGGTTTCTCTTTACAGATTCGCTGATTCAATAGGTCTCTGTTTACCAGGCACTAGACACCGGACATCAAATCAGCACTGTGACAACCGATGGTAACATCCCGCCACACATTCCATTTCGTCTATTCATGCCAATAAACCATCGCTACATCCATTTAGATTTAAGCAGTTGCTCTAAACCATTACGTAACATTACCATCCATAGCTCCCTGCACACTATTAACATTGGGCTCCACTTAGAATATACAATGGCTGGTGCCGGGTAATCCACTTGACACACTCTCGTATCCTGCATACTAGCATGCGCAGAATAACCGCCATTTATTTGGCTGTTTCTGCAATACCAAACCCCTTCTCCCCTTTTCCTACCCTTACGCATACTACTAACCAAGCAGTCCCCTTTACCTGTGCTGAGCTGGTTTAGTCACTCAAAGAATGTGCGTGGGGAGATGGTGTAAGTTCTGAACATGATCGTCAACGGGGGGCGCATGGTATGGGCCCAAATCTTAAAAGAACCGGTGCTGTCAGTAGGAAACTAACGGAGCAACGTTAACATTTATGTAAGATTGTGGAACCGCTCAAGCTAGGCAAGTTGTTACGGCAAGAGTTCTGCCTAGGGAAAGACGGCCTGATGCCACAACTTCGCCATAAAGGAAACATTGCGATGCTATCAGGCTGTTTACGTCTATAGGCATAAGGGGATTACCAGCGTAGACTTATTAAAGGGTTAATATCCCTTTGACGTATTTGTTAAATTTCTTTTAAAACAAGCCAACTACTCACACTGATCAATAGCATTTCGGTCACTAGGAGTATGAATGATGTTATTAACGACGTCATAGGTTCTGAATTCGAAAATGAAATCCGTTTTGGTCTATCGGGCTCAGCTTCCGTGATATGGTACACTATAAATATAAAAATGCTTGAAAATGTTGCATATTAGTTATTTTGGTGTTGCTAAATTAATTTGCCTTCAATTCTCTTTTGCGCATGTAATTGTTGGAAACAGACGAAAAATATACAAGGAATTCCAGCATAATCCTCGGGTCCCAAATTCACCGCCAGGGTACAAAGGAGGTGGATAAGTCATGCTCCAACACGTTGCACCGCGTTGTTGTTTGTTGCATCAGTCGCAGTATGGAGATAGCTCTGACCTTGTGAATTGAGTTACTGTTGTAGGTTCGTGAAGGATAGTGTTTTGTGTGAATTTAAAAGCAGAAATTCCTCGTATCTTTGAAAATAACCATATTCTTATTTCTATATTATCTGTGGTGAGTTAACTCTAAATTCGCATCAAATAAAACTCAATCCTCCTATAAGAATGCTATGAATTTTATTTCGGGTTCAAGGTTGGTGACCATGACAAGAAATGGGTCCTACACATGTGCTGTTTTAAATGTGTTACACCCGTGACAGATTGGTTAAATGGATCATATCACATGTACTTTTGTCTCCCCATATTTGGAGAAAACCAACGGAGCACACAACAGACTGTTATTTCTGTATAAAGAATAGAAAACAAACTGTGCAATTTTCTAATTTACCATCTGCTTTAAGACCTATATGTCACACTGAAGAATGTGCCTACTTAGAAGGTGACAGTGAGTGGAGATGGTAACAGGGACGAACACCGATAAGACAGAGAAGGAGATGTGCAGGCCAACTTAACATTTCAAGTCCCCTATGAATCAAATGAGGCATGTTTCTTTTCTCAAGGGAATCTTAATGAACCTATTCCTGATTTAAATTTGTCAAAGCAACCGGCTGAGCTTTCACCTTCACGATTAAAAGAAAGGAATCCTCTTCTTCTTGATGTAAAGTAAGCGTTTATTGAGACCGCCATGCTCTTTTCTTCTGAATATTTCTCAAAAGAAGATGACAGAGATTACTGCAATGACATCGAATCCGTTATGGAGACTCTTGGCCATCATTTCAGTGTGAGTGATTGGTGCTTGTTCATAGATTCTAGTAAACTTAGTCTGAAAGCAGTACTTCTCCACAATGGAAACATTTCCTTCTGTTCCTATTGCCTATACAGTTAATATGAAGGAGACATTAGAACTTTATACCGCTATTTACATATATCCAATGTGAGAAATACAAATGGAGTACATGTGGGGATCTTAAGGTTATTGCACTCCTGCTCGGCTTGCAGCTCGGGTACACAAAATACTGCTGCTTTATATGCGAGTGGGGCAGCAGGGACAGAAAAGAACACTATTCTGAAAAAAATGGCCTGCTCGGAAAGAATTCCTGCCCGGAGAGGAGAATGTGGTGAAGGCTCCTCTTGTTGACCCAAATTATGTGTATCTACCTCCGCTACGTATTGAGCTGGATCTTATAAGAAACTTCGTGAAAGACATGGGAAAAGAATCACAAGGATTCATGCATTTGCGAAATGAGTTCCCAAGAATCAGTGAAGCAAAAATTATGGATGGAATATTTGTAGAACCACAAATTAGGAGACTAATGGCTGATGAACATTCCCTTGATTTGTTGAGCAATGTTGAAACAATGGCATGACTGTCTTTCATAAGGGTTTATAAGAACTTTATAAGCAACCATGAGGCAAATAACTATCGCGATAGTGTACAAGAACTATTGAGATTCACCACCGTATGGGATATAAAATGTTACTTAGGATACATTTCTTGACTGACCACACGGACTTCTTTCCGGATAACAGTCGTGCACTAGGGACGAACATGGAGAAAGTTTCCACCAGGACATTTCTCAGATGAAAAAGCGTTATGAATGCAATTAGTGTGCTGCAATGTGGTCCGACTACTGCTGCATCTTATAAAGAGACGTTCGTGAGGCAAAGGATCACAGGAAATCATGAAAAATATATATTTTAGGTATGTTTATTCACTTTTCTTTAGTGTCATGTTACTCATTTCTTTGATTAATCTGTGTACTGAACCGTAAAATATTTTATGTATGTGCGTTCACTTCTCCTTATTTTTATGTTGCTCATTTCTTGGATTAATTTGTGTACTAATACAGATGCCCTTGTTCTGCTTTTGCCACATACATATAATACATAGGCTAACGTAAGCATTTGCAGAAACCATTATCACGTGGAAACTTAGACGGATACAGAAATTCTGAGATAATATCTGTATACACGGACGAATTATCTTCCAGAATCAACGTGTTTTGCTCTTGTGACTGAATTTTTTACCGGAGTTGTTGCGTGGAGTAGTGACCTGTGGAAATATAAGTATGATATAATGCATTTAAAAGTACGTTTTTCAAGTTAAAATTGTTTGTAACAGACTGCAAGCCACAGGCACATTCTAATAATCAAATGTGCCAAGTAAGTCATTTGCAAAAGTCATATTTCTTAGTCACTATTATTTATGCAAAATTTGTTTATAGTTGGTTCAAAATTCTGTTAGGGGTTCGTTTTATGTGTACAAGTCAAAGATTGTAGTTTCAAGTCAGTGCTTCATACATAGATAATACCTTGTTTACCTTGATTATTTTTATAACTGTTTATTGTTCAATAACCCGTGTAAACCAGAATATATTCTAACTGTGAAAATACATATATCTGTATATCAAGGCGGAGTCCTAACCGTTCCCTTTTACATATTTAGTTGACATGCGTGATGTGTTGTAAACTTTGAAACACAGACATATCCAGGTATTTCAATGTTTTGATGACCATTAATTCAATTCTCAACATGTCCATTTAGTTAACTGGTTACCCTGGAGTCCAGATATACAGTTCAGCATGCTGGGAATCATAATAGTGACTATTGAAATTTCATTGTATATTAAGAAGTGCAAATCAAACTACATCAGAGAATTTAGCGAATGAAATCTGGTTGTTGTTGGACACTTCGGGGAATCGTCTAATAATAAGTAATTGCAGTTTAAAATCATTTTCTCTTAACCAAGAGAAGTATATTTCCCCTCCTGTCTCGGATTATACAGTTTTTTTCTGCTTATGTGGATCTCATAACGAGATAACATAGCCAGAACATGTTGCTGACAACACCTGTCTGATGCTTGTGCACGGAGTAGTAGGAAAGTTCCGTGGGGCTCCAGTCTCATAGCAGTGCGCCCGAAGACAAAGCGAAGGCAAACGCCGCGCAAACCGTATATGCAACAGAAAGGTTTTCTCCACCCTAAACGACTCTTGTTCCATCGGTATGTAACTTTCGTCAGTGTACATATTGGTTATCTCAATGTTGTAGGATCCTCTCTTACGAGAGAAGCAGCGCTTTTATATTGGGAAGGAATATTCTGAAAACGTTTTCGTCTACACCAATAACACAATTTTTCTCAAAACATCCAGAAATAGGAACGAAATTATGTGGATATTCTGTATATGTAGCTTTTTATGTTTCCCAGTGTTACCGTATACCTCTGTACGTAAAAGAGTATGTATTACACATATAAAGCTCTGCGGAGGTTGAAGGAATCTAATTTTGAAGTTCTTTGACAGCAAACTGTCGCCCTAAACATTCGTACATAAAGAACCTTTAGAGGAATGCAGCCACTGTCTAACAGCAATAATAATCATTGTCTGATTCATCAAGGACGGGGCTTATAATAGAATAATAATAACTAATTAAACTATTAACCAACCCTTGCTTCCCTCAAAGGATAAAAGGAAAGACCTGGCACAGCAGTAATCCATTGGCTTTAGGATGAGTTCCTTGATGCTAAGGCAAATAGAGGGGAAATTCTGTGGAAGAAGATCTGACAAACGGTTGAAACAATAGGTGCTGCGGTTTGATGTTATTTCGAAACCCTATAGGATTTGAGGAGACTCTAGAGAAGGTATTTGTATTAGGTAATATATTAAAGTAAAATCAATGTACCGGGAAGTACATTTAATCCCTACTGAGATTAAAGAGGTACTTTGGATTGGACTGTGCGAAAGTTACAAATGAACAGAGAATCGGAGATCTTCAACAGCCACAATGGAAATGGACAAGGTTATAAATTTACCCACTCCCCCTTCTTTTTGTCCTCTCTCTAGTAGATTATTAGTAGAAGTAATGTCAAAAGAAAACATGAAAATGCCTCAGGTAGGTATTAGGACGATAAAATGCTTTTCTATACTACTGCTGAAAGAAAAGGAGAGAAATAAAGGCAAACTCAACAGACTAGGGAGTATTTGTAGGTGAATTGTAATTTAGCCATTAATGTTAATAAAATGAAAATCATTAATTAAAGGGTGATGTTTTGTGAGACAGGGATGCTCGTGATATTTTTTACGCAGCCGCCATGGACATATCTATTGCCGAGGAAGCTTCCAAATTATCCTGCTCGTTCCTCTGAGTGTCATAGATAGCAGCATAGTATTTCTCCGGTGAAAGTTGTGAAGAGAAGACTGAGAAGGAGTTAAGTGTTGTTTGCCGCGAGCTTTCCTCATAATGTCCTCACTGTTTTCCGTTTTGATGAAGATTACATTAATCTGTGTTGAAGAGTTAATCTCTCAAAGTATGTGAATCAAAAATATACAGGGTGAATCATCTAAAACTTGTACGCAAATATTTCATAAATGGAAAGTGCTATTGATGTGCTGTTTTCACAGCTTTAATTGGTAGTCAGGGGCTCGTAAATTCAATCTATATACAGATTTTAATAATACTGAGAAAGTGTATTTTTTGAGCAAACATGCAATTTTTAAATGGAACAATGCCTAGTTACATCAACAGAATAAAGGTGGGGTAAATTAGAATATCAATGGTCTTTGTTGCAGGATTCTAGTGCAAGTGGTTTACGAGAAATCGTATTTTGAAAAGTTTCCACCCCGACAATTGTTTGTCCCATTCAACCTGCTTAGTTGCTAGATACCATGTTGTTATGTTTGTTTTCATTGTGTTTTCTGTCCATTGATTGCATTGCGACTTTCTGGTCAGTCAGTTTGTGACAGTTCAAGCAGTAAGTCATGAGTGGAAAATGGGGTTTACTAATGCCGACATGCTCATGGTGTATGGAGAGTGTAGGAAGAATGCAGTTCGTTCCTGTACGGTGTATGCCGAAACGTATCCCAATAGACGTCAACTATCTCGGAAAATACTTATCAACCTCTTCAACCAATTACGTGAAAGTGGTACTGTAACACCTAGAAAACGTAACAAAAACAAACAAGTGACTGGAGAAGAGGCAGAAATTAATGTTTTGGCTGCCGTTGCAGTAGATCTGCAAATTAGTTCCCGCATAATCGCACGTGGAAGTGGCATAAGTCAGGCAAGTGTGCTGCGCATTCTCCATCGACATAGGTTCCATCTCTATCACATTTCTCTCCATCAAGAGCTGCATGGAAACGCTTTTGAGAATCGTGTTAACTTTTGTACATGGACATTAAAACATGATATTTCAGATTCATCGTGTATCTTGTTTAGTGAAGAGGCAACATTTACTAATCATGGCCAGGTAAACCGCAGAAATATGCACTATTGGTCTGTTGACAATCTCCGTTGGCTTTGTCAGGTGGAACGTCAGCGTCCATGGAGTTTAAACGTGTGGTGTGGGATAGTGAACCATCAACTCATAGGCCCTTTGTTCATAGAAGGAACAATGAACTCGCAGAAGTATCGCAGCCTGCTGACAGATCATCTGCCACAGATGCTAGAAGACGTTCCTTTGCAGACTAGGAGGAACCTGTGGTACCAACATGATGGCTGTCCAGCCCATAGTGCACGAAGTACTACAGCTTGTCTTAACGGATTGTTTCCAAATCGTTGGATTGGACGAAGAGGAACTGTACCTTGGCCGGCCCGTTCACCGTATCTAACCCTTTTAGACGTTTTTCTGTGGGGAAGGTTGAACGACACTGTCTACAAGGATGTACCAAGTACACCAGACTATATGAAACGACGTATTACTACTGCCTGCTCTGAAATTCCAGTTGAAATGCTAGAACGTGTGGGGCAGTCTTTCAATAGCAGACTGGAAGCGTGTATTGAAGCTACCGATGGTCATTTTGAACACAAGCTTTGAAGGGCTATGCTCTCTTTTGCTTGTAAGAATCCACAGAAATATGGTAATTCCCTTTTGTTTTTCTTTAGCTTGTGCTACCACAGGTTGTACAATTAGGTGCGAAAAATTTTCAAAATACGATTTCTCGTAAACCACTTGCAACAAACCCCACTGGCATTCTAAATTACCCTACCTTTATTCTGTTGAAGTAACTGTGCATTGTTCTATTTAAAAAATTGTATGTTTGCTCAAAAATACACTTTCTTAGTATTATTAAAATCTGTTTATAGGCTAAATTACGAGCCCCTGATTATCAAGCAATGCTGTGAAACCTGCACATTAATAGAACCTTCCATTTCCGAAATATTTGCGGTGCAAGGTTTAGGTGATTCACCCTGTATAGTTTCCTTGAGCGTGAAGTAAGGTAATCCTATACACTGATATTTTTACTTATCTATTATGCAACGGTAGTTATAGCTTAGGATCTGGGAGAAAACTGTTAGCTTTTCACTTATAAAATGGCGTTTTCGCACGGATTACTGTTTTGACGTATATCTCGAATCTTGAGCATTATATTAATGCAGATCACTATATATAAATTATTCCTTATCAAATTTGCGACTTTTATGTGTATCTAATTTTTAATTCAGTTTAATTTTGCAATTATCACGAAATTGTCTTATAATATACGTCCATATTATTTCAGGTTGAATATGTCCAAGGAAAATTCAGGATACCGTGCAAATGACAGAAATCAGTTAATACACAGTTCAAAACTGAGAAAGAATGAAAATATCTCATTTTATGCTGCTTCAAAGAGAATGGGTGTTCCATGGTAGACATTGAACATTTTGTTTTTAAGAATTCAGAAAATTAAACAATCCTCTTTACTAAATTAGGAAGGAGCTTAGCAATGAGGAAGAACTTGAAACTAAAATATTCATCTGCGTTATAAGATTGGAATAGGTAGGATTCAGACTAACACTTTCCATGGTAAGGAAAGTTATTTATCAGTTAGGAAGAGAATTGGACGTGAAAATTTCCGTAATCGTAATTATGACTTAGCAAGCAAGTTGTGGTGGGCGAGCTTTAAGGAGAGAGATAATCTGAAACTCAAGTTTGCTGTAAATCTTCCCACATAAAGACCAGCAATGGGTAATCCAGAAATTAACAGAGACTTTTATGATAGTTTTGAGCAACTTATTGTGAACTTAGGATATGAGGAATTGCCCTGGCTGTATATGAAATTGCCAGGAAGGAGGTCTGTCATATATTGTTATGCCTGGAAAAGCGCTAACATCAATAGGGAAGAAGTGCGTGTACAAGAGAACCTATGCTCAACTTGGAGAAACGTATATCTTCCTGGGTTACATTTGCGCAAAACTGATGTGGATACCACTTTTAGTCATCTTTAGAGGATTTCGGTGGAATGATCTAAGAAGAAACAGTCTTCTAAATTCAATGGTGAAACTTTCGCTTAAAAGTTGGATTAATAGAGAATTATTTTTGAAGTGGTTCCAGCTTTCCAACAACTCCATTCCACCTTCCCTCCCAGTAATCTTGATTGCATACTTAAATTGTTCTCGTATTAATTCAGAAGATATAGCGTTGGCGGGGAACAAAAGGATCTTTTTAATAACGTTCCTTGCTCACACACTCTATCCTTCAGCCTGCTGATATAGGGATTACAAATCTTTCAAATCTCACTGGGCACAAAGTCTGAATGCATAAATGAAAGAAAATCCTGTTGAGAACACAATCAGAACAGCTTTTCATGAAACCCTCAAGCCTCATCTCATTCTGTCATGAGAATACTTTGAATGGGTGTAGAAAAACTGGGTTTTTGTATTCGACAGAGAGGCGATTTCCAAGGAAGCCTTGGTGCCATCAGAATGAATTTACACGAAAAGCCAAGGGGACATAAACAAAAGGAAACTCCACAGGTTGAAATAATTCTCACTCTGCCAATAGTAGTGGATAATAGAAATGCAAGTAAAAGAAACAGGAAAGGAGATCCAGGAGCAAAGTGCCTTACTTCACTTGAAAGCTACGAGAAAAAATCAGCACCGTCTACTTCTCGGCAAGCGACAGAGTGAAGAACCAAGGGCGATATCGATTGGTATTGTGGAATTCACAGAATACGGTATTCTCAAAGTGGAAATGAAGAAAAATTTAGCAAGTTGGCTGCAGTGTGTGTTTTAATTTGTGCCATACCATGTTCTTTGTCAGTCATCGCATGCCGAAAAAGAGGTTTTCAATGCGACAAATGTGCATCATAAAACAAACTGTCTGATTCAGAATAGAAGAGTTAATGAATAAAATAACATTTACTTTGTAAACACCATGGCTAATTCAGAAAAGAAGAGCTTATAAAGCAAATACCATTTGTTACCTCATTAGAATTATGTAAAGCTTAAAAGGCCTTGTTTAAAAATGAAGATATTTGCATAGTAATGTGTGTTTTCTTTCACTCACGAAATTATTACCTTACGACTATCACGAACTTACCTTTACAATTTAAAACATTAGTTTAATCATAGAGTTATAATGGTACATAAAATTCTGACATTGCTCTATATACCTTTAAGTTATATGCTGATCACCTAATGTGTGGGGTTCGATTTTTAATAAAGAGAAGCACGTGGATCACAATGGCGAAAATAAAAAAATTATCGTGAATATACCTTACGTTTAAAACTAGCACGGTATATAGTTGTTTAGCTCAATATTTGTACTCTTAGGTGAGAAACTAAACAGTGTAAGGGTTACTTAGGATGAATTAAACACATTGACATTACTAAACTTAAATTGGGAATGAAGTCTGCGGAAAATGTTCGGATACGAAACAAATCTCCAGACATGCTTGTAAAATTGTTAGAAGCAAATTTTGGCGCAGTGGTTACATACACAATGGAAATCTAGGCTTGGAAAAATATTGAAAGACTAGATCAAGAGAGAAAAGCACTTTAGATGTGGAGAGTGGTATAGTAAACTGCGACTTTTCAGAAAATTTGGAGCGTGCTGTAAGGATTGAATATATATTGTCCTAGAAATTTGTTGGGCAAGCAATCACTGATTAGAGCAGTGTGCTTGAAGGAGCAGGATAGAGCGGGAAGGAACAACACCTGTGTAGAATGGTATGAAGACAACGCGCCACAAAGGAAATATGGACGCGTAGAGACGAAGCTTTGTAGTCATAACCAGTATGTGTGAATTTTTTGTTATCAACCATAATCTTACACAACGTGCAGCTTATAAGTTAATAGCATTAGGAATTGTTATACAGTCACTTTGTTATCGCCGTTTTAAGATTACGTCATGAATTTACGTTTTGTTAAAGGAAAATCAAAAAGAGAGATAAAGTGACCTAGATACCTGAGAGTTGTTCATTTTAATACCTACAAGTACGAGTACTCTAAAAAAGGTTAGAGTATTCAACACTTGCGCAATCGGTAATATTACACCTTCCCTTACATATATGCCATCACTGCAGCTTTGGGAGGCATTCTACTAGCCTTCGCGGGGAAGTATGTATAGCAAGGAGTTGTGTGTATCTGTTTACCTTTTCGCGCATATGGTGGCGTCCTGCTTTTGAGTGCACAATTCTAGGTTATTCACATAATTATAGTATATAACTGTGAGTAATAGCTTTACTTGCCGTTACCTATAGTAACAATGTTTAAACATATAACTAAATAAAACTCTGTTTTGAGAAAAATATTTTAATGACAACGTAATGTAAAAATGAAATACATTATACTGTGTATTCCCAAAGAGTACACATTTACTAGAAATTCTCGTCCTCTACCTGAATTAGCTACCTAGGCACTGAATCAGTCGTCGCCCTCTGGGAACGCCATGTAATGTGGGAACATTTGGGTTTACTGCCAGAGTTATTCCAGCACACATGTAAGTGCCTAAGCGGCTAAATGACGTATTGGACAAAAATGGAGATTGGACAACTTATTAATTTAATGTCTAGTAAATGTGTCCTCTTTCACAGTAAAAACTACAACTTTCTTCCGTTTTACACTATATTGTCATTAAAATACTTTTTCGTGGAGCAATTGTGCTAAACTGTTCTATTTATTTGTAGATATAAATTGGACAAATTATTTGAATAATGTCCAGTAAACGTGTACACTTTGAGAGTATGAAGTATAATGTATTTCAGTTTTACATTAATATCATTAAAAATATTCTTCGTGTAGATATGGGTAAAACAGGGCTTTATTAGCTTCATGTTTAAACATAGTTATGTTAATTGATGATGAGTAAAGTTATTGCTTAAATTTACATATTCATATGTGAATAATTTGGAATTGTGCATATAAAACAGAACGCCACTGCATCCACAATAAGTTAAACAGTATACACCTTCTGCTTGCTATACACTCCCCACCTATGAAGGCAAGAGAATGTCTCCTAAAAATGTCTCGTGACCCGCAAGTTCCACTTGCGACAGTTTGGAAGAGACTCCACATGAAGCCAGCCTATAAATTGCAGCTCTTGCAACAGTTGAAAGAAAGTTAACTAGACTGATGAAGAAGAGAGGTGAAAGAAGGAGCTACGAGATGAAATGGAGAGTAAGAAGGAGGGAGCAGAGGAGTTGAGGGGAAAGCAGCCATAGGATGGTAGCAGCAGAGAGGAAGGATCCTATAGAGCGTTGGGATGTGGAAGAGGTAGTAGACCGGGGAAGATAGGATTATTTTGGCACTATAGAAGAGTCGGGAGAAAAGGGATGAAGGGGCAAGAAGAAGAGAGGTTTATTGGTTTGGGGATTTTAGTGAATGTGAAGTGTGGTGCAAACAGGAATACAAGTGTTTAGTGACAAGTGATAATAAAAGGAGAGGCAAATTATTCATTACCTATAGTAATTACTAAAAAGTGAAGTGGCTAATAGTGTAAAATTTGAGATTATAAGATTTATAAAAGTGAAACGTTATTATATGATAATGTTTGAAGATTTATTAAAGTGATAAAATGTAGTTAAAGGAGAAGGTTGTAATGTAATAAATTGAGAAAGCTTTGAGGACGAAGAGAAGATTTTTTTGATGATGTTAGTTGTTAAGCAAATCATATATTTAAGATATTGATATTTTAATAAGCAAATATGAGGACAATAAATTAAATTTACGTAATAATATTATTGCATAACAAGCACCTTATTATATTATGGGTTAAGGTTGATGTGAAATGTAAACACCACGATATGTATAACACTAAATTTATTAATTCCGCGTACACAATACAGGAACAATATACGAACTAAGAAATAACAAACTCAGCAGCTTAAGTTCCGGTAAGCAATCGTCTGTTTTCGGCAGAATGTCAGTCCCGACTCCCTGCCTTAGTGTTGCTTCCCGGCAGGGGTGGCTTAGCGACCCAAGCGCACAGCTGTTCCTTGTCACTCACTGCTCGGTGTTTGGGAGATGCTGCCCTCTGAAGACGTGCCCACTCTTGGAAGCTACTTCCAAGGGATGGTTAAGTAGCTGCTTTCTGTGTGGTGGTTGAGCCGCCACAATATATAATAAAAAGGAACAGTTTGTACTGTAGAAATATAATAGTTTAAAAATATAAATTGTGCTTTTAGATTAGTTTGAATGTTTGCTGCCAGCGTTTAATATGGTTGACTGCCAGTAGTAAGGAATTAGGTTAATATAAAGGAAAAGTAAGTAATATATGATAACTTGTAATCAATTAGTGGGACTGTTGGTTTCTAGTAGGAATAGTGGAATAGAGAAAGTGTGTATTGCAGTTTTGATTTAGTTAGTCCTTTAGCTTAAATTTAATCTGCACAACAATTCGTGCAAACAGTTATACACGAAAAATTAAATAATAAATAACGAATTTGGAATATGCATACTGACACAACCGTCAAGTACCAGGAGGGCATACTACAGGTCTATTTGTTTTATTTATTTTAGTTGAAATGACAAACAACAGCGTTATGAGTTTTGTATCCCAGTGCAACAATGGATGGAAGAAGACCATGACTTTGTGATTCACATAATTTTAGTGACGAAGCGACATTCCATATAAATGTCAAAGTCAACAGAAATAATTGTCGAGTGTGCTATACCCAGAATTCTCACGAATTCGTCAAATATGAGCGTGATTCACTGGAAGTGAATGTTTTCTGGACAATGTTCTCGCGGAATGTTTACGGACCATTCTTCTTCGCCGAAAACACTGTAACTCGACATACGTACTTGGATATGATACAAAAGATTGTTCCCACAAATGCAAGAAGATTTCGACAATCTCCTGTTCCAACAGGACGGGGCTTCACCACACTACCATAAGGACGTTCGGGATTTTCTGAACGAGCTACCTCAACGATGGATTGACGAGCAGGGAATAAAAATAACAGTTGCGAAAATTGGTCTCCCATATCCTCTGATCTAATTCCTTGAGCTCCTTTTTAATATGAGATATACACAAAAGTTGCATCATTTGTAATTTCTGTGTAATAAGTTAAGAAGTACGTTACCGGACTGTAGAGGCATTCTGTATATACATTATTGTGTGTATATATATATACATTGATATTCTCATTGGTTACATATTACATCATTTCGCTATATTTTGTTAAAACTCTGTAGTGTTGCTTTCACATGACTTTCATCACTAACCTTTCTACAAAGTATACTTATTGGATCTCATTCTTGTGTTATTAAGCCCTATTCCTGTTAATTGAGATAAACCTTAATTACACATTTACATATTCATATTTGGTATGAAGGGGATTCTATTAAATAATCCAATTTCTCCTAATAAATTTAATGAAGGAGGAGCTACTATATTAGAGGATGAAAGTAAGTTAAAGCGATACTCAGATTTTTAAAAACTGAATCACAATGTGATGGATTTTAAATCCATGTTACTTTCATGACCATGAGAAGAAAGCAAATTGCTACCTGACACTTGTAAGATCAAACCAGTAAAAAGGAGTACCTTGGTAACGGCTTACGTCACAAGAAAGGTTATGCGATATAAATGTATGCTTTAACGTGATATACATTTTTAGGGTATTAAGATGTTGCCGATCTCTCACGGTTTACCAAGTATACAACAGCCATTCATAAGCAAAAAGGAGTTCACTATCTATTCCAACAAAAAGAAGTTACTGGTTTTATTTCTGAAGAACGTACCGTACATGCATGATATTTGAATCAAAATTATGGGATTCGTTTTTGAGAAAATGATAATCACTAATAGTTTTCCATATAAAGGGTAGCTTGTGGTCGGGATTATTATTGAAAATCGTAATTGCGCATTCTTGGAGGATTCCTTACTTAAATATTCAGCTTAAAATTTAACCAAGATAGCATGTGGATTTGGGTTTTAAACCCTCAAAGAGATACAGACAACTGATAGGTAATACCAATTTGGAAATTTGTCAACTTAATGGCGTTTTAATGTATGTCGGAAAAATAAATAAAGAGTGTCATAAAATGGATGAATTGTGACATTAATGGTTCGGCAGCAGCTTAATCTTATCATAACGTTACGTTTTTACAATTACTTTGATTTTAAGTGTCTATGTACATGTATGTATATAGCAGGTGGCTCAAACAAACCGTCCTTTGCAGTTTTATTTTCCCACATACATGGATGCAAAAGAAGTTGCAATATCATTGCTGTTCAAAGGTACAATGCAGATACAATTCAGGTCACGGAGGTAGTGCTGTTTACGTGGTAGTTTTGTACTAATAGGCGTCGAGTGCTCGTCTGCATGCAGTTCGAGCCAGGCCATTCAGACAAGAAAGTTACGTTCATCAATAACGAATACACGGACATGGTTACGATCTGCGCAGAGACGCACAAAAATGCAGAGGGCTGTGTCCTGAACATATTCATACGCGGCTTCTGTCTTCTGCGCGTCTTCTTTTTCTTGAGTACAGAAAAATATTTGGAAATTATGTATCATTCTAGACAGAACGTGGGCCTGAGAGGCCACTACATCAATTCGTTCATTAAGGCGGGCATGGTTTTGCACATGCTTCTCAAGAGTAATGCCCGAATAGAAAAGTGTTTAATTTTAATGCACCTTTAAGGGAATACAAATATAATAAAAATATAATTTTATTTATTCTTGTTATCCTTGAGGCACAAATTGCACCATATATTAGTACTGATTGTAAATAGACTGTCATGTAACTAAATGACTTATCACGTGTGCTCAGATTTGCGTTAAGTGCCAATACTGAATTCTTGTTAAAGGGCGAATTGCTTATCAAATAACCGATAACACCCCCCTCACATGGACACTCTCTATTCAAACACCAGACTGGGCATACCGTGAAGCCTTTCTGTTTAAAGACAACTTTCCGGAGTCCATCTGGGAAAGGAACCCAGAACACCTCATATAGCAGCCAGTTTCTCTCCCGAAGAGCTCTGAGACCAGTAGCAGCAGTTAAAGTGTTCGTTTTCAAACATTGGTCTTTCATTTAGTGGTGTCCTGTCTGTCGGTTTGGAGTTCTCTTAGCTTAGGAAAACCTTTCGACATCCGCGCTATCCGGTATAAACAAACCTCAACTAAGCACGGCTTATGTGGGCACCTTGTATGTACATATGCATGTGTTATGTTTGTGTACTTCGTTATACTTACTAATAAGTACTTTTGTATTGACATACTACTCGCAGGGAAACAGCTTCTTCCCTTCCTTTGTTGTGCTATCTCTCTCTCTCCTTTGAGGTTTGCTCCTTATAATATTTGTTGGGAAGTTTCATTACCAGCATATACTTGTGAATTACAATGCATTCACTAACAGATATAGACATATATGTTGTAGGGCTGCTGTATTCTTACTATTCTACATATAAAGGAAGAGGGTTATCTATATTTGTAGTTTATTCCTTTACCACCAGAGATAGATAGAACCGGACGGTACGGCTGGAGTTTGCGTGAAGACATCTCGCTGCTTTGATATATTGTACCCTACATTTAAATCAGTTAAAGAATAAAAATGCATGTTTGACATAGCGTGGCAGGGCGCTTTATATTGAGGATTTGAAAAACACAAATGAGATAAACGATTGCTCCATATACAGCTTCAATTTAGCTATTGATCTCTTTGTCATGTAAATTGCGTATAAAATGTCATTAAATTCCCTGGTGTGTGATGGGATTGCGGGAGAATTAACTACACCCTAATTATTGTTTATAATCCCTGATCCTATATACTGTCGCCCTTATCAAAATTAATAACCTCATTAATAGATTTATGATCCAATTAGAGGAATTAATGCTCTCTTACCTATATACCAATCTACCGAAACCCATAAAAGTAACCATCACTGGAGTTTGTGAACCAATTAGGAAATTTGATCCCCTGTTGTTTTTTAAACCACTTCCAAGAACCATTAATGTCACCAATTTTCTACTTTAGGACCCTCCTTATTTAAAGAACCCTTTATTGCCATTCATTAAATACCATTAAATTTATCAATTGGTACTAATTAACAGTTATCGGCATCTATTTGGGGTTTAAAATCTTATATGTATCTACTACCGATACTTATTATTTAAGTTATGCTCTTCACCGAAGGAACTCATACGCCGGCGCGCGCTCACAGGCATATACATATTTTTCTAAAATTCTATTTTCATATTCAGGGAGCCTCTAAACGTGTTACTCCAGTGAAATCTTGGTCCCGAATTGTTAGGTGGAATAGGTATATGCGCAGGCACGCACACACAGACAGATCCTTTTCTAAAAAGGTTTTATTTTATTATGCAGACAGTCTCAGAGCATGCATTTCCGGTGAAATCTTGTTATCGAGTTTTTGTAGTAGAGACAGTAAAGAAGCGAAATAAAAGTACCTAGCAACCTGACAGCTGTATATTTTTATACCTTCATTCATTTCATGGAAAGGACTACAAAAATGAATTGGAGTTTTATTTATGGACACTCTTTAACTACTATGTTTCTTAGCGTTTCATTCTATATTCAGCGTGAAAGATCGGAAATGTTGCTCAGAGGACTGCTTATCAGGCTTGAGGTAAACGGAATACGGCATTAAAAGGAGTAATACAATATTTTGTTGTTTCAGTGCCTATAACGGAGAATATGAACAGTTAACATAACTTTGGTGTTGAAAGCATTTTGAGGAACCATCGGTTAAAATAATACGGCTAAACAATCAGCAGTAATAACAGCAAGAGATCGCAGCAAAATTAAGGTAACAATAATTATAAAGATTAATGCAATCAGCAATGACACGTTGTGTATATTTCATCACCAGCATAGTCATTACAATAGCACTGCGAAACGTAAATGTAACTACAGAAAAGCTCAGCATTAACTCGGTCAACGGGAATATACTTATGATGCCCTCTGCTGCTGACGCTACTATAAGTCCTTAGGCTAACCAGATTTCAACTACAGTTCAAAACAGCATTTCATCAGAATTCAGCAATAGTCCTCTTCGTTTCATGCCAAGGCACTCAAATGTGTAGGTACTGTGCACACAGTGGAGGTTTCCGTTCCGTAACTCCCACGAGTGTCAGTAACATACATGCAATATTCCTCTTCGTTTCATGCCAAGGCACTCAAATGTGTAGGTACTATGCACACAGTGGAGTTTTCCGTCGTTACTTACCCACGAGTGTCAGTAACATACATGCAATAGTCCTCTTCGTTTCATGCCAAGGCACTCAAATGTGTAGGTACTATGCACACAGTGGAGTTTTCCGTCGTTACTTACCCACGAGTGTCAGTAACATACATGCAATAGTCCTCTTCGTTTCATGCCAAGGCACACAAATGTGTAGGTACTGTGCACACAGTGGAGTTTTCTGTTCCGTAACTCCCACGTTACTTACCCACGAGTGTCAGTAACATACATGCAATAGTCCTCTTCGTTTCATGCCAAGGCACACAAATGTGTATGTACTGTGCACACAGTGGAGTTTTCTGTTCCGTTACTCCCACGTTACTTACCCACGAGTGTCAGTAACATTCATGCAATAGTCCTCTTCGTTTCATGCTAAGGCACTCAAATGTGTAGGTACTGTGCACACAGTGGAGTTTTCTGTTCCGTTACTCCCACGTTACTTACCCACGAGTGTCAGTAACATTCATGCAATAGTCCTCTTCGTTTCATGCCAAGGCACACAAATGTGTATGTACTGTGCACACAGTGGAGTTTTCTGTTCCGTTACTCCCACGTTACTTACCCACGAGTGTCAGTAACATTCATGCAATAGTCCTCTTCGTTTCATGCCAAGGCACACAAATGTGTATGTACTGTGCACACAGTGGAGTTTTCTGTTCCGTTACTCCCACGTTACTTACCCACGAGTGTCAGTAACATTCATGCAATAGTCCTCTTCGTTTCATGCTAAGGCACTCAAATGTGTAGGTACTGTGCACACAGTGGAGTTTTCTGTTCCGTTACTCCCACGTTACTTACCCACGAGTGTCAGTAACATTCATGCAATAGTCCTCTTCGTTTCATGCCAAGGCACACAAATGTGTATGTACTGTGCACACAGTGGAGTTTTCTGTTCCGTTACTCCCACGTTACTTACCCACGAGTGTCAGTAACATTCATGCAATAGTCCTCTTCGTTTCATGCTAAGGCACTCAAATGTGTAGGTACTGTGCACACAGTGGAGTTTTCTGTTCCGTTACTCCCACGTTACTTACCCACGAGTGTCAGTAACATTCATGCAATAGTCCTCTTCGTTTCATGCCAAGGCACACAAATGTGTATGTACTGTGCACACAGTGGAGTTTTCTGTTCCGTTACTCCCACGTTACTTACCCACGAGTGTCAGTAACATTCATGCAATAGTCCTCTTCGTTTCATGCCAAGGCACACAAATGTGTATGTACTGTGCACACAGTGGAGTTTTCTGTTCCGTTACTCCCACGTTACTTACCCACGAGTGTCAGTAACATTCATGCAATAGTCCTCTTCGTTTCATGCTAAGGCACTCAAATGTGTAGGTACTGTGCACACTGTGGAGTTTTCCGTCGTTACTTACCCACGAGTCAGTAACATACATGCAATGAGTACTAATTGTCCACCTCCGCCAACACATTACTGACATTGTCGGATGAAATCACTATTTACACCACAAAATGTTCTTGTGTAATGCTCATAGTTTTTGCTTCTATAATATCCTTAGGTTCGTCTAGGGCGTGGAGAATGTTCCTATATATTTAATTTTTTAGCGTTTAGCAATCCCGTTGCGCTACATTTATGGACCAAGCTTCTCACAGTGTCTCTATCTGGAACCAGGAAGTTGTTGCTTAAATTATCTACACACAGTCTATATGATTCAGTTTTCACGTATGTATCGCACATAAAAATACGCGGTTCAAGCGTGAATTTGTTGGTAGGCATTTCCGTGGCCTTATAAGTGAATGTCATTCCTAAGGAAATCACACACAACACACAAATTGTCGAAACACTTCACAAAACGAAGACAAAGCAACGACTGAGACAGTTAACAGCTGATAAACCTACCCTTGACACGTCCTGAGCCGCTGCTGTGTAGTGACATAATACCAAGGTCACTGCGTCTCGGCCGATATGCATATAAGGCAGCTGTAGCCTTGGCATAAAACGAAGGCACTGACTGTGCTTGTACCTACGGAAGTTTGTAGGCGGATCAGTAAGACAACTAATAAGCGGTCTGAAGATGTCGAAAGAGAATCATGGAATTGCACTTCAGATCATTAAACAACGTTTCGATAACGCTAAAACACAGCAAGAAAGGCATTGAAATTTCCTCTAGCTTGACAGGGCTTCAAATTCAAGAACAAAGGATTAGAGACCCTTATACATAGCGCCCATATGCATACTGCAGTTCTTGAAGTTTGAGAATTCCATGCTTTGTTCCTTTATATCAGCAGTTATTTCACTTGACTGCCCGAAGGATACCGGACATAACTGGTTCACGAGGGTGAACGAAAACCATGACGACAACTTGGACCTTCTGTTGCACCAATGAGTACTCAGCAGAGAGAAGTCAGAAATGTTGAACGACTTCAATTGCAAACATTCTAATGGAATATATTTGATATTTAGTCTTCTTTGAAGAACACTATTTCCAAGTTGGTACCTTTATGTGAATACAAGTCATCCCGCCAAAATTACTGCCACGGAATTCGTTTGCAGAACTTTAAATCTTGCGTTGAATCAATTGTACTATATGTCTTCTTTTTGCGAGTGACAGTATTTAAAGTAATGGCTGGGAAGACCAACCACGTCTTCGAACAGCGATTCCATAAGTACAAGATCTGATGAACTGCTGGATTGTATCTATCCTCTTTGCAAACTTTGGAGCTCTAAGTAACAACAGTAAACTAAATTTATAAAACAGTTACAAGAAATCAGGGTTCCGATTTAACTGCTGAAACGAATCAGAATAGTTTCCTTTACCTTGGAAATTAACAGCGCTAGTATTACTAAAGGTGTCCAATCTCTTATATATATACCCTCACGAAACGTCAGAACCGGAGATACAGTGGCGTGGGTATAACTGCTACCATATCCTACTGGAGCCAGATTCAATAAGGAAATCCAAATTTCCTCGAAAAGTTTTAACGGCAAAACCTCTTCTCTTTTCAATTAAATCCTCCTTTAACGATGCTCTATGTTTATTGTAAAGTAAAGCTTTTGTCTATCTCATACGGTTAACGCATTATACACAAAAACCATTCATGCAGACAACTTCACAGCTATTTGCAAAAAATTCAAGAGCTATATTTTATTGCTGATGAAAATACCTAACACATAATGCACTTTAATCAAAAGCCTAGAGCAACTTTTGAGAACAGCAAAATTAAGGAAACAATTTCACGCAAAGGGTTTGATAATCATATTTGCGTTTTTCAGTTGTGCTGTTCACAGAAAGACACACGCACACAAGCACACATGGGCCTGTATCTAAAACTGTTTTTTTTACGTTCTCTACTACGTACTTTACAGTAAACAGAGGAGGTATTGTAGTCCACTTAGAATTCAAGGAACTACGTGTTTTGAGGCTACCTGAACCTACAAAAACGTTTTTAAAGAATTCCGTATGCATGTCTGTGTGTGCGCATATATGTACATAAAGAGCATAACTATACCACGAAGGGCAGGATAAATACGAAATCTAGAATTCAAGTTCAGGCCTTCCAAAGGAATGCACACCAAGATTTTGAAAAAAATCTCCCCGCCTCAAATTGCCCTTTACATGGAACATTTTTAAAAAAATCTATTTTTTTAAAAGTGGCTCTAACTATTTTTATTAAAGTATTGTATGTTGAAGCTGCTTTAATGAGTAATAAAGTGTATGTTTGGAATTTTTTGGGAATAGCCTCTAAAGTCCTCTTATTTCTGAACGACTTTTGTATTATTGGTAAACCGCAGGAGATGACAAAATCTTCATACACAAAAATCGCATAGCTCTCGAAGCACACAAGTTATTTCGGATAATACTTCTTGTAGCGTTAACCATTTCAGAAATATGCTTTATTTCTGGTGGAATTTTTAACTACTTCATACATTTCTCAACTGCAAATCGTCATTATTTTTCTTTTTTTGTTTTTCGAGTTCATGAAAAGAGAAGAGAATTTCGAAACCATCACGTAACGATCGGCTTTAGCTTATTATATTCTTCTTACACATTCAACGGAATGAGTAAATGGGTAATGAAGGTTTATATATATTAACAAGAAGCAGATAGAAGAATGGGCATTTGCAAGAACAGTTTGTAGAAGAGTCAATAAAGACGGTAATGTGAACGCAATATAATAGTTTTATTCGAGGTACATCAAAACATTTATTTACAGCGATTTCTTTACATCAAATTTTCCGGTTGAATACGATACTTCCTCTCCTTGCTGTAGGTATTTGTGAACAAACTAAAAAGAAACATAGACTTCATTTTTATCGTGGATCCAATGTTTGCCAAAAAGACAAATGTACTTCCACATTTCGCGTCATTGTGAAGCATGAGGATGTGAAACGAGGTAGCGAAGAAAATGAAGACTGGAGTCTGATTTATTTATGTGCCAAATTTTACAAACATTGAGCCGGAGTATCTCCTTATAATCTGACAAGAACATTAATGGTAAGAAGCAACTTCTACCTTTCTCAAAATATATGAGGAAATACCACTTACGGGCAGAAAATATTATATATGATTTTCATTAATCCCCTAATAATGAGACATTACCTCATGATGTGTTCAGAACCTTTTATGTACTCGTAATAAAAACCACACCTCAGGTTAATCAGTCTGAAATACACATTAAAATTATTTAAACTGCTCACAAAAATAAGAATTCCTTGCCGAAACTCATGATCGTTTTGCTTGTGTTGGTAAGGTTGGGATAGAAGACATCGATTTTTGAAAGAAGGAATCATACTGCATTCATTTTTAATTTGCTTCTGCCGATAGTGTGTTACTTAGGAAAACAAGGTACACCCAATATTTTAGCGTTTATAAAGCCTGTGACATGATTCAGCTTTATATTTATACTGATTTAAATTTATTGTCAAATTTTCGTAACGCCTCCCAAATTGTGCTCCTACCATAACAAAAAAATGTCCTTTATATAAAAACTGGGAATGTCTGAATTCTGATTTTGAAAGTCCTACATTTACTTGTATTTGGGGCAATTAGTGAATTGTTTTTACCTTTTACAAAAAATGATTTACTTAAGAGTTTCATTTAATTACCCATCGTTACATATTTCCATATAGTTTCCTAATTTTCATGTTATAACAATTATATGATATGCATTAATCAACGAATTTGGAAGAACCACCATAGTTGTTAAATGGGAAAGTTTAAGGTTATTAACTATTCTGTTTCCTCACTAGATTACTCGGTCTATAAAAATATCCTATACCTGAAAATTAACTTTTATTAATTAAATATACTCTACTATATTTCATCTCCATTTATAATATAAAATACCAGTACATTGTAGTAGAAAAAAAGCTATATGGCTTTACTATGCAATTTTCCTCTAACCTGAATACTACAGACTAAATACATTATCCAAGCTCCAATTACAGCACTCGCACTCACTTTGGTACGGAATAACTGAAACATGCGCTTAGATTAAGCTTTTTTGTTGTGACTTTTTAAGAAGGATAACTTAACACTACAACCTTGCGAAACCTTTAATTGAATTATCTTCCATGAACGCCGCTTAAATATCACACGAAAATACTTCCTGCATAACCCATGTATATTCTACATCTGACTTCAATTCATAGAGACGTAGATAATTTCAGAGGGAATAAACAGCTGAAAGCGTTTTGAGAAGATACTTGGTGGAAGTCTCGAGCGATGTTATGGAGATGATATACATCTGGCAAGCGAACAGCGAGTGAAATTTTCTGATGCTATTTTGAGAGATCCAAGTTCTCTGCCGTACGTAATTCGTTGGTCTCAAAGAGAGTCGAGCCATACAGCTGGCAGCTTCATGAATGGGACCAGATATTTGTTTGAATTTGGAACTATTCCTTGCATACTTACTTCCCACCTATACATATCGACTTCAAAATCCAATTTCTTGATTTAATGTGATTTCAAACGCACCTAGATTTGGAGCGCGTTTTGCTTCATTACTTTTAAGTTAGTTGTTCTTTAGTTTTGTACTACGGACGCCTTTGGTAAAATAGCTTCCACAATAGTTCGTAAGATATCTCAACAACGAAATGTGGACAAAGCAAGACAGGAAGCAAGTGCAAATATATACCAAGTATCCTGTACTAGTATAGTATCAGGAGGAAAGTTTGCTTCCTATGTATATGAGTAATTTCATGCCAAGTCGAACACCAATGAAACACCAAGTCATAAAATCCCTTCGACATTTTTGTATGCTTTTGATGCTTTGCAACAGAACATACGTATTTTTCAGACAGTTTACATTTCCTTATGTGTGATTCGCCTAAGATTGATAATAAGCTAGTGTTAAGATTTGAAACATCTAAAATTTCTTTGATCTCATTCGCATTACTACACTGATGTGGAGGTGACATAAATTTCTGAGCTACCTTCATTTACTTGAGCCAACCGGATAACACAGGTAATTTTTTCAGCAATACTAGGTTCACAAACGTCATTCGTGTTTTCACTTATATCTGGAATTTAAAGAATTCTTATATGACATGAAGCACACTTTCTTAATTGTGGAGACGATTCCACATCCTCCATTTTCAGTTTTACAAGCATTTTATGAGTCACTGGTCGCAAATATTTTTGTGCAATTTAAAAGAAACCTTCCTCAGTTTTAAAGATAAATATATCCTGATATCAAAATAGCTTTATCAAAAATTGTTCAACTGAGACCTAAACAGTGTAGGCATACTTCTAGGTACCCAAGGTACAGATTTGCTTGTGTTTGCGCTCATCATGAGAATGTGAAGCCGATGCTTGATGGAATGAACATTTGCCATCGTACTGCAGATTCAGGTATTGTTCTCTGTAAAAATTATAAGGACCGTTTCTCTCAAATAATTTTTAACCCGTATTACCAAATTGCGATATAAGGAAACGTGTTAACTGACCAGGGACTGAAAACCTCTTCAAAAATATTCGGGACATTTTAGAAGAAAACAGGTATACAGCAGGTGACTTATAAATAGATAACCATAGATCGCTCAAATGTGTAAATAATAGCCACCGGTTTCAGACTTTCTGGAAAAATGGTCAAATCTTTGAAGTCGCACCTTTCTAGTTCAACAACAATCTGCAATTTTATCTGAACGGAAAGAACATTTAAAGCCTAAACAATGTATTGTAATTTGCAAATTTTTTGCGAAAACTATGTGTTTGTCATTCAAGATTCCTTTCAGTGGGTAAATTGGAACAATAACCTGGCAACAATCCACTGATTTGTAATTTGCTTAAAGGAAACAATAGCTTAAGACGTAAGACATTATACTGCCATATCGGAAAGCTTAAACATTATACAAATACTGTTCATCTGTTCCAACACTAGTTAACAAATAAACTAAACAAATTAGGATATCTGGAAAAATTAATTTACTTTTCTTATTGCAGGAGCACTCAGAACAAGGACAGAAAATAGTTTGTAAACATGTGTTTACATGAGAAAGATTTTAGAGTTATCCCGAATGGCATTTCCTTGTCACTTCACACGGCAAAGGGCATTGAGATGTAATTGAGGCACTAATAAGCTTCTAGCAGCTAAAGTCAGGCCCCAGCCGAGATAAGATCCTGTCACAACACAATATTTACTTAGGCGCAGAATCGTATTAAAAACTTTAAATTTAATTTTTTACTGTTAATCAGCACAAACAGGAGAGTGATATTTTTGAGGAAGAATATAAAAACCGAAACCCAATAACAGGGGCGTTAAAACTAATTGTTTCCTATCATTATCGATATCTAAAGCTATAGTGAAACTGTATTCGTTTCAAAGTGAAGGATTCAGTTTAAACGAACTGTGCTGTAAGTGATTTAGGCCTATAGATTGTTTCCTAAGAGCACTGTGCTTTTAAACGACCTTGAACGCTCTGTGCATCGTTCCTCCCATTCAGTGTCAGCTCGACTTGACAGCGCCGCGCTGCGGATGTGCACCGGCCGCGATTCGAGTTCACTACGCCACACGTAGGTAAATAATTTAATTCCAAAAACCAGAAATAGTGCTCTAGTGATATTTTATATGCTGTTATAAAAACATAGAACAAAAGGAGAGATGTTTTACAGGTGCTTTTAATGGTCGATATCATACTTGAACTTAAATTTTAAACCTAAACTCCTATTTTAAATCTACGCATGCGTGGTTTAAAATTATTTATATAATATAGGAAGAAATTGCATTAACGGAGCTCTGAAATGAGATATTTACAATGTCGCTAACATAAAACGGAGGTGAGCATCAATATTACGAGGGTGCTATTCCTGAAAATTCCTGACTTATTAACAGCCATAATACGACTATTAAATGGTATTCTTAAACACAAACACATAGTTTTTGTCATAAGAAAGCTCATAGAGAGGCTTAAAAAATGAAGCAAACGAAGTAAATTGTTGTTAAAAATAGTTTCGTTTTGACATGGAATGAATCATGCATATAAGAGACTATATATACATTCATAGTCTGAAGGGAGGTTCCTGTGAAGGCACTGAGATGTAAGATATTTGACATAAAGGGTTCGTTTCCAGAATACGATCAACACACAAACCGCATAAAATGCTCCAAATAATGAAATGGACTTACAGCAATCCACTTGTATTACCCCTTTTATCTGTTGAGGCATTTTTGTCTGACTCTCTCTCTCCAACGCATTTGATGTCTGTGAGTCAAAAATGAAAAAAAAAAAACTTTTAACTTCTCTACCGCTTACCTAATGTATTCAGCAATGAATTTTTGTATCCACATAAAAACACGCTATCTCGGGTAAATGGTTGGTAGTAGGATAGATTGCCTGCTGTGCACACTATAACAACCCATTCTGTATACTGAAGCCGATAACTTTTACAACACATTTTTGGAAGTGTTCACGAAACTAAACTGAAATGTTGGTTTCTCTCCAGTCTATTTTAAAACACAGTGTACTGAAAACTTCCACATCCGCTTTTCAAAATGAGAGCATAAGAAATTGATCGTTATTTTCCCTACTACTGGATTTTCAATTTAGGCTTACTGAAGGCTGGTAATTGGAAGTAGCATATAACACTTTCTATTGTTCTTGTACAGCTGTTATCCCTCTTGAGACAAATATCCAGCTTAAGTTTTCTCATGTACATGTATTTGCTCACATGGTCCATATAAATACAGCATCAGCAAAGTGCAAGTAATATAACATTAATCGAATAGACTACAATACAAACTGTTTAGTACATTTATTATTATTGATCATTTTCTGGCACAGTTTCATTAAAACTGATATTTAAATAAATACATATGTTTACTTATTCTTTGGGGAAAATGTGTTGCATTTGTAATAATTGTAAAGCCGTACAGAAGCCGAAATTGGAGCATGACATTGAGAACATGTAGAAGAAAATGGAGAAGAGGAGAGTGAAGGGGGAAAGGGGATAAGTGAAAGTATAAAAGTGTGATACCTGAAAATGAAAAACGAATTGGAGAAACCGTAATCCGAACTAAGCTTTTAATTCCACTCTGTAAACTCTAAAACAAATTCTGCGTTAGAGGACTTGAAAGATTAGATAGCAAAGGGGCTAGAAGAAAGTATATCTGACATGCAAGAAAACATTTATGCAATGGAAGAGAGCGTATAACAGAATGAAAAGCCAGCAAATCAGCAGATGAAGGAAAACTATAAAATGATGGATGACAGTGAAGTAGATGCACCACGAAATAGGAGCTAAGATACGTGCCGAAGTTGTACTCGTAGAGAGACCACAAACCAACAAATGCAAAGTCAATATAAAATGCTCCCGAAATTCGACTGCACTCATGTGTGGGTGGTGTTTAAACTGCACTTTGAGGCTATTCCTACACAGAATGTATGGACTGCACTCATGTGTGGGTGGTATTTAAACTGCAGTTTTAGGCTATTCCTACACAGAATGTATGGACTGCACTCCTGTGTGGGTGGTGTTTAAACTGCAGTTTGAGGCTATTGCAACACAGAATGTATGGACTGCACTCATGTGTGGGTGGTGCTTAAACTGCAGTTTGAGGCTATTGCTACACAGAATGTATGGACTGCACTCCTGTGTGGGTGGTGTTTAAACTGCAGCTTCAGGCTATTGCTACACAGAATGTATGGACTACACTCCTGTGTGGGTGGTGTTTAAACTGCAGCTTCAGGCTATTGCTACACAGAATGTATGGACTGCACTGATGTGTGGGTGGTGTTTAAACTGCAGTTTGAGGCTATTCCTACACAGAATGTATGGACTGCACTCATGTGTGGGTGGTGTTTAAACTGCAGTTTGAGGCTAATCCTACACAGAATGTATGGACTGCACTCATGTGTGGGTGGTGTTTAAACTGCAGTTTGAGGCTATTCCTACACAGAATGTATGGACTGCACTCCTGTGTGGGTGGTGTTTACATTGCAGTTTGAGGCTATTGCTACACAGAATGTATGGACTACACGTATGTGTGGGTGGTATTTAAACTGCAGTTTGAGGCTATTGCTACACAGAATGTATGGACTACACTTATGTGTGGGTGCTGTTTAACTGCAGTTTGAGGCTATTGCTACACAGAATGTATGGACTACACTTATGTGTGGGTGGTATTTAAACTGCAGTTTGAGGCTATTGCTACACAGAATGTATGGACTACACTTATGTGTGGGTGGTGTTTAAACTGCAGTTTGAGGCTATTCCTACACAGAATGTATGGACTGCACTGATGTGTGGGTGGTGTTTAAACTGCAGTTTGAGGCTATTGCTACACAGAATGTATGGACTACACTCATGTGTGGGTGGTGTTTAAACTGCAGTTTGAGGCTATTGCTATACAGAATGTATGGACTACACTCAAGTGTGGGTGGTGTTTAAACTGCAGTTTGAGGCTATTGCTACACAGAATGTATGGACTGCACTCATGTGTGGGTGGTGTTTAAACTGCAGTTTGAGGCTATTGCTACACAGAATGTATGGACTGCACTCCTGTGTGGGTGGTGTTTAAACTGCAGTTTGAGACTATTGCTACACAGAATGTATTGACTACACTTATGTGTGGGTGGTGTTTAAACTGCAGTTTGAGACTATTGCTACACAGAATGTATTGACTACACTTATGTGTGGGTGGTGTTTAAACTGCAGTTTGAGACTATTGCTACACAGAATGTATTGACTACACTTATGTGTGGGTGGTATTTAAGCTGCAGTTCAGGCTATTGCTACTCAGAATGAATGGGCTGCACTCCTGTGTAGGTGGTGTTTAAACTGCAGCTTCAGGCTATTGCTAGGTAGAATGAATGGACTACACGTATGTGTAGGTGGTGTTTAAACTGCAGCTTCAGGCTATTGCTAGGTAGAATGAATGGACTACACTTATGTGTAGATGGTGTTTAAACTGCAGCTTCAGGCTATTGCTAGGTAGAATGAATGGACTACACTTATGTGTGGGTGGTATTTAAGCTGCAGTTCAGGCTATTGCTAGGCCGAATGAATGGACTACACTGCTGTGTGGGTGGTGTTTAAACTGCAGCTTCAGGCTATTGCTAGGCAGAATGAATGGGCTGCACTCCTGTGTAGGTGGTGTTTAAACAGTAGCTTCAGGCTATTGCTAGGCAGAATGAATGGGCTGCACTCCTGTGTAGGTGGTGTTTAAACTGCAGCTTCAGGCTATTGCTAGGCAGAATGTATGGACTGCACTCCTGTGTAGGTGGTGTTTAAGCTGCAGCTTCAGGCTATTGCTAGGCCGAATGAATGGGCTGCACACCTGTGTGGGTTGTATTTAAACTGCAGCTTGAGGCTATTGCTAGGTAGAATGAATGGACTATACTTATGTGTGGGTGGTATTTAAAATGCAGCTTGATGCTATTGCTAAGCAGAATGAATGGGCTGCACTCCTGTGTAGGTGGTGTTTAAACTGCAGCTTCAGGCTATTGCTAGGCAGAATGAATGGACTACACTTATGTGTGGGTGGTATTTAAACTGCAGCTTGAGGCTATTGCTAAGCAGAATGAACGGGCTGCACTCCTGTGTGGGTGGTTTTTAAACTGCAGCTTGAGACTACGCAGAATGAATGGGCTGCACGCCTGTGTGGGTGGTGTTTAAACTGATGCTTGAGACTACGCAGAATGAATGGGCTGCACTTCCGTGTGGGTGGTGTTTAAACTGCTGCTTGGGACTAGGCAGCATGAATGGACGCCGACGCAGAAGACAACATAGCTTTCAAGAGCCCTGCAGGAGCTAGTTCCGAAATACTTGGGGTTTTCTCTGATGTAGACTTGGCCAACTTAAGCTGTTGGGGCATGGCGCTATTGAGAACATCGTCTGGCTGCAATTTAGTGGGCCTAGCTGAAAGGCTTACAATTCGCCATGGACATCTGACACGCAGGGCTCTGGCGGATTCACCATCAAACTTTGTTTCCGCAGAGGCAACTCACGCACCCATCAGTGAGATAAGAGACCGAGATTTTAAACAGCACCTTCTCCTAGCGGGACAGTAGAAGTCAATGACACCCCGGCGACTGGCCTCTACGTTGAAGCGGCAAAGATGACGGCCGAAATAGCCATCCAGGTGCCTTACATAGTTGTGACGGCCGTAATGATTATGGCTGTCGCAACCATGACAGCGTAATCGTTGTAGAATGGGAATGGGAGACTTACATACTGGATTAGCGAAGAGATCGGACGTCTAAGGACCGACTCCAAGTATCCCGTCCGAGGATCAGGAAAACTAATAAGGAATGCCAATGAGCAGAGGGTATATTAGCCGCCGTCATGAACTTTCCTTGGCTTCTTGACACAAAAATATTGCCTGACACAAGAGGTTGATGTAAAAGCCTGAAGAAACTCCACAGGTGTATTTATATTAGGAGTTTCATACCCAAGCGGAGCATTCTACCCTAAATTGGGTTTGCACTTTCGCTACTTGGAGTGTTAGGAGGATCGCTGGGTTCAACTGCTGCAGGAGTACGACTTCACCTCGGAACATCGGACAGGAATACATCATTCTAACATAATCTCCCTTTGCCATAGTCCGTGCCAGGGAAACTGCAAACTCTGTGTGAAGGTCAGGCGAAGTAGTGTTGTAGCCTTATGCCCGCTCACGTATAATGTGCAGTGGTTGGGACGAAGAGACCTTGAAGTAGCTGGAGGAACACGCCATGAGGTTAATCATAAGTAATAAAGACCCTCGCGTACGACCTACATGGGCGGAGTTGTTCCCAGGGGCTAGAAATATAAGACCTAATCGGCGCAGTGGGACTCTCTGCTGGGCATTAACGGTATGTTTGTGGGAGTACACAGAACGGAAAATCAATATGGAACAGTTAGTTCTCCCGAGGAACAGAGTAAAGGAGGTCCTCGGGAAGATCCATATCGATACTACTGGATGTAAATAACAACTTAGAAAAGCTTCGTCACCAAATCCTTGATTGCATCGTCGTCGTGGAGAGTTGGTGCTAGCATATGTGCGGTAACTCGCGGGCCGAATGCAGCAGTACATTGGCGGGGCTCATTTCGAAAGAATTTTCATCCAGTGGCAGGCCCTCTCCAAAGGACACGCAGGAGATCGCTACCTGTTACTGGCTATAGACTATTTCACAGAGTATGCGGAGATTTACGTGATTCCCAAATAATTGTCCTCATATTTGTCTAATGAAACAGGAAAAACTTTTGCTGCATCGCGATTTCATAAGAGTTCCACAATAACCGGTACTCATTTCGAATCCAAACTTATGCAAGAGCTGTTCCAGTGCTTCGGGATATTCAAGAACAGTACCACCCTCCTACACTCACACTCAGGCGGAATAGTGAAACGCTATACCAGGATGGCCGAGGAGCACATCCGGAAACTGGCATCGAGCCACCAGCGAGATTATGATGTCATTATTCCTTTTGGTCTACCGAACATCAGTACTTGAGTCCACTGGTATGACACCGGCAAATATGGTATTCACGTTATTACGTATGGGAACAGCCGCTAATTTCAGGATGGTTACCCCTTGTAGATTTATTGTACCACTTGAGCTAATTGGATTGCATCAACTATACCGCATTCGGATTCAACCTCAGGAAAACTGGTGGTCATCCATCTCGATCGTCTTGCTGCATATCGTGTAGCTGTTTGAGATGGCCGGTTGGTAAGGCACGTGTAAGACAGGCACCTGTATCAATGATGATGTTCTTCATTCGACGTCAACTTCGAGGAAAGCTGATGGTGGGCCATTTAGATCGCTTTGCTTCATATCGTGCAGGTGTTCGAGACGACCAACTCTGGGGAGGGAGCAAAGTCTGTATTTCCGGTTCGTGGATAGCAGAGAGTATCCAGCAATAGCGAAACTTAACCGCCTCCAAGCCATCCGAGAGACTAATCCAGAACTACAACGTAGTTACGAGAAATGAGCTCCCCTTCCCCTAAGCGGTGTACAAAACTTTCAGAAAGTTCCGCAGCTTTAATAATGGGGAATGCCCGCGATAACTACGTTATCGAAGTAACGTAGTTATTCAGCGTTTGCTTTGTGCGACTATAGATAGGGAAAGACCGGCAACTTAGTATAGATATGAAATTTGTGTAAAATAGTGTTTTGTAGCATTCGCTGTTAAAGAGATATTTTTTTTAGGGTTTGAACTTTCAATATTTCAAGAAGTAAGTTTCTGAAACCTATGTCTGCTATTTTGCACCTCAGTAGCGCCGTATCCAAGAGTTACATAATTGACTTTCTAGACAGTATAAGATTGCCCTATAGTTTTCTATGTGTCTGCATACCATAACATTCTAACATACTGAAAAGATTTTTTACGGATATATATAGAAAAATATACTTTTGAATGATTAATTTCTAGAGCGCCTATGAAACTAAATAATAGCTGGCAGAGAAAGCGGATCGATTGCTACAACTCACAGTTTTCCATTTCAAGCTGTTATTTTTCTTAAGTAGCTTGTTCTTTTCGTCAAACATAAGACTTAGATTGAGACAATATTTCCTCCTGATAACGCATTTACATTCTTCGGTTATTACGGAACATTTGGTTATGGTCTTTTTTGTATCGGGTGTGGTTAAGCAGCATCTTTACGTATATATTTCCCTACAGAAGCTCACCGTGGAATGCTTTCTCTCATTTATATTTTCTAATTCATATTTTCGAACTGTCGTTCTATCTGTTTGTACTTACCTTTGCATTTCAATGCCCCACAAGGATGCGTACTTCACATGGTTTGCTGGCATAGACGCATTTACTTACCTAACCCATTTATCAGACAGTAACTCATACATCTGCTTTTCTGGTGGCTGGCGATGAAGGACTCTAGGCGATGCCCTAAGAATGAATAAATAAAAATATATAAAGAAAAGAAAGGAAGAGTAACATCACCAGTATTAATTTCTGCACTCCCCATTTAATTTATGGACCTTTTCATTTCAAATGCTTTTGCAGCGATTATACAGCATGTGGCGCAAATGTTTTCATTCAGACCGTATTTAGGAGTATATCTCTCCGCCGGGAAGCCTTGCGTTTGTAGATACTGCTAGTGGTGAGACATGCTTTGGGGAATGCTTCCATTATGATTGAGGGATGTAGAGAAATAATAGATTTGGCCAAGTCCGAGGTGCTTCGCCATTAGTTGTTTCCCTACCTGGTCCTTTCCATGTAGATTTAGTCAGTTTCACTGCCGCCACCATATGACAAAATTTACTTAGACATATCTAAAGTTTAATTGTGTCATATTGATTGACGTTACATTCAATTAATTCGACATCAGATAGTTATAGTACGTTTTAAAATATAGCTTTGTGTTGTCAAAACGACTCAGAGCAGAAAACAAATATTCCCCCTTATACTAAAATCCATATTGGTCGCATTTGTTTGCGCGTCAGATAATCAGAGTGCACGCGCTCACACCGTGATACATACTCGCTCGTACATCCTAGTGGTAGAGGGTTCGGTTGCGTGTTAGAAACTGCAATTGTGCATTTAAAGTTAAATTAATTGGTTAAGGAAACATAATAAACATTGTAAATAGCAAGATTTCCATAACCGCATCAGAGTGTGAAAGTGGTTTTTAACTCTCAAGAGGACAAAAACCTTCCTAGGATCATAGTGTAAAATGATAGACGTCATGGTTTAGCCACATGTTATGTTGTTCATTTAAAACATTTAAAACATTTTGTTCAGCAAAAGAAGGGATAATGGATTTTACCTACAGGAATATTCATTTAGTTAGTTTATAGTAAACTTGTTGTTTTCTTAGAGAGAGAAACAGGATATTTTTCTTTTCAGCTTTAAAGATAATTAGATTTCAGGTTTTAAACTTTACTTTGAAATAAATTGACAATTTTGTTTTCAGCCTTAATAAAGTGAACTATATATTTTTGTTTCAGCTTTCATACATGCTTCAAAAAGTAACAAATTAATATCACGAAAAAAGAAAATTCGATTTAAAAAACTTTACTTGAAATAAAATCAACATTTTTTCCAGCTTAAAGATAGTTTGACATCAAACATTACTGTAAATAAAAATGAACTATTTGTTATAGATTTTTCAGCTTTCATGCATGCTTCAAAAAAGTAACAAATTAATATCACGAAAAAAAGAAAATTCGATTTCAGTTTTTTTTAAAAAAACTTTACCTGAACATTTTTTTCAGCTAAAAAGATATCAAATATGTATTAGTGATGACACCTCATTTATTTCAATTTCAGAGGAACACGTGCACGTGATCTCAAATAAGACCGGAGCCCCGAACAAGAGGACGACACCGAACACCTCGAAGGATGATAGCGCGTCTCCATCAAAGAAACCAAGAACAGAATCGGTGAGTGAACAGAGGCAGAAGGATCTTGCATGCATGACTATTGAATCGGCATTTAAAAATCGGATCTATACGAGTCAAATAGAAAACTCGGTGGGGATGATAGATCCTGAAACATTTCTAGATGAATGTCAACCGCTCGTTAGCAGTGAAATTCGGAGCAATCTCGCTCGTCATTTGTCAGGAATAAAGTTATGTGCTACATTAGTATGCAAATATGTCATCCAAACACCTGAAAATGAAAAGATCGAGACATTTAATTTCAATAGTAAAATGGATGCTATCTTACAAGATACAAACATTAGCGATTGGTATGAGAATAAACTTAAACATCCCATATTATTCAACATTGATACATTCGAATCGAAAAGCAGTTCGAAATCACTATACCAAATATATTCGTTAATTCTAAATTTCTGTCACTACGATCCGTTAAATGCAGGTTGTAGCATAAAATTGCCTGATTTCATAAAACACAAGAGAGCAGTGACCAATATTAGGAATACTGATAACAAATGTTTCGGATATTGCCTACTGGCATCCAAATTTCCGGTAAAGCGTAACAGCTACAGAGTGAGTTCGTACTCCAAGTACAATATGTTTAAAGAGTTTAATTTCGCAGGAATAAAGTTTCCTGTATCTTTAGATGAAATACAAAAATTTGAAAAGCAAAATGATAATATATCTATCACGGTATATGGTGTAGACGAATATTCAATTATTCCATTATATCAAACCTCGGAACGTAAAGAGCATCATGTGAACCTTTTAAGAATTGCCGATGAAGCTAGATCACACTATTGCTTAATAAATGACCTATCTCGCCTGTTGTCCTCACAATTAACTAAATGGAAGTGTAGGATGTGTATATGTGAGGCATGCATGAAATACTTCTCGAATGAATGCAACCTAGCTAAACATAAAAGGAGATGCATGAAATCGCAAGTTGTTAGTATGCCTGAAATAGGGGTAAATGACACCATTCGATTCAATTCATACTCGAAGTGCTCTCCGGTGCCATTTGTCATATATGCAGATATCGAAACAATACTTAAAAAAGTGCATTCATGTCAGCCCTCTGCAGATAGCAGTTGGACGAGATCGCTACAAAGACACGAAGCAGTATCAATAGCTTTAAACCTTGTATGCAATTATGACGATACCTTATCGAAATTCAGAATCTTTAGAGGTCCTAATGCGATTGAAGATTTTTTCAGCGAATTAACTGTAATTGCAGACGATGTAATCGATATTTACTCGAAAAACAAAGAGTTAAATGTGACCGATGCAGATAAAACAAAATTCAGAAATACTGATTTCTGTCATCTGTGTGAAGATAAATTTGAGTCCGAAACTGACAAAATATTAGACCATTGCCATTTGACCGGTAGATTCATAGGACCGGCCCACAATTCGTGTAATCTGAATAGAAAGTTACCAAATTACATACCGATTTTTTTCTTTGTCTGTCAAACTACGATTCACATTTTCTCGTGAAACATCTCGCTTACGATCGAGAACCCATATCATGTATTTCACAAACATCTGAAAACTATCTATCATTCTGTAAGAGATATACGTCCAATGGAAAAAGTATATATTTCAGATTTCTTGATAGTTATAGATTCCTCGATGATAAACTGAGCAATTTAGCTGATATGCTAAACCCCGAGGACTTTAAAAATACAAACAGAGCATACGAAAATCCTGCACATCGGCAGCTAATGAGACGCAAAGGCGTATTTCCATACACATATCTGGATTGCGTAGAGAAATTGAAAGAGACCGCATTACCAGATATATCACAATTTGATGATATAACAGCTGAAGATTACTTGCATGCTCAAATAGTATGGCGAGAGTTAAATATCAGAAACTTAGGCGAATACAGCGATCTATATCTTAAGACTGACACATTGTTATTGACTGATATTTTGAAACTTTCAGAAACTTATGCCTAAATTTATATAAACTAGATCCGTGCCATTTCTACACTGCTCCCGGGTTGGCCTATCAGGCAATGCTAAAGACGACTAAAACAAAATTATCGCTAATCACCGACAAAGAAATGCTAGAGTTTTTCGAGTCAGGAATCAGGGGTGGGCTTTGCACGGTGTCGCAGCGATACTCCAAAGCCAATAACAAGTACATGAATGAATACAACGAATCTCTACCAGCTAAATACTTAGCACTTTTTGATTGTACAAACTTATACGGGTATGTTAATGCAGGACATGCAACTCCATGTGGCGAACTCAGATGGTTAAATAGAGATGAAATTAATGCAATAGAATTCTTAACCGTACCGCCAGATTCGGAAACGGGTTATGTGCTCGAAGTCGATCTTGAATATCCTAAAGCCATTCACGACGAACACGACGAACACAACGATCTGCCACTGTGTCCAAAGAGCGAAATACCTCCAAAGGATACATGCAATAAGCTCCTTGCAACACTATCTGATAAGTCTAAGTATGTCTTGCATTACCGTAATCTACAGAAATGTGTAGAATTAGGAATGAAGTTGAAATACGTACATAGAGCAGTGGCTTACAAACATTCCTTCTGGTTAAAATCATACATTGACTTGAACGCTGCAAAACGTGCTGAGGAGAAATCTAAATTCGGTCAGAATCTATGGAAAAAAATGAATAATTGTGTTTATGGAAAATTTATGGAAAATGTACGTAAGTATAACGATTTTCGTCTCGTTACCAGTTGGAAACAAGCGAAAAAGCTGATATCGCGTCAAACGTTTTTGCGTTACATTATATTTGACGAGAACCTTGTGGGTATCGAACTGGCAAAGGAAGAAATTCACTTGTGTAAGCCCATATACATAGGACAGGCAATACTTGACATTTCTAAATATGTGATGTACCACTTTTATTATAACATTCTGAAAAAGAACCTAAATGATTTGTCTTTAAATTACATGGATACCGATTCATTTTTGTTTGAAACTAGTACAGATGTTTATGATTTTATCAAAACCAACATTCAGCATTTTGATACAACCAATTACCCACCCATAACATATATTCGATACCTCTGGTAAACAGGAAAGTAATGGGCTTATTTAAAGACGAATTATCGGACAAATTAATGACAGAATACGCTGGGCTAAGGTCTAAGCTGTACTCATACCGTTTTGATGGTCAGATCGTTAAGAAGTCAAAAGGCGTTTCAAAGGCTGCAATGCGTTCAATAACTTTTGATGATTACTTATATGAATGTAGCACATTATGCCAGACAAACAACTTTCCAAAGTCGTAAGCATAACGTTCACACAGTAGAAATGAACAAAATTGCATTGAGAGGGCTTGATACCAGACGTTATATGATGGAAAACTCGCATAAAACTATGGCCTGGGGACATTTTTCTATTCCAAGAGATCCTGCTACCTCTGAGCACAGCTGACATTGTAATGTAATTTTTCTTAATGAGACAGAGAGAGAGAGAGAGAGAGAGAGAGATTGAAGGTGTTCCATTTCATGTAATTCTCGTTGAAGAGAGACTACGTGTTTTTTACCTTATTGAAAGTATGCCATTTCATGTAATTCTGCTTAATGAGAGAGGGATTGTTATACTTTAAAGTTTATGGTGTATGATATGTAAAAGCATACTTTTTTTTGAGTTCTCATGTCCAGTACTCATTTTAGAGAGAGAGGGAGATTTCTTTGTAATTGAATTTTTTTATATACTTTGAACTTCAAAAATCTTATTTTATAAATGAAAACACATGTTCACCTGAATAAGTACTCATTTTTACATGTTTATACTTTTTTGGGACGAGGGTTATATTTTCTTTAAAGTTTATGGTATATGTTATGTAAACCAAATTTTTTTGAGTTCACAAGTGTTGTTTATGAATGTCCTCCCCATTCAATGTAATTCTGCTTAATGTGAGAGATTGTTGTGCATTTCTTATACTTAAAGCTTTTTATGATGTAAACCATACCTTTTTACATGTCCTCCTCAATAAGTACTCATTTTTAGAGAGATTTCTTTTTATACTTTGAAGTTCACAAAATCTTGTTTTATAAATGCAAACACATGTCCACCTGAATAAGTACTCATTTTTACATGTTTATACTTTTTGGGGGGTGATGGGGAATAAGTAGGGTTATTTTTAAAAAAATAAATAAAACTCAATTACTTTTGGATTCTGTTGCTTTATTTCTTAAGAAATAAAATTATACAACACACACATCCTGAATTCTAAAAATTTTTTTTACAGGTTGTTAAAAAAATGTTTATTTTTTTTGCATTCCTTTCTATCCATTCACTTTTTGGAAAGCCTAGCCACTTGACGAGTAACCTATTCCCACGTCGACGTAGTACTTTTTCTACGAGATATGTGTCAGGGTAACTAGTTCTTAATAATTCATGACCATAGAATCCACCTTTTATTACCTTCCCCTCACCATCTTCCAGATGATAGGTGGGCGGGACTATGCTTCTTACCCTGACAATGCGAAAGATTTCAGTGCTCCAATTACGTGTGTAACCTTTCTCAAGTAGTCCCTTATGCCTACATATCCTAACATGTTCCCCAACATTGAACCTCCTGGCATTCATCTTTTCGTACCTCATAACATCACGACGATACACCGTGAGGAGGAGATCGTTGTTCCTGACGTCGCGAGGCTTCATCTGAATCGTCGAATGGTAAGTATTATTGTAGATGTTAATGATTCTTGGCAAGAGATCCAGCCATTTATATGAACCTTTAGTCAAAAATGCCTTATGCATCATAGTTTTAAGCGTTCTTATTAAAGGCTCGACAGCAGCAGCCCTAATGACACTGAATGTACTAGAGTGATTAATTCCATACCTGGTCATTAATTGCTTGAAATGCTTATTGTAAAATTCCTTGCCGTTATCGGATTGAATATTCTTAGGTGTTGTATTCAGATCCTCCAGTATATCTCGCATTGCTTTTGTAACATTCACTCCGGTCTTGTCCTTCACAGGTCTTGCGTAAGCCATTTTGAGTAAAAATTAACAGCAATAAGAATGTTCTTATAGTTTCTGTTTTGTTTTGCGTATGGTATCATTTCAATAAGGTCTATTTGTAATAAGTCATTAAGACCTTTACTAATTATTTTCCTACGTAGAAATTTCCTTCTGGCGGGGAAATGTAATTCACTAACGATGTTTCGTCTAATCATGCTATTATTTTGGAGTTTTTCAATTCTGTGATGATCTCTTGAATTTCCGTTGTATGTTTGAAATTGCAAGCCTCCCTCGATGCAATTAGCAATCTGAGTCTGCTAATCAGACTATTAGGATCGGACCAGTATACGTAGTCCAACTTCCTACCCGGAACGTGCTGCTTCCATTCGAGACCGGAAGCGGTCGTAGTGTCGATTAGCCTGCGTATGATATTCTTATATTTATACCCCTTTTTCGATCTCAGACGACCGCTCCTGCTGTAGCCCTGTCTGTGAACTAGAGTTTGTTTCAAAATCTGAGAATAAATATACAGATCGTTTTCCATACACGATGAGGTCTGAGGTACTCGCTTGAATAATAGTTGGTACAGCCCGGGGCTAGCCACATAAGTCTCATCTCCTATCTGAACACTGTTATCTGCAAATGTAATTAATTTATTTCCTATCTTATAATCCCCGTCTTCGTACCGTACTCCAAAGGTAACGTCCAGATCGCTGCCGCTAGCTGTTCGAACCTTCTTCAGATAATTCACGAGATTATCGGCTTCTTCTTCTTCGGGGTGAGAGAGAGGGGTTTTGCTTTTTTCTTGATTCTTTAGTATATCCTTCAGAGGAACGGTGACGGGCTGAAGAACCTCGGACATCACGCGTTGGGTTTCGAACCTGAGACCCCTCAGGGAACGTAACTTTTCCTTTATCGCTTTACTGTGTCGAGCGATGGACTGCTTGAGTCTGATGCCTTCTATAGCCATCGTAAAATGAATGCAGATTTAAGCTGCTGGCATCAATATATAGGAGATTTTTAATTCGATACTTAGAATATGTCCATCTTTAGCACGACTAACTGGGGCTGTGAAGGTCAAATTATCGCCTATCATGACGGGAGCAGGATAACTTTCAGCGTTTATCATTTATTGCAAATATTGCATCCGTTCTCGAATTGGGATGCGATGATGAAATCATGTTGCAGCCAAATACCTCTCCGCTAACCGGGGACCTGTAGTATTCGAGTCCCGAAGTTAGCATGTATCTCTGTGAGTTCCTCTGTACGGTTTCGTTTGCAATGTAATGATGAGCTGTCCACTCATTTTCCCTAAAATAGTATTTATTAGATTCACTCGCGAATTAAGATTAGCAATACTATTCATAATTGAGGCTACCACGGTATCAAGATTTTTTCTACTGCTGCAATAATTTTTTGAGGCATAGAAGCTAGAGTTCGGTTTAAAACTGTCTGTGTTTCGGCATTTTTCTTTACAACTAAATGTCTAACATATTTTTTAGTTGCGGCAGCGTTATCGTCCACGGGATCGGCTATCTCCCTTATCCGTTTCTTTCGAAAGGAAAGGTTACCGTTCGAATCGGGAAGCGGTGTGTGTGCATTTATGTAATCCAAAATATATTTTTTATTCGGAACGTCCTGATCGTCAACTGGAGGCAATAGTACCTTCATTCTTATCGTATCCAGAATGACATTATTTATGTTTGCATATATATGCAAACATATGTTTGCACGTGCTGCCTAAGCATAGCTTCAAATTCGCCCATACGCTGATATGAAGTCTTTTCGGTGAACGTCTGCATTCGATGCTCGACGATAGTCGTAAGCGTATCCACATAGTGTTTAGTCGTTGCATCATATTCTTCTTCAGGATCCTGATAGTTGCATAATCGCTTTTTCTTGAATTGATAGTTTCCCTTGTCATCTCGATTTATAATATAACGGTTAAGCACACCCCTGGATGGGATGATACTGCGCGATCCGAATCTGTCGATACTCATAGCTGTAATGAGCGATACTCTCTATTTATTCACTCTGATAAATACATCGAAACCGTTTCTGTATCGTCCTTCATTCAGTGGAAATTCAGGTACCATGACAACAAAGGGTCTCGAGTTCGATCTGTCACTACTCTCCCATACTTGCTTACACAACTCTCTGAATTCCGTAAAAGACATGTCAGTATTTACGTAACCGTCGTATATGTGCTTTAAGTTGAGATTATCTTGTCGGAATAGCACGATCATATTTGTATTGTCTCTAATTAGATGTTTGGGTACCTTTGCATAAGATTGTGCTAGATATACAGCATCGACGTTACGGTGTCTGCCCATGCTGTAATACGAAGCTATTTTACCCTGTTTCTCGTTGATGACGTCATCGAATACGAATATGGAATTTTCTCTGGCTTCTGAGGTTTCCAGTACTTTTTCACCGTCGTCGAACGTGTACACTCCTATATCGGGTATGGTTTTCAGCACTTTGAGCAGGTACTGATATTTCGGTTGATGCAGTGATTTCGAGTAAATGTAAAGATTCTCGAACCTTAGCCGTTCTCGTGGATTAGCAAGTTGAGTAAGATTTTCGTCTTCCCCGCATTCGAGCTACCCAGAATGAGCGCTCTGACGTTGCTCGGGAAGAGAGAGCCGTGCCTTCCCTCGCGAATGTCATTGTCGAAGTCTAAAACTTGTATGGGTAGCGAGCACTTTTGCTTCACTACTTCCATCGTGCGACCAAGATTATGGGTTATATCGTTCGCTTTTTATTTTCATAGTGTATCATGAGCTCTGGATGCGCTCGGAAGGGTTCCGGAGTACTTAATTCTTTGATTAATTCTCTACCGTTTGAGGCTCGTTTGCCCGGCTACAGGTAGTGCGGTCCCGGAACTAAGCTACATAAGCGATTGCAGCGAGGGGATCCTCCTATAAACGAATTGGACGCTGCGTGTCGAGAACACGATATCGCCTACGCCACACATCAGGATACTGTTCCGATGCATTTGGCTGATAAGGTTCTTGTGGAAAAAGCCTCGAATCGGCTGCAGTCTGCCGACGCTACTTTTGTCGAGAAGCTTGCCGCTAGTCTTGTGACCGCAATCGTGAAGGGAAAGCTGGCCATGGGTGCCGGATTGCGCAAACGTCGGAAGAGAATACTACCGCCACCCGCTAGAGGTGGGATCTTACCTTTGCTACCGCTTTTGGCAGCATTGGGTGCTGCAGGTAGCTTGGCAGGGGGAGCTACCTCGGTGAATAAGAAACGTGCTGCGGAGAAGCAACTGAACGAGCTGTTTCGTCACAATCAGCACATGGAAGCATTAGCCACGAGCAAGGGCAGAGGTCTTAAGAAGGGAGGTGGACGACGCAGGAAGGGAAGGGGCTTGTATCTACGTCCAAAAACTCGGGGCGAGGTCTGTACTTATCCCGGAAAAAGCCTTAAGCGGTGCGGAGATTGAAACTTATGCTGAACGTCTACGCATTCCTAATTTTAGAGGCGTATACATGCTAGATAAACTGCCTCTAAGACCTAGACGTGCAGAGAGGATCGTCGTCAATTTGGACAACTCGCAGAATCCCGGTACCCATTGGGTTGCTTTACGCAAGGATGGAAATTTAGCCTTTTATTTTGACAGTTTCGGCAATCTGAAACCTCCAAGAGAGATAGAATCCTATCTCGACGGTGTTAAGATCATGTATAACAGACACAGGTATCAGAATTTCGATTCTGTCATTTGTGGTCATCTGTGCTTGCAGTTTCTGTTATAAAACACTTTCGACAGGATGTTCGAATGGTCAAAATGAGTTACACTATCACTGTGAGCGGATCTGATTCTAGTTTCTCTACCCATTTGAATCCGCCACTCCATCTGGATCCAGATGGAGTTTACGAGATTGCTCTACTGAATTTCGAGACATTTTACTCGATACCAAATGTTGATCCTAGCAATAACCTTTTCCATTACGTGCGGGATGGAAAACTTGAAACGGTCGAAATTCCACCTGGAACTTATGAAATAGAAGATATAAACACCTTCCTCAATGATAGACTCAAAGCCGGCGATGACTTTTTTCTCCGTCCCAATAATAACACTATGAAGGCTGAGGTTCGGTGTCCCTACGTTATCTATTTCGCTCGAGAGAGATCCGTGGGCTCTCTTCTCGGTTTCACCGGCAAGCGCACGGTGGAACCGGGTGTACTGACTGAGTCTGACGAACTGGTGAACATCTTTAAGGTCAGCATCATACGCGTCGAGTGCAGCCTTGCCACTGGATCCTTCATCAACGGTAAAAGCGGGCATCCTCTCTACGAGTTTTTCCCGTCGGTTCCTCCGCCCAGTCCTATATATCTACCCATCATCGACACGAATCTCATTGATCATCTCAGCATTCGTGTGGTAGACCAGAACGGGGATACGCTCGACTTCAGAAACGAAACTATAACAGTGAGACTGCACATAAGACGGAATGGGAATAAATTTTAAAAGGCACTACTATAATAAAGAGCTTCTCTCGAGATTGATACCTACTCAGTCTTCGACACGCAAACTGCTAACACCATGCAACCGAGAGTTCCTCAAGCGTCTGGGATTCAAGGTTCTGTAATGGATGTTTTAGATGTGACCGGAGTTCCGACGTTTGACGATAAAATTAGTAAAGAGGAGGAACATGTCTTCCTACCTTACAATACGTCTGCTCTAGATGTGAATGATGAAATTAGAATACCATGCTAAGCTGAGGATTTGTACACGCTTCCTAGCAGAAGTTACCTCTACATAGAGGGATCTGTGACAAAACCTACTGGCGAAGCTTCATCTGCAACACTGACCAACAATGCCATGGCGTTTCCGTTCGATGAAGTTCGCTTAGATATGAATGGTACTACCATAGATAGAACGAGAAATCCCGGAATTTCTACGACTATGCGCAACTATGCGGCTCTCAACACTTTGGACTCCAATCGCCTGCAGAACGCCGGCTGGACGTATCCCGGAGAAGCTGTAGACCTCGTGAACGCATCGAATGGTGTATTCAACGCTATCGTTCCTCTTTCGATGCTTCTGGGTTTCGCAGACGATCACAAGGAGCTGATACTTAATAGCAAGTTTGAACTCGTTCTTATTAGATCTAAAAATTCTAATAATTGTGTGATGGGCAACGATGTGACTATCATTAAACTAAACCGCATCGAATGGAGGATGCCCGTACTTAGACTCTCCGATGCCGAGAGGGTGGAGAAACTTAAACTCGTCCAGTCAGATCGCCCACTGTACGTTTCTTTTCGAACCCTGGACCTTCACACTCAACCTGCAGTACCGCAGACTAAAGCGTTCACTGGAACGTTGCAACGACATCGAACCTTGAGAAACCGCGTTTTGTCATAGTGGGTGCACAGACCGACAGACTGAACTACCTTGCTAAAGATAGCTCTATCTTTGATCACGGCAATATCACCAATCTGAATCTTTATCTCAACAGCGAATGTTATACGTATCATGACATGAATTTGGATTTTGCAAACTCAAAGTTTGCATCTCTGTATGATCAGTATTCTAAATTTCAATACTCTTATTATGGCAAAGAAAATTACCCTCTTTTGAAGAGAGGCGATTTTCTGAAATATGCATCACTATTCGTCACAGACTGTTCTCATCAACCGGAGGAGACCGTGACTGGAGCCGTTAACATCAGATTGGAAGTTCAAGCATCGGCGAATTTTCCTGCACAAACATCTTTGTTTTGTTTGATTATTCATGATAAATTGTTCACTTATAAACCCCTAACTCATGTTGTTCAATCTATCATATAAGAAATGAAAAATGTATTTTTACATCAATAAAGAATGAAATTTTTATATTTTTTAATTGATTTTAGCATACATCTCCTTTAACGTTTTTCTGACGCTCCTACCTCTAACATCGTATGAACACATTGATTTATGAACGTCATGCAATTGAAATAAATATATTTCAATGTATGGAATTAGTCTCTTCAGTCCTGCTATTGCAACAATGTCCAGGTTTATGACATTTTCGTTTAGACACGTATTCACAAATGCTATTTCATTAACTTTATTCATATGCACTGTTACGTTATATGCATAGATTATATTCTCACTGTACGATAAACGAGGAAGCTTGCCGTCTTTCACATACGTTTCAATCACAGCTATATTTCGAACTATTATCTGCCAGTCCTCTTTTGTTATGTATACAAAAGTTTCGTCAACTGCTTTGATGAAGAGGGATGCGAGTTCGTAATGCAGTCCTATATTCACACGATGCTTGGAGCTGATGGAGATGTCGTCGAGCATAAACACGCTATTTGGATTCATCTTCCTCTGACTTTTCTGGAATGGGGTCAAAGATGAGCACTATAACGTTCTCTCGAGAGGCTTCCAACATCTTCTTCTTGTTTACGACCTTTGCCTTGTTCCTCTTCTTGTCAGGCTTTTTTTCGGACCTGGAGACATATACACAACATCTCTGTTTTAACACACGAGTCATTAATAAAAAACTTTTCTTTTTATTCACAATGATTCTGCTTACCTTTCTTCTTATTTCTCCTCCATGAGTTCGGGTGTCGACACCGACCGATCCACGTCGCGATGCGGTGGCACATCTTCTCCTTCGGGCGTTCTGTAAAAACAATGGCACAGGTTTTTGCTAGCTACCTTCTTTCTCCCCCTACTACATCTATTCTATCACATGTTCTTTACTTACTTACCCTTTTGCTTTGAGATACACGTCGCAGCACTCTCCACAACGGAAGAATGGCGACATTTGTTGATGCTGTGATGGTTCCTTACAGATGATGGTATGCGTATCGCCATCACATATTTCCTCATGCTTATCGAGACAGTGCTGCTTCATTTGCTCGTACTCCTCGAGGTTCACCCAGCAACAATTGTCACTATCGCTCGCGATTCTGATATTTTCACTACTCATCGTGCTGGCTCACAGTCGACTATGAACGCCGATCCATTCTCGTTTCACATTTAATGGATAGGGCGGTGGTGGGGATTGAACATGCTCGTTCTTGCACTGACCTAGTTTATACCGTTACGCACGTGGGCTCTTTCTCACATACACAGTCTTCTGTAACATACTCATGCAGCATAACATTCATTACGTAACCTAACTCCAATATTATATTAGCCTCGCATGGTTTTCTTATTTTATAGTCCTTTGCCTTTTTGATGAAAGATTCCAAGTTTTTAGCTGTGGGATCTCGAAAATTATTGGTGCCTCTGAACGCGGTTCTTGTTGCATTTCAGAGCCATACATTAGTTTTTTTTTAGCAAACGCAGTAACCATACACATAACTCGAATATTATTTAGACCATACGTCTTTTTTTCTCATATATATATATACACTTCGTTGCCTCTGAACGGGGTTCTTCTTGCAATTAAGGCATACATTCCGGTTTATCAAACAACTGGGGGGACGTGAGCGCGCACGCGCCACACACACACACACACACACACAGATCGAAATTTCACATTTTTTTGGCTTTTAATTATCTTTATTATTCATTTAACTCCACAACATGACAATAAAGTGTATCAACAACTTCACGAGGGGAAATAACGTGCTCCAGGGAGCACTGCAGAGGAGGTGGACGGACTTCAGAATTCTCCACTCAGACTCCCAAACGTCACGTAATCCCACACGTTACTCGTATACGCGGGTACTAACTCCGTCTTTTAATAACGCGGCTTGAAACTCAAGTACATAGATCTGTCAAAAGCCGCGTTACTCAACTACTATCACCTTATTATGCAACATTATTTAAAAATATAATTTTTAAAAATCATGAAAAATAATCACTATATGTGCATTTTTCTCTGCGAAAATAGTTGACTCATGCATATGAAACTGTGCATACCTGCTGAAAAATAGTTATCTGGAACAAGTCCTTCAAATATATTTGGAATGTTCAAATAAACTGAGTTTCAGACAGTTAATTTTTGCACATTTGAATGTTTAAACTTCGCTATTTAGCCCGAAAGGATGCTTAAACAAACCTGCGTTTAATATTATTTCTAATAACAGTTTTTTCGTGTTTTAATGAATGAAAAAATAGAATTAATTGTATGTAATTTCCATGTGATTCTTCATACTTCAAACAGTAAGAATAAAGATTGTCTATCCGTAATATGTTTGGCCTATATTATTTCTAGAGCAATCTTTCCTCCACATTTTAGTCTACAGTCGAAGTCCGTACTCTTAAAAGCACATAAATGTACTGTTTTCACTAACGGGAAAGTAGTTGTTAAAGGGAAGTACAAATATTGGTATATTGCACTACCAATCATTGAAACAATGTTACATAGGCTTTTTTTCAAAATAGCTATAATGAGTTTGACATTTTAATTTGGTATTTGCCAGTATTACACAAGAAAAATGCAAACATTGACTGGTATTTTAGTCATCGTTCGTTTGTGCAACACATGGGCACATTTCACCCAGATCGACTGAAGAACTAAACGAAATGTGAAAAAAATCAATACTTCGAGAGAAAATAATGTGAAGACGAACGTAATTAAGTACACGAGAGGCAATAAAGACAAGGGGCCCAAGTTTGAAGACGTAAAAATATTTGAAGTGTTAAAAATGACATAATTTGAAAAACTGAGTTAAAATTGAAATGTATTTAGCTCTTTAGAATTATATACAGAAAGTTAATTTGTATATATATGTATATACATGTAACTACTATACAAGTACAAAAAGTAGGCACAAAATTATGATGCGATATTTAGAAATTAATTAAAATGTATTGTTTGACATTCGTGTGTAAAGAATTGGAAAAGAAAATGGCTTTTGAAGCAGGTTTTACAAAACTGTAGCATGAGCTCACAGATTATACAAAATCCATAGCAAAAAAAGACGAATGGCTATCGGTTATTTCAAGTCAGGAATGAATGAAACAACGCTGTGCAGTTTTAAATAGAATTTTATGCACTTCACGGAAGAACCGTTCAAAAATGTGTTAAATACGCTGGTAACTTTGCTGAAGGATACGTTTCCAGAAGTCCAGAAGAAAGTTACTTCGCTTTATGCTCAAACAAGAACATTTGCCAGAATAAGATATTTAAATTTAAAAAAATTGCCAAATACACTAAGAGATACGCAGCTAGGAAGAATAACCGTTGCGCAGCTTCAGCCTCCAAAACATCATCTAGCATCATCTAGTAAGACTAAAATATTAATTTCTTACAGTAAAAGCCTGTACCACCGTGTAACGTGTTGTTTACAGTGAGTGTGAATTGTCCCTTATCGCCCTTAAAGAAGTGCAGTTTTCGCTCAAGTACAGCATGTGTCCAAGTAGTTTTGTTTATACGTAAATATTGCAATGCAGTTTGGATTAACCTTGCTTTTCAGTATATATTCACAATGTTTAGGGAAGGCTCTGAAATAATATCCCTTTTAAACTAAAGTGGGAGAATGAGTTAATAATAGACAATAAATCGTTAGGAATTAGTACATTCACTGCACTGTTTGTGTGTATTCCGCGCGCTCGACTTCACTCTCACTTGCGTCACACACAGGCAGCCAATGGCAGCTTCCCACCTTGGAGTGGCCTACCTCCCCTCTCTCTACTTATCTTTGGTACAGTCAACCGGGGTCCAGCGAGCGATACACGTTTTTCTTACAGCAGACTCACGAGCAGTGAATTTGCGCCGCACGCCCAATTTTCGGCTTTCTCTCTAAGTTTCACTTCAACAACGTTTTAGTGGGTTATATATTCTAAATTTACATTCAGGACTTGCGTAAGTACATTTTCGGAATTCGTGCATGTAATATTTAACCAAGCGGAGGTCATGTAGATATTTCCAGTTCGATATATTCCTTTATAGTTGAGATTTCATACAAATATTCGAGCAGGTTTTTAAGCTGTTAATATGGTCGAATGCAATAGAAAGGTTATGAGTAAAACGTTTTATGCACAGCATTAATATTTCTAAAGTTTAAAAGTTTCTCGATGTTAAATAGGTTCATTGTAAAACGCATTTCATTTATTTCGATATTTTAAATAATGGAGAAGTTCTTCAACTGTTGCGTTATCGTTAAGTGCTGTTAATGTTGTGAGGGGAAATACATATTTGAAACCAATTTTGTGAATGTTATCCAGTTTAAAGAAATGGAACTTGAACGCCTATTTGGAGGCAGTAAGCTTAGTGAAGTTTATTTGCACAGTCACTTCGGAACAAAGGTTTTCCTTATAATACTTTATTCTACGTTCTTTACATTTAGGGTTGTAAAGTAATCAGTTGATAGGGAGCAACCCTTGATGTTGGGCGCTGTGCATTTACGATGAATGCCAAATGAGGCACGTCACTAAACGCCAAGTTGTACATTTGTTAACAACTAAACTTTAACAACATGAAAGACGACATTGCAAAGGAGTTAAATCTGATATCGGATTAAAAACTAATGTGGAACAAGAGAACCTAAAGTAGCAAGAATAATGTTAAACAGCCAAAAGAAGGAGGACAATGAAATGACGGCGACCGCAGTGAAAGAACACTTAGACCACAGACGAAGGAAAACAAGACTGCGATAGTGAAATTGTATCTAGAAAAACAGACCAAGGAAAGAAAAAGATTGATGGACACCACACTGGAGGAGATGCGTTGTACCTAGCAGCCAAGATGTGTGTCGAGATTGTAGAGGGTCACACGAATACGAGATCGGCTGATGCAAAAATATTAGAGCCTGCGAATTTCACAGCATTTCTTCGTGGTTTGTATTTAAACGGCAGTACGAGGCCATTGCTACCCACAATGGATGCATATCGGCGGAGAAGACAACTAATATTTTGGCTACTGTTTAGGAGCAAGCAGCCAAAATCCTTCGCACCGTCCACGCCGGAGGCTTGGACAACGACTTGTTTAAACAGTAGAAGGAGCACTATGCAGAGTATTGTAAGGCTGCCGTTTACAGGGCCCAACTAAAGGAAATAGTGCAAAAATTGGATGAAATACTTGTATTAAAAGAATTCGTCGTAGATGTAAAGTGGCTGGCACATTGCGCACTGACGAACTTATCACCAGAGTTTATATCTAGAGAGGCAGCCTACGCATTCATCACGAGGTATGAGACCGGAAGGTGACGCAACAGCTCCTCCTGGCTTAACTCCGTAGCGTCAAGGACCCCTGTCGGTTACTTCTGAAAAGAAGCAGGAAAAATGACAGTAAAAACTGCCATCTTCGTGACGGATTGGAATTGCACGAAACAGTGTCAACAATAAGTTTCTTAACAACAGTAGAAACGGAAGCTGGAGATATATCCGATAGAGTTACAGAAAACCTGGATACCTAAGAACAAATGCGAGGGATGAGGAAAATTGTTACGAGCCAACTTGATGAAGACCAAATCGCCTTCCCCTCGTTTCACCTTGGAGCCCCAGTCAGGAGGATGACATTCTAACGCAGACACCCCTTCCTGAAAACCGTGCCAGGAAAACGGTACTGTGTGATGTCGAGGCAAGAGAGAGTGTTGCAGACTTACGCTCACTCAAGTGTAACCTGCAGTCAGTTGGAACGAAGAGGCTTTGAGGAGGGAGCAGTAATGGTGTCAGTAATGAAACAGCTGCGCGGCAAGTCGTGGGAGCTAGTCACACAGGGAGTATTGCAGACGTACAATGTCGGACTGCCATCGAACAGGCTAGAAGACAACCACCACCTTACGAGGAAACACCTGAAGCTGTTAAGCGACCGAATGATAGAACACGATGACTGTCTGACGATCAGTGTTGGAATGCAGGAAGCAGATCTGGTGTGACCTTATTGTCCCGCGATAACTAAAGGGAAGTTATAGTGTTGAAAATTTTCTGGAACGACCAATATCAACGATATACTATACGGCTTTCGGCGCCAACCCCTAGGGAGCCTTAATAGTAGTCTATCTTGATTATCTTGCTCCATGTCGCGGAGCTGCTCGGGAAGACCCGTACTGAGGATTGATCTATGTGACGCAGCTGTTAGTCTCAATTATTGCTTGGAATGCGCCGACCGATCGACTGTCCAGTTGAGGATATATGCAGAGTTAAGGAAGGAGGAGCACTCTCCCGCCTCGAACCGGTATCGAAGGATTAACCCGATACTTCTGAAAGTTTCTCCGTTTCGCCTCCCGCGAACATTCCAAACATTCTCGCACTTGTGTATAAGGGAGGGAGCTCGCGAGCGAGTCATTGAGATAGGAGGTTTTGTTCCTTATGCGTCAGAAGGTGCTGGTTATTGAATTTGTTCTCCGAGCAAGGTTGCAATCATAATTGTGGCGTACAGCGTATGAGAGGTCTTCCGTTACATTCCACAGGGATTGAAGCTGAAGAAAGAAGAGGCTGCCTCGCGGGGATTTCATTACGCCGCTAAGTTGAGAAGAAAAGTGAAGTGACAGAGAAAATTGAGCCACATCACATTAGTGAGGTGACAGTGAAAGCTGTAATAGATCACATTAGTTAAGCGCTAATGGGAAGGTAATGGGAATTTAGTGAATTGAGAATGAAAATTAATCAGAGTAAGGTTATGATTTTTGCAATCTCTTTACGCAAAGGCGTTCCAAGATTTGCCTAAATATATTGTTTTGTACCTTAGCCTTCTTGCACACAGGGAGGATTACAAGTCTCTCGCTGAACTCCCACTATGATGAACCATTTTTACTTTCTCTACTACGTATAGTATGAAAGTATTGTACTCCACTAAAAATTGGATACCGAGATTTCACCGGAAATATATGTTTTGAGACCCCCTGAATCCAAAAAAAGCATTTTTAGAAACATGTACGTGTGTGTGTGTGTGTCTGTGAACAGCATAACTCAGAAACGAACAGTCGGGTAAACACCAAACATGGTATTTAGGTTCAGTATCTTCCAGAGATGCGACACGAAGGTTTTCAAGAAAATTCCCCACCCCAGATTACCCTTTACATGGAACATTTTTAGAAAATTTTAATTTTCTCAAAAATGGCTCTAACAATTTTGATTAAAGTATCATATGTTTAAGATATTTTTATGACAAATGAAATGTATATCTCGAAGTTTCTGGGAATGTCTCCAAAGGTATTCTTCATTGTGAACGACTTTTGCATAACTGGTAAACCATAAGAGATAGACAAAAGTTTACTACACAAAAAATGTAGATCGCGCTAAAATACGCAATATATGTCATATACATTTTTTTGATGAGTGAACCATTTTCGAGATATTGCTTGCTATTCCCTTAAATTTTCCAATACTTATACTTTTTATCAAATTCGTTATTCATTTTTATGCTTCATTTTTTATGTCCTGGACATGCAAAGAGAATGCAATACGCCACATAGCAACCTGCTCTTAAAATATTTGACTATCGCTTAAATACTACCATATTCCCCTTGCATCTACAAGAAAATTAGCAATAAGATTGACATCTCGATATCTCAATTAACATGAAGCATATGGAGAATAAGCGTTTGTAAAAATAGTTTGTACAAGAGCAGAGAAAGTCATATGAGTGTAACACATCAGATTTTTTACTTTGGAATATCCTACTAGACGACCTTACTAGAAACAATCAAAACTAATAATTGAAATAAAATAATCCCCATCTCAAACTGTACAACCTTCTACCAAAGCATTGGTAGACGCGCATCTCCCAGTAGTTATCTGGAAATATTAAAGCAGGCATGAGATTTCTATAAACGTAGATATTATATTGCAGTCTAATTCACTTGTTTTGCTTTCGGATTCCCGCGTTCTTATCTTCGAATGACATAGCAGAAAAATTTAAACTAACACAATGAACAAACTGCTTCTTAAAGCAATCGTCTACATGTTTGCATCGGCTGCTTCAAACTCGTCGGAAAAAGTATTCCTGACGTCAAATCAAGTGCATTGAAAACTTGGTGGTGGATTCGGAGATACAAGCAACTCAGGGGTAGCAATGTTGCGGTACTGAGCAGAAGACCTATAGCTTTTCCTGTCCCAGCACCGAGGCCAGCCGAAAATTATGGCAAAGCTCCTGTTCCTAAACCATCTACTTGTCTGATTAATTTGATGTGGAATAGAGCATAGGTTTATGTTTTGTACACGTTATCAACATTGTATTCGGAGTGACGGCGTTCGCTGTGTTGTGGCCGAACTTTAGATTATGCACTTTGGAAAGGTTTCTCCCTGGCGTTTGTTTGGTCCGTTGTGGCCCCCTTCATGAGAATGTGTCTCAAGTCAGCGGCACCCACGGGGGCATGGGACTAGCGGGTGACAGGTTATGCTTCATACGGAATCGTTAGAGATACCGTCCTTGCTAGCGCACAACGTCGTACGTATCTGAATCTCTCTGGGTCTCCCACTCATTCTGTCCTCCCAAGAGTGACGTTACTTGCGGTGCTCTGCTCCATATTTGTGGAGGACCCTGCGCATGCGTACTAGTACTGCTACTCCTAAATGAAGAGTCTACGTTACTGCTACTGATAATATCAACGGACCAGAATTCATAATTGAACAATCCAACGAACCGGGGAGTGAAAAACAACTATATATGGACCCATATAGGAAAATGCAGAAAGATACTCATATCAATTATGAATTTACAAAATATCTTTGCAGCAGGTCTGATTATGCATAATCGTTAATAGGTATTAAATATACGGGTGGACCATTTATGTTGAGACTAGAATATTTCCAAAACCAAGCGTTGTGGAAAGAAATGTCTTTCACGAAAGTTGCTTGATATTATGGGAGAATTAAATGCCATTAGTCATGCTTTGTTTGAAGGAATTCATGATAGTCATTTTAGGGTGAATTTATTTCTTTTGAATGGGAACCTACAACTGGGATCAAATTAAATTGACCCTAAAATGATCATCACAACGTCCTGCAAATAAAACACGGGCAATGGCATTTACTTTCCCCCATAATATCAAGCAATTTTTATGCAAGGCATTTCTTTCTACAACACTTAGTTATGGAGATATTGTACAGTATCAACTTAAATGCTCTACCCCGTATAAACTGCTATATAGTTTAGTTATGCATTAATTAAATTTAAAAACCAAGGGAAGTTTTCCTGAAATGTTAACAGACAAGTAAATGATATTCATATTCCATTTCAATACGTAATGCATCCGTGTTTCGTATGCTTCAGGAATGTACGAGTATTTACAGCTTTCACAAGATTTCACGTCACTGCAACTGGCTTTTGCGCATCAGGGTGCACCTGTACCACTACGCTGCTTCTTAAAACTGTGTATAAATGCGTAGCAGAAGTACGCAACTGTTCCTGTGACTTTGACAGTTTTGGTAAAGCATCAATTTTCCAAACGTTTAACTACTTACACTTGGATGTTTAGTTTAGCTTTTTGTACACATTTCAGCCAAAGTTTACAATAAACCAATACATTTATACATCGAATTCATACTTTAATATGTACATGTCTGGCACCTTCCTTTGTGTTGCGCAGTCAGTATGGCTCATTGGCCTTCAGACTACTATGCAACATTTACTTCGCTTTGCTAAAACCTGAGTGCAATTGATTTTATCTTATCTCTCCTCCCTTTTCTTCTCCTTGACCTTCCGCATCCATTTTTCCTTCACTCTTATTAAGAAGTCCCCTACTTTCCTATTACTTATTTCCTGCTTGCTTGTTAAAGATTTCAATGCAACCAATTACCGCGCATATTGTTTCACTTCTTATCACAATATTCATTTTTTTTTAAATTTTCACACTCAGTTAGATAATATTCTACACTTTCCTCATCATCACAAAAATTCACACATTGCTTTATCATTACCTCTTAAACCACAAAAGAATATCGTTCCCGTTCTCATTCACACTAACCCTCTTTTTCTTTCTTATTACACTGCTCTATATACCTTTTCTACCCCATTCCCTTTTTGCTTTTCCTGTAAAATTTCAAACACTTGTTTGCTTCATACACGGTAAATCGCCTAAAGCTTGCATCACAAATATTTCGGAAATGGAAAGTGCTGTTAATGTGCAGTTTTCACAGCATTGACTGGTAGTCAGGGGCTCGTACATTTAGAATATAATCAGATTTTAATAATACTGAGAAAGTATAATTTTTTAACAAACATACAATTCTTAAATAGAACAATGCCTAGTTACATCTACAGAATAAAAGTAGGGCAAATTAGAACGTCAATGGTCTTTGATGCAGGATTCTAGTGCCAGTGGTTTATGAGAAATTGTATTTTGAAAAGTTTCCACCCCGACAATTGTTTGTCCCCTTCAACCTGCTTACTTGCTAGGTACGATGTTGTTATGTTTGTTTGCATTGTGTTTTCTGTTCATTGATTGCATTGCGACCTTCTGGTCAGTTACTTTGTGACAGTTCAAGCTGTAAGTCGTAGGTGGAAGACGGGGTTTACTAATGCAAAAAAGCCGACATTCTCATGGTGTATGGAGAGTGTAGGAAGAATGCAGTTCTTTCCTGTACGGTGTATGCTGAAACGTATCCCAATAGACGTTAACCATCTCGGCAATTATTTATCAACCTCTTCAACCAATTACGTGAAAGTGATAATGTAACACCTAGAAAACGTAACAGAAACAAACAGGTGACTGGAGAAGAGGCAGAAAGTAATGTTTTGGCTGCCGTTGCAGTAGATCCGCAAATTAGTTCCCGCACAATCGTACTGGAAGGGGCATAGTGAGACAAGTGTACTGCGCATTTTCCATCGACATAGGTTCCATCCCTATCACATCTCTCTCCATTAAGAGCTGCCTGAAAACGATTTTGAGAATCGTGTTTACTTTTGTACATGGGCATTAAGATGGGCATCTTGTTTAGTGGTCAGGCAACATTTACTAATCATGGCCAGGTAAACCGCAGAAACATGCACTGTTAGCCTGTTGACACTCTCCGTTGGCTTCGTCAGGTGGAACGTCAGCGTCCATGGAGTTTAAACGTGTGGTGTGGGATAGTGAACCATCAGCTTATAGGCCCATTGTACATAGAAGGAACAATGAACTCGCACAAGTATCGCACCTCTTGACAGACCAGTGGTCACAGATGCTAGAAGACTTTCCTTTGCAGACTAGGAGGAACCTGTGATATCAACATGATGCCTATCCATCCCATAGTACACGAAGTATTTCAGCTTGTCTTAACGATTGTTTCCAAATCGTTGGATTGGACGAAGAGGAGCTATACCTTGGCCGGCCCGTTCACCGGATCTGAGCCATTTAGACTTTTTTCTGTGGGAAGGCTGAAAGATTCTGTCTACAAGGATATACCAACTATATCAGACGATATGAAACGACGTATTACTTCTGCCTGTTCTGAAATTTCCACTGAAATGCTAGAACGTGTGCAGCAGTCTTTCCATAACAGACTGGAAGCGTTATTGAAGCCGCTGGTGGTGATTTTGAACACAACGTTCGAAGGGCTATGTTGTCTTTACTTGTGAGAATCCACAGAATTGTTTTTGTTTAGTTAGTGCTACCACAGGTTGTTCAAGTGTCGGTGCGTAAAAGTGTGAAAATAAGGTTTCTCGTAAACCACTTGCACTAGAATCTTGGAACAAACCCCACTGACATTCTAATTTATCCTACCTTTATTCTATTGCTGTAACTAGACATTGTTCCATTTAAAAGTGGTATTGTTGCTCAAAAAATACACTTTCTCAGTATTATTAGAATTTGTTTATAGGCGAAATGTACGAACCCCTAACTACCAATCAATTGTGTGAAAACTGCACATCAATAGCACTTTACATTTCCGAAATATTTGCGCTGCAGGCTTTAGGTGATTCAGCTTGTGTACTTTCCCATATCCCCTGCCTTTCGATATCCTCCGCCCTTTGTCTCACTTGTTTCGGAAAACCTGGTCTGTTATTTTCCCCTTGTAACAATATATCTTTCATTCCTTTCCTTCCAGCGCTGTTTTCAACCTTGTTCCCCAAGTAATCTCATTTTATACACTTTCTTGTTATATCATACCACTTCTTAATATATCTCCTTTCTTTCTCAGAAATTTATACAAAAATATTAGCTTTCTCTGTAGCACTAAACCTTTCCTTCTTACCTTTCTTCATTCTAGTAAAGCGACTTTTTCCGGGACCCGAAGCGGTGGGCTTATAAAATGACCTTATGAAATAGTTCCTTATAAAATCACCTGTAACTCTGGTTTACCTTATTTGTTGATTCTGAACCGCATCATATTTCCACTCCATACAAAATTCTTGCTTCCACCATAGTCGTGCATATCCTCTCCAACCATTTTGTGGACATTTATATTTACGTGTTCTTACATATATCGTACCCGCTTTGCTTTTTACCACTATATTTCTAGTGAGCTTCCGAATTTCCATTACTACTTAGTCGCACCCCTATGTAATCGAATTATTTGACCACTTCCAGCTTTTCCCCTCTCAAGTTCCATTGCTAGTCTTTCCACAACTTAATGGCTTTTTAAAAACCATAATTTTTAATTTATTTTGTTTACATTTTCCCCATTGTTCACTGAATTGTTTTATTTTATTTACGGTTTAATGTAAACTTATCACTTATTGCCCTACCGTTACATTATCTGTATATAATAATTCTGGTATGTCTATATTTGCTATAGCTGGGCATTGATGATTGCTTCTACCTATTCTTTCAATTATGTCATCTATAAAACGTTAAATAGAATGCGACTTAGTTTGCACACTTGTCTTAAATCTAACTGTTGTTCTTTTGCTTCCCTTATTCCTTCTATCTTCACACAAAATATACTTAAATGAATTAAAGTAATTACAGTATTACTGCTAATGATTTTCTCCTTTGACTTGACTTCGCCTCAACTTCTTTGCGACACATTTCCCTTTTGTACTGAAAATTCTACAATTTCTCTCCCCTTCAACATTTTCTGCTGCTATTGACTGCTAGGGATGGCTTTCTGGTTTACCAACTCTAAAAGAATTAAAAAAGACATCATTTCCTTTTCTTAATGACAATATATTCATTGCGAATATCCTCAACACCGTCCCTACTCATCATTTATCAACTCATCTTCTCTTGTAGATTGTCTTTTATATCATACCTAAGAAATGAAAATAATTTATACTTGTATTTCATAAAAGTATTGAAAATCAGGCATGTTAATTCTTAAAAACCCAAATATATTTCCCGCTGAACACTTCCGCTCCCCTTCTTTGTAAGGGCTGGATTTTATAATAGCACCGACTGTAATTTTTTTCTTGTCTAAGGAATATGTGTGTTAAATTTTACACCCTAACTAGTATTCTCCTGAGTACCAAACATCGGACAATTTTCAATCTCATCTCTCATTAGGGGTGAGTAACATTTATATTTTTATATAGCAAAGGTGTGAAAATACGCTCATTAGTACTGAGAATCCTGAAAATTTCCTCTCGCCAAATATTTTCCATCCCTTCTTCCTTTAGGGGCGTGTTATGGCGGTACCACCACAGTATTTTTAACATTATCCTAAAGAATACACGTGTAAAACTTTCCATTCTTCTTCTTCCCAATTCGGGGAATATTGCTAATGGCTCCCATTGAAATATTTCTGAGTCCAGCTCCCATTCGCATGGCTTTTTGCATTGCAGCTCTTTGAACAATGAATACCGCACCGTCTATTGTCTTATTTAGCAGCAGTATTGACAAAACAGGCGCATTTGTGCTAAGAATCCCTGAAATTTCCTCCCGCCGAACGTCTTCCTACCCTCTTCCGTTAGGATGGTGGTTTGTAATAGCATCCCACTCTCTTGTTCTAAAGAATATGTGCAACAGCTTTGATGGACATTGTTGAAAGGGTGTAAAAACCTATAGGCCACATACACGAGCATGTATATACAGATATAAGGCATACATATGCTGCAAATTCCCCTCTTGTATGCACCGTAACAGGTAAACGTATTCTGACTTATATGATTTGGTTCCACCATTGTGATGGTTCTGAATTTATTTCATATCTTCCTCGAGTTATCCTAATAGGTAGAGGTATATTGTACATAATGTTATTCAGGCTGCTATACAAATGAAGGTCACATGCAGTTAGTTTTGAGGAACGCGAGCCTTAATCACCTATATTCAAACGTTTCTTTAATTTTATCCATGGACTCCTCTGCTTTATGAACAGAGGCAGAATATTGTGGGTACACCTGAGTGATTGATTTCCTCCATTAGATCAGCAGATAGAAGCTGGGACAGAATGTCCACTGTCTGCTTGTAAAAGTTGCAACCTATTATGCGCCTTGAGCTAATTGTATACCAAATTTCAATTTTCCTATTAAAAACTAGAGGTGCACATTTATGTCATTCTTACTGCCTGAGCCTACCTGTCCCGGCACGTGGGCCAACCTACGGATTCGCAGACTTTTTTCCTGAAACTGGGCAGTCAAGAAAGGCTGGTTTACACCAACTGCCGGCGGGAGTTAAGTATAGAGAGCGACGCAATATTGGGAAACCTGCATCTTGACTAGAAGTTAGCAGGCTAACATTAGGATGCTTGGCTTTACGACATGACATCATAGTGCTTCTAACTGTTAGATTTAAGTTGTTGACATAATACTGGTGTGCACAGTTTTTTATGACTGAAAACTGTTAAAATATTCTGATCTTCAATCACATGGAAGATTCAAAGCTGCATTAGTATAGCTTCCTTGGGCTACAGTTTTTCAGAGATTGGTATTATAGAAAATAAGAGCAGATATATGAAATAAATGTATAAAATACGAAAAGTAAACGTCTGAGATGCTTAAGCAGAATAATAAACGACTCACAAATTTCTCTTCCCACCCCTGGATTCTATTTCCAGCTCTCTGCTTGCACTTATCAGGTAATCGAAGGCTATGCACCCAAGATAAAAAAAATCTCTTGTTTTATACTAGCTGGTAGGTCGCTTCACTGTTTCCAGTAACAAAAGGGGGGAAGGAAATTACTATTTTCGTTGTAACATAGTTATTGTAAAATAGTTACTTCTGTGAAATATTGTACTTCTGTAAGTGGTCTGATTACAGCCAGTAGAGTTCTGAATTCCAGTTAGAATATGCGCGTAAAGAATTAGTGATCATCGTCGGTGCGTAAATAATCCAGGCTTTTTTCCCTAAACATGTGGTAGGCATACTCCACAAAAACCGAAAAGAAATATAACAGCATTTTATAAACGGGCATACAAACCTTAATTTAGCACGCCACTTAACGATTTGTATAAAATGTGAGCTGCCGATTATTTGTATTCATCGTGTACCGAAAATATAAGGCAGTGGGTTTATGGCAAACGGAAGTCATTGGCATTTGGTATACCAATAGTATGGAATGAACTTAAAGACCACACTACAAATTGATATTTTTTGTTTGTACAACTTTGCCGATATAATGAGAAAGAATAAAGGTGTTTCAAAATATCTTACTAACTTAATCTTAGTAATTCGTTCCAATCCGCACAGTGAGGTAGTTCCTGTTTCATCACGACCTGAAAACCTTTGTAGTGAATGCAGTTCACGCTTCAGCATTAAGGAAAATGAACCGCGGTCATCAGAAATACACTTTTAACCTACTGGTGAAGTTGAAGGCCCAAGCAAACTCTGGAGTTTAAATTATCTGGTAAGAGATTGTTTTTTCCTTCCAAAGGTCGGATCGAAATTACTTGCTTCGAGATTAAAGGGAAAATGGCATATTGGCATCTGGAACTTCTCTTACATTTTACGGCAAAAGGAAAACGTTTTCTTAACCTTCTTCCCAAACCCTGACAAACTGTTCTGTAAGACATAGTTCATGGTTTTAATGTTATCAATAAATCTCGATATAGTTCGAAGAGAAGTTTAAAGGCGGTGCTGTTTCACAATAACAATTTATGCCTTCTATTCTTATAGGTAATTCAGTCCACTTAAAAGAATCATATAATAGGTTTAAGGTTCTGCTGGAGAAGGTGAGGTAAATAAAACAACATAAGTGGAACGTTTGTTGTGATCTAACAATGCTCTCTATTCGTCAATGCAGCAATCGTGATTTAGTAAAATTCCTGTTTCCTGTTTTAATGGAACAGTAGGGCTGAATAAAAGAAATCGAGCAGAAAAAAATCGGCCATTAAGGTGAAATGTAATTCCTGGACAAAAAATGTGAAGTATGATCTATTGGTTTCTCCTTCTAACATCCTTCCGCTCCTCCATATTTAATTAGGCGTGTTGAAGCAATTTGTTACTGCTATGAATGACAGTGAAGTTCCCACTAGAACAGAAACTAAAATAACTGCAAGTATATACAATGGGCCCCATATTCGTGAGCTTATGCGGGATGAGGTCTTTCCTTAGTCGATATCCGAGTTAGAGAAGTCCCATGTTTGGCAAAAGTGAATAAAACTTTCTTGAAGCAGGAAATCTGAGAGCAATAAAGAAATTGAGGAGCAAGTATTACGTTTTAGAATTCTTTGGTACAGAATGAATGTTAAAGTGCATTTTCTCAACAGCCACTCGTAATTACTTCCCTGCGAATCTTGGTGCAGTGAGTGAAGAACAAGGTGAGCTGTTTCATATACACATTAAAAAATGGAAACCCACTAACAAGGCCAGTAGGATATATAGGTCCATCCTGGGCCAATTTTTGCGTTTATATGGGAAAAGATAGGGAAAACGAGGGTATATGCGGCGGTTCACGGAGGAAAATGCGTTTATATGGGGAAGATAGGGACTACGAGGATCGATGCTAGGCTAGATAGAGGTTGAAGGAATAAGGATGTGCTTTATATGAGAGATACGTGGAATACGAGGAGAAGTGTTGGACTAGATAGGATTTGAGATGTGGAATATGCATTTATATGGGAAAGATAGGGAAAACGTGAACAGATGCTCGGATAGACAGATGCTGAAGCAGGGAGAATATGAACATATTTACAGGAGAGATAGGGGATACGTGGAGAGGTACTAGACTATTCAGGGTTTGAAGGGTAGAGTATGACTTTTTATATGAAGAGACGAGGAAAACGAGGGTATATGCTAGGTTGAGAGAACCTTCAAGGAGGAAAAAATGCGTTTATATGGGAGAGATAGGGAAAACGAGGAGAGTTCTGAGGTAGAGCAGGGACTGAAGGAGGGAGAGATATGCTTTATACGACAGAGATAGGGCATACGAGGGGAGGTGCTAGTGCAGACAGAGGTTAAGGAGTACGGTATACGTTTATATGAGGAATATATGGAAAACGGGGGCACGCGGTATGATAGACAGAAGCTGGGCCACTTTTACGTTTTTTATGGGAAAGGATAGGGAAAACGAGGGTAGATGCGACAGTTCAAGGAGGAAAATGCGTTTATAGGGGAGAGATAGGGAATACCAGGACTGATGCTAGGCTAGTCAGATGCTAAAGGAGGGAGGGATACGCTTTATACGAGAGAGATAGGGAAAACAAGAAAAGATGTTATACTAAACAGGACTTGAAGGCTAGAATATGAAGTTTTATATGAGCGAGATAGCGAACCGAGGAGAGGTATTAGGCTAGGAGTTTTGAATGATAGATTAGGCGTTTATATGCGAGAGATGGGGAATACGAGGGTCGATGCTAGGCTAGACAGGGTTGAAGTAGGGAATGCGTCCTACATGAGAGAGGTAGGGGAATATGAGGAGAAGTGCTAGGCTAGACAGGAAGGTCTGAATGACAGAGTATGCGTTTATATGGAAAAAGATAGGGAAAACGAAGGTAGGTGCTAGGTTGAGAGAGTCTTCAAGGGGGAAAATGCATTTATATGAGATCGGTAGGACATATGAGGAGAGGTGCTAGTCTAGACATGGGTTGAGGAGCAGAGTATACGTTTATATGGGAGAAATATGGAAAACGGGAGAGATACAAGGATAAACAGGGGTTGAAGGAGGAGGAATGTAGGGTTATACGGTAATATAGAGAGTAATTCGATTATAAAACTTTTATCGTCCAGCGCTGCAACACTTTTATATACTTATTTTCTAAACCTTACAAACTTTATATATGTTAAACTAGGGTGCGAAACGGAGAGAGACAAACTGTATATCGGTTTACAGCGAAGTATACGTCTTAACCTATTGCCACCATGTTTGCTCTGGATCTTCTAATTGTCTATTCATTCCTAACATCATCTAACGTAACCAACAATAACCACGTAACACAACGTAACATAACAGCATGACAAGACGTCGCACTAACTAACATAAGCACGTATCCTCGTAACATCACGTGACATCTCGTAACCAGAAACGTTACACGACGTAACAACACGTACCAACCATGCAACCACGTAACAAAACGTAAGAACAACACGTAACCAACCCATTGCTAAGGCAATCTAAACTAATTCATCCTTCATAACTTAGACAATAAGTACGAGAGCCTAGCCTAGATTAACCCGACCAATCCTAAACGTTCCTCTCATCATCTATTCTACTCAGTCATCGACTAACCTAATCTGGCTAACCAAAGATAACCTCAACTTTCTTTTAGTGAAATTGCAATGTTTTATTCAGGTTTTATTATTCGAGAGTTTTAATTGAAAAGTTTACGTCAACATACCTTTATTTTAGTTCGTTGTAGGCGTCTCTCCCCTTTTTATCTAGGCTTGAGACTAGCACTAAAATTGCTCCTAATGGCAGGGTTACCACCTTCCCTTCCATCTTCTTCTTTCTTCATCGGTCGTCAGCTAGCTGCATATACAGCACACGGATAACCTTCATTTTTTTAAGATTGTAGACTCACGAGAAAATCTTCATATTCGACTTACATTCTCTTATGCACTACTTGTAATGCTCGAATGTCCATAGGCGTATGTCATTATACCGTCCTCAGCAATAATTCGTTTACCGTCGTATGGTGTCAATGTAATTTTATTCACTTGTACTGTGGCAAGAGCATGCTCTCGCGACAGGATCAGATTCATGGGCGTTCTGATAATTTCTCTGGTTTTAAGGCAGTCAGTATAACTCTCGAACGTGACGTACTGCTTAATAGCACTACGTTTTATACCTTTAATCTTTTTTATCATTGAACCGTCGATATCTAGGGAATACATTTTGGGTCGTAGCCCTACAAAGCGTTGAATGATTTTACCATTAGCCTCGTCTTTAAATTTCCCAAGTACCTTCTTGTTTAGAGGTGAATAGCATATATGGCTTGTAGGATAATCAGCAGTATCTAGGTGCTCAAGAAAACGTAGCTTATCCTGGTACACATCTTCAGTTGTAACACGATGAATGAACGAATCAGTGTCCATATACATAAGCTTCAGGTTTTCAGCTCCATAATACGGTAGCAACACATCATAGTGATAGCGGTACATGAATGTCTTGGAGATATCCAACACACTCATACCGATGTATATAGGCTTGTTGAACACGATCTGTCGGGAGGCCATATGTGCAGCAGCTAGATTAGAAGCATATATAGTCCTGTCGATAAACGTTGGCTTTGCAATTAACTTTTCCAGAGTCTTCTCATTTGTCACCAGCCGTATATCCATACGATTACGCAGGTTCTCCATAGTTTTTCCGAACATAGCATTGTTGAACAATTTGTAGAGATCCTTCTCAAAATCATTTGCGGCCTGTTGTCGTAGTCTGTTGTTAAATTCCACATACGGTTTTAACCATCGAGACTGTTGGAATTGTAGCACACGATGGATTTTTGTTAACCGTAGTCCATGATCAAGAGCTTGCTTCAACGCCATGTAATGTAGTACATACTTATTTCGAGGTCCTAGATGAGGTATCAGTTTCTTTGTAGGAGAGTCCTTAGGCAGGAAAGGTAGATCGTTGTGTAGATCGTGAAGTTCTGCAGGATACTCGATGTCGACTTCTAATATGTAGCCGTAAGGATCATCTTCTTGTAGTCTTTCTAAGTCAATTTGTTCAGGTGATACCCACTCAAATCCACCATAAGGGAGAGCGTGACTCATTGCCCACCCATATTGGTTGTTGGCGTCCTCATAGGTAATAAATTGGGTTGGTCTCGACGGATCATACTTCTCCATGTAGGTGTTATTAGCCTCTGCATAGCGGTGGGAAACTTGACATAAACCTTCTCTTATGCCAGATTCCACCATGAGTAATTGATCATAATCCTGTAACAATTCCAGCTGAATTCCAGTGTACAGTAACATGGCATCCCATGTAAGTCCTGGAGAGGTGAAATAATGTGCAGGATCGACTTTATGTGTTTTGAGTGTTTGCTCCCTAAATGTCTCAAAGACATCAGCTAGGAGAAGCACATCAGAGATTAAGTAGAGGTCGCTGTACTCGCCCAGGTTTCTGACATTAAACAGCTCCCATACATTTTTAGCATGATCGTAGTCAGCATCACTAATTTCCTCTTCATTTAATTTATTGTAGAAGGAGTCCTTAGGAGGTAAGCAGGTTTCGTTCAAGACGTCCCATGAAGTGATGTAATCATAGGGAAATACACCCTTACGGGTCATCAACTTCAACTTGTCTTCTCCGAAGTACTTCAACGTTTCAGGGTACGATGTTAGATTTTTTACCAGCTTATCCAAGCTTGTACTCAGGAACCGAAAACTATCCACAAACCGGAGCTTTATATCTCCAGCATACTTGGAGAATGATATATAGCTATCTTCAGAGCTAGGAATTACTTCCACCCGCTCCCTTGTGCATCCCAGCTCCTTAACAATGAAGTGTGAGTCATATCCGCTGAGGTTGTGCATGAAGACAGGGATATATTTAGGTGTTTTGCAGGCTAAATTACATTCATTATGCAGACTCCCCCGATATTCACCACTGATGTGATCATGGTCGCGTACTTTATAGTTCTCTTCAGTAAAGGTTTTTCCACACAAGTAGCATACTGTAGAGGCGTTAAAATCCATCTGCTGTTGATCTGTAAGTTTCAGGGGTATAACAGATTTGTATATATTATTAATCTCCTTTGCAAGGAATGACAGGTATTCCATAAACTTCTGAGCAGCATCAACACCACGATATACATAGGGATGCTTAGGAAGACCAGTTTCCAGATGTTCAACGTTGGTTGATGGTTTAACGTAAACACAGAAGCTCATTGCTGTGTGCTCTTGATAAGGGGTTGTATAGGAAGTTTCAGGACTGGGAATACACGTATGACATGGAGTGAGAATACTCTCAAAATCCGCATAGATGACATAAGGTACTTTCAGCATCCTCTCCACATTTTTAAACTGTACAATTGATTTCTCCTTTGTAGGCATAACTACCCTTGCAACACCATGCTGATTACAGATGGCTGCATGTTCTTCCAGTTTTTCCAGCCCACTTCGACCATATCGATTGTCAAAATGTGTAAAGCACCGCTTACAGGTATATATCACTCTACCATGCTTAGTTTTTTGACATCGAACGAGCTTCTCAAAATTCTTGATATATACATAGTGATGTTTTCCACTACTGTCACTCAATAGCAGGAGGTCACAGTGGTCAGGTAGTTCAGTGTCAGCAACCTTTATCGGATACACTTCATGCTTCTCATCCAGGCCGAAAAGTTGATAGACATCCTATTAAGCTTCTCAAATTTAGGTATTTGAGAAAGCGGAGTAGGATAGGAAACAGCTGAAGTCGTACTTATCTTGAAGTCTCTTATATTTGCTCACCCGTTGAGGCTTGACGCTGACAAATTTGGCTAATATAGAGTACATAAAGCATAGCTCATCAGTTAAATTCTGGATGTTAATGCTGGCTTTTCTTGCTTCAACAGATGGCGGTAGTGGTATGTAGCTACTTCCTCGTAACGGGTTGTACTTGTTAATACGAAGGCGCACCCCTTCCACAGCAAGCAGAGCCCAGTTGCTTCCCTTTAGTTGTGATTCCTCCATTTCAGTAACCAATTTCTTCATTTTGGTTTCCAGCATAGAGTCCAGATCCGTTTCTAGGAAAACAGTGATTTCTGGTTTTAAATGTCTTGTCACAGGTTTCTCCGATACTGTTAACAAATCTACACTCAGCTAACAGATTAATTTTCAAACTCTTGTGAATACCAAGTTCTTTATGCACGGCCTGGATTATCCACTGTTTTGCTTCATGCAGGTACATATTCAGATCCTTAGTTGATTCACATCGTATAAAATACGATTTCAAGCGTCCATGGAATGAAATTTCATATTCTTTCATGTCACACTCCTCCATTGTAGATAACAACTCTTGTTTTGTCGGTTCTAATCTACGTTTCTTCTCAGATCTGTTTATTTCACACGCATCTTCGTGTCGACGACCCTTATAACTGTCTTGGAAGGCTACATTACAATATTTACACTTGAAGAGCTTTTTACAACGTAGCTCATGTCGTCTTTTATCATATCCACGAAGGAACTTCTTACAACATTTACCACAAGAATATCCTGAGACACTAGGAATGATATCCTTATACACCGAGTTATTCATCTTTATTCTTGATGTAATAACGTATTAATCCTTCTTCAAGGGAAATGTAGACCTCTTCACCTTGATATCACTTAGAAAGCTGATTATTTTCTGAGAGAACAGCGATGTTTACACCTCAGAGTTGATCAACAGAATGAATTTCAATGCTAGAGGTCGCTCTATTTATAGAGGAAGCACGAACCTTTTAGGATCAATTATATAACGTATTAACCCTTCTTCAAGAAATGTTAGTCTCTTTACCTTGATAACGCTTTAGAAGGTTGATTATTTTCTGAGAGAACAGCGATGTTAACACCTCAGAGATGATCAACAGAATGAATTTCAATACTCAAGTTCGCTCTATTTATAGAGAAAGCACGAACGTTTTTTGATCAATTATATCCTGAATGTTAATACTAAAAACGGTGATGAAGCGTGTAAGCTCTTATATTTCAATTCGTGTTACACTGATGTTCGAGTGTCTCCGTATAGCTTTGTATGCTTAGAGAGAAAGTGTAAAGTATTGTGAAGATGTATGTATTGTTCGGCTATAATCGTACAGATTCGGAGAGCTTGACTCGTGAAGGTGATGAACGATCCGTCGGCCGAGCAGGAGGCAAGCATTCCCTCCGCGCAACGAAACCTAGATGCAAATGAAAGAAAATCGTGATAGATGAGAAACCACCCAGACATTCGTCTGCAGACCATGGAAAACCATGAAAAATATATCAGAGCGAGCGTCCAACGGAACTCGAACCGGGGACACTAAAAGCACACGTAAAAGATACAAATTATATAGAATGAAAGGAAATCGGATTCGATGAGAAACCACTCCAGCATTCGCCTGCAGACCAGGGAAAACCCTAAAAATATGATGTCAGAGTGATCAACCAACAGGAATCAAACAAAGGACCTTAGAAGCACCTAGGTTAAGTTGTAAATCAAATAAAAATGCAATAAAATTGTGCTAGATGAGAAACCACCCAGACATTCGCCTATAGACCAGGGAAAACCACGAAAAATATGTCAGAGTGAACAACCAAAGGCAATCGAACGAGGGAAACCATCAGATTACTCTAGAAGCATAAAGTTGCAAATGAAAGAAAATCGTGATAGATGAGAACCCACTCAGGCATTCGCCTGCAGACCAGGGGAAACCATGAAAAAAAATCAAAGGTCTGAGCGACTGGCGGATAGAGTGTGCGACCGACAGGGAAATCAAACAAAAGGTCTCTAGAAGCAAAAAAAGATGCAAATGAAAGAAAATCGTGATAGACGGGAAACCACTCAGGCATTCGACAGCAGACCAGGGAAAACCATGAAAAATCGAAATCGGAGTAAACAATTGATTGAAATCTAACCCTGAACCGCAGAAATTTACGTGAAAAATGGATTGAAAAGGGAATCGTGATAGCAAATACCACTACAGCATTCGACAGCAGACCAGGGAAAACCATGAAAAATCGAGATCGGAGTAAACAATTGATTGAAATCTAACCCTGAACCCTAGAAATTTACGTGAAAAATGGATTGAAAGGGCATCGCGATAGCAAATACCACTACAGCATTCGACAGCAGACAAGCGAAAACCATGAAAAATCGAGATCGGAGTAAACAATTGATTGAAATCAAACCCTGAACCCTAGAAATTTACGTGAGAAATGGATTGAAAGGAATCGCGATAGCAAATACCACTACAACATTCGACAGCAGACCAGCGAAAACCATGAAAAGATCCGTGATCAGAGTAAACAATCGATGGAAATCTAACCCCTGAACCCTAGAAATTCACGTGAAAAAATACAAATAAAATGGATTGAAAGGGAATCGTGATAGCAAATACCACTACAGCATTCGACAGCAGACCATCGAAAACCATGAAAAGATCCGTGATCAGAGTAAACAATCGATGGAAATCTAACCCCTGAACCCTAGAAATTCACGTGAAAAAATACAAATAAAATGGTTTGAAAAGGAATCGTGATAGCAAATACCACTACAGCATTAGGCAGCAGACCAGCGAAAATCGTGAGAAACGTAAGGTCAGAGTGCTCGTCCCTAAGGGAATCGAATCCGAGACCTCTCGAATGCAAAGTGCTGCCGTTATTGACTGAACAAAACAGTAAAAACAGACCTCATTCGCAGTCGACAATGCTTAAACACGTTAACTTTCACCATATAACGTCACAGTTGGGGACAGTTTGACTATCGCCAACATGTCGAGACATGTACATTTTAGCCATCTCGTAAACAAGAGAAGCATATACAGAAGTTTCATGCCAACGTACTCACTACGCTCGCAAAGATAATCTAAAATTTCATCGTTGAAATACTTTGGAAATAGCGTAGAAGTTTTTCCGCCCTTATTTAATTAAATTCATGTATATACCCTATTATTTAGTGATTTTTTCAATAATTTCTTCCTCTCATGTCCATCATTCTTCAAAAAAATCAGTGTACAATATGCATTTTTATACGTTTTAATGTCCGTTTATTTTTAAAACCGCTGCATTTGCCTGTAATTACGAGCAATAATATTTTTTGAGATTTACACCGATTTTTAGCTTGTAGAATCGAATTAGGAAATGTTTTAATAAATGTATTGTATTTTTTTAGCTTAAAGTATCTACATTTTTAAAGTTAGCATGCCCGTTATTTGTATTTAGCGTAAAGATTATCATATATAATTTTTAAATCCCTCTTCTTAAATATAATGTATCGCAATCCATTTTTAAAATCAAATCATACATTCGTTTAGTGCATATAATGGATGTCTTCATATACCCAATATGGCTGCCATGCACGTTAAACATTCAATATGGACGCGTCTGGACATCCTTCTTCATTGAACATGCTTCCGACTCTCTCCGCTAGGTGGAGCGCATGATGCCTGCTGCGAGGATGGAGGGGGACAAGGCAGATTTATTTACGCATGCATTGAAGATACCGTGCCAGTCGGCCTGAGAGCCTCGTTCAGGGAGGTCATATAGTTCTCGCATCCATGGTAATACGCGTCGTCGTATCGCGTGTTCGTTACGTAATTTTTTTGTTTTTACCTTTCTTAGTCATACATTCATCTAAGAGATATAATATTCGTGAGGATGACAGATATCCAAATATACATAACAAAGAAATTAGTTACTGATATAAATGTAATATCGTACGTTCACCATTTTATTTTTAATTACTTTTTTATTTTATTCGAGGATGACTTTGTATTCATGTCACTGGATTCAATCCTAGTCCTCCATCCTGACTTGCAAAAACAATCAATAACGCGCTACAATCCCAGGATATAATCGGTAATAATAAATTTTTTTTGGTAAAGACCGTCAAACAGAAAGCTCTGTAAGCGTATGTATTTCCCCTCACTTCCCCTCTTCCCCCACCCCACAGTAGATATAAAAGCTATACTGACTGCCTTAAAACCAGAGAAATTATCATAACGCCCATGAATCTGATCCTGTCGCGAGAGCATGCTCTTGCCACAGTACAAGTGAATAAAATTACATTGACACCATACGACGATAAAAGTATTATTGCTGAGGACGGTATAACGACATACGCCAATGGACATTAGAGCATTACAAGTAGTGCATAAGAGAATGTAAGTCGAATATGAAGATTTTCTCGTGGGTCTACAATCTTAAAAAAATGAAGGTTATCCGTGTGCTGTATATGCAGCTAGCTGACGACCGATGAAGAAAGAAGAAGATGGAAGGGAAGGTGGTAACCCTACCATTAGGAGCAATTTTAGTGCTAGTCTCAAGCCTAGATAAAAAGGGGAGAGACGCCTACAACGAACTAAAATAAAGGTATGTTGACGTAAACTTTTCAATTAAAACTCTCGAATAATAAAACCTGAATAAAACATTGCAATTTCACTAAAAGAAAGTTGAGGTTATCTTTGGTTAGCCAGATTAGGTTAGTCGATGACTGAGTAGAATAGATGATGAGAGGAACGTTTAGGATTGGTCGGGTTAATCTAGGCTAGGCTCTCGTACTTATTGTCTAAGTTATGAAGGATGAATTAGTTTAGATTGCCTTAGCAATGGGTTGGTTACGTGTTGTTCTTACGTTTTGTTACGTGGTTGCATGGTTGGTACGTGTTGTTACGTCGTGTAACGTTTCTGGTTACGAGATGTCACGTGATGTTACGAGGATACGTGCTTATGTTAGTTAGTGCGACGTCTTGTCATGCTGTTATGTTACGTTGTGTTACGTGGTTATTGTTGGTTACGTTAGATGATGTTAGGAATGAATAGACAATTAGAAGATCCAGAGCAAACATGGTGGCAATAGGTTAAGACGTATACTTCGCTGTAAACCGATATACAGTTTGTCTCTCTCCGATTCGCACCCTAGTTTAACATATATAAAGTTTGTAAGGTTTAGAAAATAAGTATATAAAAGTGTTTCAGCGCTGGATGATAAAAGTTTTATAATCGAATTACTCTCTATATTACCGTAAACCCTACATTCCTCCTCCTTCAACCCCTGTTTATCCTTGTATCTCTCCCGTTTTCCATATTTCTCCCATATAAACGTATACTCTGCTCCTCAACCCATGTCTAGACTAGCACCTCTCCTCATATGTCCTACCGATCTCATATAAATGCATTTCCCCCTTGAAGACTCTCTCAACCTAGCACCTACCTTCGTTTTCCCTATCTTTTCCCATATAAAGGCATACTCTGTCATTCAGACCTTCCTGTCTAGCCTAGCACTTCTCCTCATATTCCCCTACCTCTCTCATATAAGACGCATTTCCTACTTGAACCCTGTCTAGCCTAGCATCGACCCTCGTATTCCCTATCTCTCGCATATAAACGCCTAATCTATCATTCAAAACTCCTAGCCTAATACCTCTCCTCGGTTCGCTATCTCGCTCATATAAAACTTCATATTCTAGCCTTCAAGTCCTGTTTAGTATAACATCTTTCCTTGTCTTCCCTATCTCTCTCGTATAAAGCGTATTCCTCCCTCCTTTAGCATCTGACTAGCCTAGCATCAGTCCTGGTATTCCCTATCTCTCCCTTATAAACGCATTTTCCTCCTTGAACTGTCGCATCTACCCTCGTTTTCCCTATCCTTTCCCATATAAACGTAAACGTGGCCCAGCTTCTGTCTATCATACTGCCTGCCCCCGTTTTCCATATATTCCTCATATAAACGTATACCGTACTCCTTAACTTCTGTCTGGACTATCACCTCCCCTCGTATGCCCTATCTCTGTCGTATAAAGCATATCTTTCCCTCCTTCAGTCCCTGCTCTACCTCAGAACTCTCCTCGTTTTCCCTATCTCTCCCATATAAACGCATTTTTTCCTCCTTGAAGGTTCTCTCAACCTAGCATATACCCTTGTTTTCCTCGTCTCTTCATATAAAAAGTCATACTCTACCCTTCAAACCCTGAATAGTCTAGTACCTCTCCACGTATCCCCTATTTCTCCTGTAAATATGTTCATATTCTCCCTGCTTCAGCATCTGTCTATCCTAGCATCTGTTCACGTTTTCCCTATCTTTCCCATATAAATGCATATTCCACATCTCAAATCCTATTTAGTCCAACACTTCTCCTCGTATTCCACGTATCTCTCATATAAAGCACATCCTCATTCCTTCAACCTCTATCTAGCCTAGCATCGATCCTCGTAGTCCCTATCTTCCCCATATAAACGCATTTTCCTCCGTGAACCGCCGCATATACCCTCGTTTTCCCTATCTTTTCCCATATAAACACAAAAACTGGCCCAGGATGGACCTATATATTCTACTAAGGCCATTTGGGATGTTTCAAAGATGGCTGATTACTGCTGGTGTTTGAAGAGACACTAGTGAAGGTCATACCGGAGTTTCAAGAAAAAGCTTTCTTCTCCCTAACAGTGAAAAAGTTTAATAATTTATATTTGCTGAAACGTAGCTCTTGTTTTTCAATAAGTACGTCAGATATTTAAGTTAAAATTTAAGCAACAGAAAGAGCTTTGTCTCTAATTGTCTGCCTTTAATATGCATAATATTTGAGTTAAAGTACGCATAAATTATGGGTAAATTATAATATTCGGTTTGATTTTGTTTAAAAATCCAGCCCAATACGTAAAACTGAAAACAGTTATGAATTCCGAGTATTCATATTATATATGAAAATATTACAGGTGGAAAAAGAAGAAAAACGTTCTGATACTCTATAATTATGTGCTCCAAACTACTAATAAGATAATAAAACATCAACGCTTCGCAACTTTTTTCGTGTTTGCAAAGTTTTCAGCGTTGCAACTTGATGTATGCTTTTTAAGTGATATTATTATTACTATTATTATTGTTGTTGTTGTATCAGTGTGCCTACAACCGTTCAAAAGGTATTCTGTTAATAAATCGCACAAATGACTATAAGTGCTTGATTATCTCATAATTATTTACTCGTCATTACTTTTAACTTTTTATTGTCTTGGAGACGCTGCGCTGCCAGTTTAATACTGCAGACTTGCATAGAAGGTAATCTACTTTTTGTGTCCTTCACCACTGAAATACCCTTTTAAACTTAATTAAATATAATAAACGAGTCGAAAACGTGTACGAATATAAAAGTTGTAACATATAGAAACATTTAAAGTAAAGCTAAAACATTTAGCGATTTCAAAAGAAAATCAGACTGTTGGAAAACCACGAGCAAAATTTGGTGAAGTGCAAAAGGTGAAACGTAAAGTTTTGGAAAATTATATAAGAGCTTTCTTTCTTACTACCTTCATTATTGTCACTACTAGGAACCATTCCCAGTATTAAAGGTTTCCACAGAAATCATTCCGTATATTGAGTTAGGATGAAAATATAATAACAATGTTTGAGATTCACTACTTCCGAATGTACCTCCAAGGTAAGCGTTGTTTTATTCGATCCCGGTGTAGATGTGGACGAGTAGTTTCAGTTACCATCCAGCAAGATTCCATCCTAACTGCACTAGACAATGTGAAGGCGAGGGTTGGAGACTGCCGCCCCTCAAGTCAGGCCGAATCTCGTGTATATTGACTAAGTAAGCACGCGTAGGCAAGAGTAGATTGAAAACTGCACACCTCTATTTTAAACAGGGGTTTATCATTTCTAGGCAGATATGCGGGTAGCCATGATTAAAATCCTGTGCGAACTTTTCTAGAAACGAATATCATTCTGAGCATGTATAATGCATTGAAAATTTCATATCCTGAAGATTTCTCAATTTTGCGGGATAACTGGCTAACCAAGTATGCTGTAAGACACTCATTACTTGGATCATTGTAAATAAAATCACTCCTTAATCTATGCTTATTGTCACGGGTTTCCACATGATTATGCTCACTTGAAAACCTATTGGTATTAGTTTCCGTTGACAATGCAAACTTTTTTCGTTATATCTAATAAACCAGTTTAAGTTTTGCTGCTTAAATATTCTAGTTCATGGTACAAAGTGCGTTACATGCTCTAGAGTATCATTCCTTTCCTCTGTTTAATACGCTATACTTAAAATGAAATGATTACAGAAAATAAAGAAAAATAAAGAAAAACATCACATCTTTGGCAGCCATGATGGTGAATTGTACCCTAAGCTTCTATTAGATAAACCTCCAGATCTGAAAATCAAATCTTAAACTGAAGTAATATACAATGCTCATGTACAAAATATTATTTTATTCAACGTATGAAGCATATATTTATAATTCAGCACACTCTGTGAAATTGTCAGTTACCTATAAAGTTACTTAAACACATTTTTTCAGCAGTTAAATTGTGGCTTAACAATGAGCATAACATTTCTATGATAAAACTGAGAAACACTGTGTTTTAATTATTCCGTAGAATTCTAACCAATACATAAACAAAAAACTTTAAGGTGCAACGGAGTTTCCATAAATGTTAGGTTTCTGCTTCTTTTCATTACCTTCAGTTGGGCTTAAACCAAATTGTGTCCTTCAGTATATTATTACCTCGTCTAATAGCACACACAAGTATTTAACTGTTCCCTATTTTTAACACAGTATAATGTCATATGAAGCCTCACATCCTGAGGTAAACAATATCTTTGGAACGTACTTTGGTGTCTCTCTGATTTATATTGTAGTGATAATAAATATTCCTTTCACTGTGCAGTGACAATACATTTTTTTCTGCCTTTGTTTTTGTTCAATTGAGATTTTGTTTTCTTTATTCAACTGTTCTATATGGTTACGTTTTGTTTGAAAAGTATTCTGTGAAAAACAACTTGTATCACAAGAAGTATAATAGTATCTAATAAAGACACTAAAGCTCACGTTATCAATATTATTATTCGCTTAGATTTATTTAGATTAATATATAATTGCGGAAAGAATGTACACTGGTGACCCACCCGACGTCATATCGTTAGAAAAAGCTTCGAAACTAAAACCGAATTACATGTTGCCGTAACGTGAGTATAAAGGTGCCGCCGTTTGGAACCCCAATCCCAAAATTTGGTTTATACAAATTGAGGCTCAGTTTCTCGTGGCAATTATATAATACGGGAACAAACACAATATGACACGGTGAACGAGTTCCATTAATGAAGAAATGTCAACTCAGGTTGCCGACATCTCTTCTGAAATCACCCTACATGTAAAGTACGAGGCTATAAAGGAATGACTAATTTCAGTATTCGCTGACAGTGAGACACGGCGAACGTTAAAACTGTTAATGGAGATGAAAGTTGGTGATCAAACACTCGCAATTACTGTGCGAAATGAGCAGTCTGAAAGATGATACGGTTAATGAAAATTTCTAAAATATTTGGCTACAACGATTACCTCGGGAAATGCAAGCTATATTATAAGTGAGCGGTGACAGTCTTCACTAGGTTATCCACAACGGCAGATCAGATTTGGGAAATAAATTCATTTCCATCCCATTAAGTAATACCAATAAATGCTGCGTAGCCCAGTCAAAATGACATAGATGAGTTAAGAAAACAAATGGCTAAACTCTTTTTGCCAGTAACTGAGTTAAACACTTCCAGTCCCGGTCACGATCACGTTACAGATCAAATTCAAGAAGTAGGTAAAATAGCCATAGTTCTCGTTCTACGTCCATACAGAACACGTTTTACTACCACACTAAATTTCGTGAACGTGCTTATAAATGCATACAACCGTGCAGTATGAGAGCAGTGTTTTGGGTTCAATCGGATAATTCGGAAAGCCAAATGCCCACCTCCCACTGGCGACAGAGAGACAGGGTTACAGCTGTGTGCAATATTTCTACGCGACAAGGAATCGGCAACCCTTTTTCTGATGGATATTGGAGCAGATATTTCAATTGTGTTGTCCTGCGTGTTCTAGAGGTACCATGCTAGCCTTTAGTTCCCGAGGTCGCGGGTTCATACCCGGTGAAGGCGATGGATTTTTTCGAGCATAAAATCCTTAGCATGGCTTCCTTCGGAAGGGAAGTAAAGCCGGTGGTCCGGTGTCGTAGATTTACGTCACGTAAAACAACCTCAATCCTGATAAAGAGTCCTCTGAGCAAAATTCTCGGTCTTTCACGCCCAATATAGAATGGGACGCTAAGGACCGTAGTAGTTAAAGAGCGTCGATATATAGAAATCAATTTCATTTTGTTTCAATTGTTTCAGCTAAAGAAAAACGACTCCAATCAATCTTGAACTTTTTTGCACCCAACAACACAACAATTCAAACATATTGCTCCGGCTTGATCTTAATTTACGGCGAGAATTCCAATGGCCATTTACCACAGCTGATGTGAACAGACCCATCATTGGGATACACTTTCTTTCCCACTATAATCTGTTGGATGATGGTCAGCGTCAGAATTTGATTAATGCCAACACTAACCTTAGTGTTAGTGGCATAACCTATAAAAGTAATAATGAAAAAATCAAGACTGTATAGCACGAAAACGTTTACCAATATATTTTAAGTGAGATTCTTCAGCTAACACGTCCCAATATTGTGAACAGAAGAATCAAATTACACAATATTCAACATCACATTGAATCCAGCAGTCCTCTCAGTCTTTGCCAAACCAATGAGACCTGCGTCCAAGAAGTTGAAGTCAGCACGACAAGAATTGAAGTGCATGTCACAACTAGTACTTTGCAGACCTTCGAAGAGCAGCTGGTGCAGCCCATTACAACAACAACAAGACTACAGAGCCCTCAACAGTGTCACTATTCCTGATGGGTACACTCTACCATTTCTTACTGATTGTAGCCACATATTGTCAGGAAAAAAAATATTTTAACCTACATGACAGATTCATGCTTACCAGCAAATCCCCATTCAGGCCTACATTCCCAAAACAGCGATCAAAACTACATTTGGACTATTCGAGTTTGCATACATAACATTTAAACTGAAGAATGACGTTGAAATACTACAGATATTTATAAATACGTGCTTGAGGGACTTGATTTCGTTTCCTTCTATCTGGATGACTTGCTTATTGCTTCACCTGACGAGGATATGCATCACCGCCATGTAGGAAATGACTTTGAGAGATTCAATAAATCTTTGTATTAACGTTGCAAAATGCGTTTTTGGCGTGCAAGAAATTCAATTCTTGGTTTATTTAATGAACCCACATCCTCTGAAGCCACTTTCAGGTAAGGTATAAGCCACTAAAAATTATCCAGGGCTCCAGTCAAATACTCCTATGGGATGTTTCTCTGGCATGCTCAAACTCTATCGCAGATTCATTTCCGACTGTGCCAAATTACATCAGCGATAAAACCACCATGTTATCGCGACATAAGCAAAACAGCATTAAGCCACTGTATTCCACAGATGAAAGCATAACTGCTCTTATAACGGTCAAGGAAGCTCTTTGCAATGCAACACTCCTTGCCCATGAGCAATTCGAAGCCCCCTCTCACTGGTTACTCATCAGACAGCGCCATTGGGACAGCACTTCAGTAGGAAGTAAACTGTGTGAAACAACCACCGCATTTCTTCTCCAGGAACCTAACCAAAACCCAGAGGAAGTACAGTGTCTACGATTGTGAACTTGAAGCCATCTATAACTCCATCAAACATTTTAAATGTTTATGAGAAGGACGGAATTTCACGATGTTCACAGATCATAAATCACTGACCCATGCATACAAGCAAGATTTTAATAAAGCACCCCCTAGAAGAGTCCGTCATCTATTCCATTTCACCGAATTCACTACTGACAACAGACACATCACCGGAGAAGCTTATACACTATTACGCATAAGCACTATTGGTACTCCCAACCCCTTGATTATGACGTCATAGCAGACGTGCAGGAAGACAATCATTTGGAGGGCTTGCGTAAGAGTACCTCTTTCAGGATTGTGAAATTTAGCTGCCAAATTCTATGATATAAGTCTACTGTGGCATATCAACAACTTACATTCGTCCGCACATACATCAAGGGTTCCGTAAGACTACATTTTTAGCAGTTCTTGGCTTGTCACATCCTGGGATTCATACAAAACAAAGATGGTCTCGAAAACATGCATTTGGCCGAATATCAAGTAATATTGTAGAAGTTGGGCTCTAGCCTGCCTGGAAGGTAAGAGGTGTAAAGTTCATAACACACAAAATCAGCTCAAAATTTCCGGTACCAAGTGAGTGATTTCAGCACATCAATGTGGACATTGCTGGACCCCCACCTTTCTGTAAAGGATTTCGTTACCTTCTAACTGTTGTTGACAGGTTCTCTCGCTGGTTAGAAGAAGTGCCATTAGAAGATCAAATAGCCGAAACTGTAGCTAAGAGTTTAATATGTTGTTGCTTCTCAAGATTTTGTATTCCAACATACAGATCAAGGCTGACATTTCGAAAGTTAGCCGTTTCAAGATAATGGCCAAGTACCTAGGTTAACAGAGTAACTCCACAACCGTTTACCATCCGCAAGTTAATGGATTAAATGGACCCAACACAGGACCTAGAAAACAGCTCTTAAAAGTCATCTGATTATGGCACATTCTTGGGTAGAATCCTTCCTCAAGTGGTGTTAGGTATTCGGATTGCAACCAAACAAGAGGGTGAAAGGGAAAGTTACTTGCGGGTGCATCTCCATGTGTATTTTTACGTCACATTTTATAACAACAGAAGTGTCAACCATTTATTACTGTAGAATTCGAATCTACAACCAACAAAGGCCCATGTAAGTATTATATAGCATCATGAACATTCAATATATAAACAATGTTTCAAATAAGTATCCAAGGCTTCATTGTCATCATAGCTGCTTTATTGTCAATTCTCACGCCGATGCGCACGCCAGCGTATATCTATTAAGAAAGGCTTAAAACAGTGTGCTGAGAGGTACAGAGTCATTTTCTAAACTGCGGGATATGAAATACTCGGTAAAACTAATATTGTGGCATGTGCACAGATTATATTAATGGTAATACGCCCTCTGGTTACCGAGTCGAAGGTTGGCAGTTTATCTGAGAGTAGGGGCGAATGAGGGGAAACTGTCATTGGTGGGGATATGGCGTTAGTGACGCCAAGCTTAGCGTGGGTTTTCTTAGCATTCTGTGACTAGTCTTCGCGTGAGCTGGACGGATAACTGTCTACGACATGGCGTCCTCGCCCGGCAGACACATGGGGTAAGAAATTGTTAAATAAATCTATTACTCATCCTCTCTTTCAACTTTTATTATGGTAGAATAGAATCCTTGCCTCTCCCTTCAGCCAGGAATTATGTTAGTGTAATTATGTTGTGAATCTAACTTTAGCTGCGTCCCTCGTCGTTGCCTCTTAAATTAAAGTTCTTTGTTTGTTCAACGATCCCTCTCATAAGCGAGTAGCTCTCCTCTGAAGTTAAATAATTACTATTAAGTGAGGCATACGACAAATTGGCGTGAGTCGCCGGGTAATTGGCGTGAGTCGCCGGGTAATTGGTGTGAGGCGCCGAGTAATTGGTTTGATTTGTTTTGAGATTTTAAGTGCAAAATTTTTTTTCCCCTCCAAATTTAACGCTTTGTGCTCCACGTGGTCGTGAAAAATGTAAAGTTCTTTCTGGCTAAAGGGTAAGGATTTGTATACTTTAATTTGTGATTCTCTTCTTATAAATTTTGTTTCCATCATTTCTGAAAGTCTGGTGTCGAAATTTCAATTTTGAGTTCATTTTTGCATTTTTTTCCATTGTCTGCCGGGTGACGCTAAAATTTCTGACTCCATTTTCCCCTTGTGTTGGCTTCATTTCCTTTAATTTATATCACTATGTTCCGTTCTTCGTGCTGGTTATTTTTAAAAAAATGTTTTTGTGAAAGTTGAGTTGTGAAACGAGCGAGATAGTTGTAGTTTCAAAATGTGCTCGTCACGTGCTGGCTATCTGTTTGCAAATCTTGTTTTTGTGCTTATTAGCAGTGGTTTGGAAACGTATAACTTTATATTCCGGTGATTGTGATTTCTAGCTATTTACTGCACTTTTCTGGGTCATTTTTCGTGTAACTTTTATGTACGCACGTGTGTCGTGTAATTCCCGCGTGGTCGTGCATTTCAGCAATAATTTTAGCTTGTGAAACCAGTCTTCCTCAGCACGTGTTTTGGCGCGTTTATTTGCGTGTGCATATCAGATTATATACATTTGATTTAAGAAAAAAGAGAAGTTTTGTGTGCTAGTATAAATTACAAGTTTGTATTCTGCTCCTTTTGAGAATCTTCGCGGTGGTCACAGTAAGTGTGACGTAGTTTTTTTTTTAACTTCCAGTTCGAGGTTTCTCACTGAAGCTATCATTTGTTTTCTTCCATGTGTTCATTCGGATTCAAAAATCTTGGTATTGTGTCCAAGTGGCTTGTGTAGCCGTGTGTTAGTATAATTTTCTGATATTTCGCCGCGGGCGCTTAATTGTGTTCTTTCTGCAACTGTTTTATTTGGTTATGTTCTGATCTTGCTACTTACATTCATGTGATGCTGTAGGTGTTTAGTTTGGTGTAATCTGTATTGCTTGGTCCTACTGTTTGTTTATTGGTTGCGTTATCTTTTGTGCTGCAATCATGCCTAAGCGACGTACTGCACAGAAATCTGATATAGTAATTGCTCCAGTTAGCGAGCTCAGTGAAGTAGAATCTGTCCAGTGTTGGTACGCCTGTTGCAAAGCAATCAGCTGTCTGCCGCCCGGTCATTGACCCCTCTCACGTGAAGAATCCCAGTAGGATGTCGGCGTATGAGTTACTTTAGAATTTTGAAATGTTCGCTACTACTGCTAATGGCCGCTCTGAGAAAATCATAATGATGATAATTTTGCTTTATCATTGCCCAGTTTGGTTTATTTAATTCCGCAATGCATATTTTTAAGGGAAAATCTTTCGCAGTTACTCATGTAAGTAAAAGTTTCAGGAGCTACCAACCTTGCCAGTATCTGCACCTAATTAGGTTTGATGTGCTTCTGATATGGACCAGTACGATGTGGATGTTGATGAACCAGCTGTACGTGTGTTACCAGATTTTGGACAGTTTGCACGGGAATTTTGTGGTAAACGAGTAAGAGAAAAGACAAAATCACCTGTAAGTATGTAATCATTGTGAGTGCTAAAGTTTGGATGAATGAAACAGTTTTACGACTCACACAGGTATGCTAAATTTATTGTTTCATTGACTGATGCTTAATTAAGCTTTGTTTTTCAGGAATACTGTGCTATGAATGTCTCTGCTAAATTACGAGTGTATTATTATTGTGGGTGTAATTTAAATTTTGAATTGTGTTTTGGTAACTGCAAATCATTTGTTTTGTTTGTTGTATTATGCTGCCGGAATGTGTTTCAGGTGTACTATATGCTTAATTGAGCGTTCATTTTCAGGAATGTTATGTGACAGTATTGTTTTGAGTAATGATGTGATGTTGTTTTGTTGCATTCGATTTGATTTGATATGATTTGATTTGACTTGACTCGATTTGATTTTGGGTTCCATAATGATGCTGTGATCTTTATTTGCAGAAAAAAATTGTTGCATGAATAGTGTTTGTATGTATGTGTGTATTTGAGGTTATGTGATATATGTGAGATTTGCCTCGGTGGGAGTGCCAAAGTGTAACCCCGATGGCGTAGTGTGAGGTAATGTGAGAAATAAGAGTTGAGATTTGCCTCGGTGGAAGTGCCAAAGAGTAACCCCGACGGTGTTAATGAGATGAGAAGAGACGAGATGATGTCAGCTTCGGTGGAAGTGCTACAGTGTAACCCCGACAGTTGTTGTCTGATTTCAGAGATTTTGCTTATTGGTGTTGCTGTAACGTGCCCAGTATAGCGTGTGTGATGAATTCACACGAGAGATTATATAGATGGAAGTGAATGTAATGAAAATAATTTTTTTTCTCTGTTTATGCAACAAGTTTATTACCATCTTAGATAGCAAATGTTAATACCACCTGTTTTCCAGCTTAAATTTTCATTTTGAGGATGTAGATGTAACATTATAGTGTCATGTTATTTGTGTAATTCCTGAATTGTTAATGTGATTTCTTGAAGGTTATGCCTATGTCAGATGTTTTGAATTTGCAGCCTGTTAAATGCGACACGTAAGTGCAGATGTTTTGTTTTGGAGAGAAAATTGAAAGATGATGATGCTTGAAGTAATGATCGAGATTGCACTATTACTGCTGATGATGTTGATGATGATTATGATTGAGTTAATGCTCATACTGCGATGAGAAAGATAATGATGTGGACGAGAAGTTGTATTGGTGACAAGAGTAGGACACTAGTAGTTGAAAGCATGTCACGTGGCGTAGTTTAGAAATGTATTGTGGATGTAGCTTGTAGTGATGCATACACTAGTTTGAGTAGATAGTTAAGTCAGTGTTGTGTGTAATTTGGGGCCATGGTCAGTGTGAATGAGTTCATTTTCATCGTCATGTGTGATTGTCTTGTAAGTGCACTTATGTTCTTTTGTTAGTGATACCAGCTGGTTATTAAGATGTAATATTGGGATCCCAAAACAAGGTTATGTTTCATTTCTGTAATGTTCATGTATTTTGAGTTTGTTTTACTGTTATTTGAATTATGAAGCATTGTAACTTACACTTTGGATGGCAACTCTGTAAAATTTTGTTCTTATGCCAATTTGTACTATTTTTTTTCTCTTTCTTTGCTCCATGTCATAAGAATTTTTTTTTTTTAGTGTACACTTTTCATACTTTAAAATCTTTAATTGTAAATGACATACCCTTCTTTTATGTGTGATTCTTTGTGGGAGCAGCCTGTTTATTGTGTGGTGGTTTTGTTTTAGTCTTTCGCTGTGGCAGAGAGCGAGAAAGTGCATCCGCATCCCCAGGGCACACCAGAAGTCAAGAAACACCACAAGGAAGCTGTCGGGCAGCCACTACACTGCCGTGGCATAAGGAGCCACCATGTCGGGGGGCAGTCCAAGCCAGCAACTGCCCACCCTGTTGTCACCACCAGAGACCTGCGGTGCTAATTCTACACCAGGACAAATCGTCGTTGTGGGCACTGTCTAAATCCACCCACAAACAGTTACGGCAGACCATCACCATTTTGCGCAGTGTAGTGTGCCTGTGAACTAAGGCAGCGTGGTGTGTGCGTGTGCGGGATGCTAAAGCTAAGTGCATTAACAATACTAAGTCGACAGCACTTACGTCTCTCGCCTCTCCACATCACCCAGCACCATTGTTGCGTCGGCTGGGTGCTTACCACACACATGTCTATTGTTATATTTTACTTCATCACACATTTGTATGTCATTTTTGGTATGTGTTTGTTTTGTTTTTCATGTTTATTGTATTTATTTTCTTTCTGTCGACGAGGACGTCGACTTCGGTGGCCAGGGGGAGATGTGGCATGTGCACAGATTATATTAATGGTAATACGCCCTCTGGTTACCGAGTCGAAGGTTGGCAGTTTATCTGAGAGTAGGGGCGAATGAGGGGAAACTGTCATTGGTGGGGATATGGCGTTAGTGACGCCAAGCTTAGCGTGGGTTTTCTTAGCATTCTGTGACTAGTCTTCGCGTGAGCTGGACGGATAACTGTCTACGACATGGCGTCCTCGCCCGGCAGACACATGGGGTAAGAAATTGTTAAATAAATCTATTAGTCATCCTTTCTTTCAACTTTTATTATGGTAGAATAGAATCCTTGCCTCTCCCTTCAGCCAGGAATTATGTTAGTGTAATTATGTTGTGAATCTAACTTTAGCTGCGTCCCTCGTCGTTGCCTCTTAAATTAAAGTTCTTTGTTTGTTCAACGATCCCTCTCATAAGCGAGTAGCTCTCCTCTGAAGTTAAATAATTACTATTAAGTGAGACATACGACAATATACTTAACAAGTTATCTATAGCTTTTCAAAAGATGTGTACTATTGAGTAATTACGTCTTCTGGTTCTTCTATAGCAAGTTTGTTGTTTTTAAAGAAGATTTCTTTCTTGAAATCTGAAGCAAATTTTCAACAAAGAGGTATTTGCATGACGTTCCCCAGGTCGATGGACATCGCCCACACGAATGGCCAACTCACAGTCCAGACCTAGCTCTGCAACGTTTTCATTTGCGGATGGGAAACAAACGGTTTACTGACAGAAATGGAGAACTATGAATGAGTTGGAAGCAACAATAATTGATGTGCCCACCAATGTTCTACGCGACATGTTGATTGTGACAGTTGCAAATGCATCGGATTGAGTACGCAGATATGCTGCTAAAACGGGGGCTTATTTGGAAATTTAGCTGATATTACGCAAAGCCTCAAGATATGTGTGTAATGTCTATTTTGTGTTAATGTAGTTACGTGAGTCACATTTTGAAAATATGGACTGCCTTATCATTTATCCTTTATTGCTTAAAATAATAATTACGAATATATACATTATCATACGAGAGGAAAAATGTATGCCCAGAGTCCTGCGCTTCGTTAATTTAAAATGTCTCATTGTCATCCTCATATATTTATGGAACATTGATCTTCAAGCTGAAAGCATCTGTGTGTACTTTTCAACACCGATATAATCCATATTTGGGAAGATTGCATATCTTGTATTTTTATTGTGGCTAATATATAATTTTCCTTTTAATCTAATATTTACAGACGGATTAAGTGAAGGGCAGATTAATGAGCATCCATGCTTCGATTATGGTTTTATTTCCTCGGGGGAAGCTATAGTACTTGGATGATGCATCTCCAGGTGGCTGGAAATCTGTGAGTAACTGGGAAGTAACACCGTGATGGGATGAACAGGACTCCTTAGCTGTGGTGGAAGCAACTCGACTAGGAGAGAGAACCGACGAAAAACTCCGGTCTTAGTTTGGGTGTTTTGCATGGTGTTGGAAACCCGTCATATAAAACAAGATATTTGCATGACAAGACGGCGAGCAGGGCTAACAAAAAAGGACAAACGAGCAGGAAGAAAATAAACATTAAGAAATAGAAATTGGAATGCCAGAGGATTAAGAAGTAAGGAGTTAGAGCAGAAATGAAACAGAAAAACATTACATGCAATCTAACGGAAACAAAAAAATGACAAAGCGTACCTAAGTGACAGATAATTAAGTGATCATCTACTCAAGATTCCAAAAAACCATGCGAGCAGTTAATGACCTTGAAATCTAGGCTGACGGGAAGTGAAAAAATTAAATAATGAGCTCGGAATTTATAAATGTAAAGATAATTAATGTAAGGCTTAAAACAGAAAGAAAAATAATTAATAATGGAGTATGCGCCCCTGAAGAAACTAACCAATTCTATAGCACGTTTCAAAAACACATAGATAAATACAACAAAACCAACTATATAACTGTAGCAGGAGATCTAAATGCAAGAGTAGGGAATTCCCCCATTCCAAACGTTTTTAGCATATATGAGAAGTTATAAATGAGAATTGCAAAATATTGAGGAATTTTTTACATTTAATGAGCTTAAATTAGCCAACGTATTATATGTATATATTAAAATATACTTATTACAGGACAAGAGCATAAGTGGTTTATAATAATGCAGACCGAAATACTTAACAGAAGCGAAATCAGCAAGTTATTTAGAAACGTAGTACCAGAATGTGATGAATATAGTACTAAAAACGAGATATTCTGAGAAAAGAAAGCTATATTAAAAGAAGGAAAAGGAATGAAACATAGCAATGAAGAAATAGAAATGGCAATAGAACATAAAAAATCTGATGTGTTACACTCACATGACTTTTTCTACTCTTGTACAAATTATTTATACAAACGCTTATTATCCATCTACTTCATGTTAATCGAGATAAACATTTGCAGAATCTATCTTATTGCTAATTTTCTTCTAGATGTAAGGGGTATATATATTTACAAGGGCAATTTGGAAATACAGTAGCCTTTAAGCACATACATATCTCTTAATAGCTGGTTGCTAGGTGCAGCACCATTCCCTTTCCCACAGGTTAATAATCTTTGCATATCCAAGACAAAAAAAATGAATAACGAATTCCCATTTGAGAAAATAAGTATTGAAAATTTTAAGGGAATAACAAGTAATATTTCGAAAACGGTTCACTCAACAAAAAAATGTAAATGACATAAATTGTGTATTTTAATGCGATCTACATTTCTTGTGTAGTAAAATTTTGTCTCTGTTTTATGGTTTAGCAGTTATGCAAAAGTCGTTCACAATGGAGAATACTTTTGGAGACATTCCCAGGAAATTCAAGATATACATTTTATTTGTCATAAAAATATCTTAAACATATGATATTTTAATCAAAATCGTTAGAGCCAGTTTTGAGAAAATTAAAATTTACGAAAAATCTTCCATGTAAAGGGTAATCTGGGGTGGGGGGATTTTCTTGAAAACCTTCGTGTCGCATATCTGGAAGATACTGAACCTAAATACCAGGTTTGGTGTTTATCCGACTGTTCGTTTCGGAGTTATGCTGTTCACAGACAGACACACACACACACACACACAGACACACAGACACACAGTCACAAACACACACACAGACACACACGGACATTTTCCAAAAATGCTTTTTTTGGATTCAGAGGGTTTCAAAACATGTATTTCCGGTGAAATTTCGGTATCGAATTTTTGGGTGGAATACAATACTTCCCCTACTTACTATACGTAGTAGAGAAAGTAAAAAGAGACACACTTTAAATAACCTAAAACACCTAATTAGGAAAACAAAAAGAAATGTACATTAAGAGAAACACCCTCAAAACTAAAATAAGCGAAATCCATCAAGAATAATGGAACACTTTTATAGCAACATTAGAGTATGATATTTATGGGAGAGGAAATATAGCTTGGAAAATAATTATATATTTAAAATCATCAGAAACAGATGCAGCGAAACTATCATGTATACATTATAGTATCCCTTTTAAATCTAAGCTGCAAGGTATGCGCTCGAACTATTACTCCTAGAGTAAACAAAACAACAGAAGTACACATTAGCAAAGAACGAAATGGATTTAGAACAGATGGAACATGTGTAGATAGTGTTTTTGTAACAAGACAAATAATATAAAACCGAGAGAATTGAACCCAGAACCCATTTGGCATTTGTTGACCTACAAAAAGCGTTTGATGGAGTGAAGCGCTCTAGTCTGTGGGACATATTACATAAAAATTATACCCGTCGGATTTAATCAAATTATACAGTATACATATATATGTATATATCTATATATAAGGATACAAAAATGATAATGGAACTACATGAAAAAATCTGATGTGTTACACTCACATGACTTTCTCTACTCTTGTACAATCTATTTTTACAAACGTCTATTCTCCATATGCTTCATATTAATCGAGATATCGAGATGTCAATCTTATTTGTAATTTTCTTGTAGATGCAAGGGGAATATGGTAGCTTTTAAGCGATAGTCAAATATCTTATCGCTGGTTGCTATGTGGCGCATTCCATTCTCTTTGCATGTCCAGGACATAAAAAAATGAATAACGAATTTGAGAAAAAGTATGTATTGGAAAATTTAAGGAAATAACAAGCAATATCTCGAAAACGGTTCACTCAACAAAAAAAATGTATATGATATAAGTTGTGTATTTTAACGCGATCTACATTTTTTGTGTAGTAAAATTTTGTCTATCTCTTATGGTTTACCAGTTATGCAAAAGTCGTTCATAATGAAGAATACTTTTGGAGACATTCCCAGAAGTTTCGAGATATACATTTCATTTCTCATGACATTATCTTAAACATATGATATTTTGATAAAAATCGTTAGAGCCATTTTTGAGAAAATTAAAATTTTCGAAAAATGTTCCATGTAAAGGGTAGTCTGGGGTGGGGGGATTTTCTTGAAAATCTTCGTGTCGCATCTCTGGAAGATACTGAACGTAAATACCAAGTTTGGTGTTTATCCGACTGTTAGTTTTTGAGTTATGCTGTTCACAGACACACACACACAGACACACACACACAGACACACACACGGACATGTTTCCAAAAATGCATTTTTTTGGATTCAGGAGGTCTCAAAACATGTATTTCCGGTGAAATCTCGGTATCGAATTTTTGGGTGGAATGCAATACTTCCCCTACGTAGTAGATACGTAGTAGAGAAAGTAAAATTAATAAACGAAAAAGGTTAACCGTGATTTTAAACCACGCCATAGCCTCTTCCCAATTCTCTTTAACACTTATATTTAGACGAAATTCTACAAGAATGAAAAAGGGTTTTTATGACATAACTAAACTAAGACAATGTATTAATAGTTCTTCTGTTCGCGAATGGTATATTTTTTCAATTTTTAATAAGGAAGACAGGTTACAGAAAATTAATACTTTAGTTGAACAAAACATACAAAGAATATAGGTAAAATGAAGCATTTTTAGATGTCGTTCTTTGTGGTGTAGTGGTTATCATGCTAGCATCTAGTTTCCGAGGTTGCAGGTTCAAACCCGGCGGAGGGCGATGGATTTTTTCGGGCATAAAATCCTTAGCATGGCTTCCTTTGTCAGGGAAGTAAAGCCGGTGTTCCCGTGTCGTAGATTTACGGCACGTAAAGAACCTCAAGCCTGATAAAGAGGCATCTGAGCAAAATTACCGGTCCTTCACCCCAATATCGACTGGGAGGTTAAGGAGCACAGCAGTTAAAGAGCGATAAATGAAGACGTTTTAGATTAAAAGAAAAGTAAGGGCATTCCAGGGAAATTACCCAATAAAAACCAAAATTTTATTTGAAGATTACCATCTTTGAGCACGTGTATAATTTCCAGCGATGCAATGTACGATAATGATCAGGATATAAACAGAAAGTACAAGATTCCAGATACACTGTAGAATAATCAAGTCAACCATTAAAAGCAAAGTAAGATAAGAGACAGAGCTAAGATTTTATAATGCCATAGTAACACCGATAATATTCTATGAATATTAAGCTTAGATTGCGAAAGAAAAAGATAAAAGTAACATTTAGACAACATTCAGTCAAGGGTTGTACGAGAGAAGAAGAATATGTAAGAAACGGGGAATTTATAGAATAGCTGAAGATAAGACGATTACTGCAGCAAATAAAAGAATATAGATAAGACAGGTTAAACATAGAAATCGCATGCCATAAGAAACAATATCTAACAGTCCTGTACTGTAGATCAAGAAGTCGAAGTTAAAAAAAGGTGGAATAAACAGTTATGTCGCTGGATCAGGCAAATACTCAAACCATGAGGGAAGAAGATTATTTTTCTTTCTCGGATTTATACACCCCTGTTCTGTCTGCTGTCAGTGAATAAGAATTAAGGAAGGTACGCAAAGCAGAGGAACCCTAAAGGGAGTTCATAAGTGTACTAATTTCAGAGTTAGCTTCTTCTTCAACTCACATTTATAGAGACACACAGATGAGTTGATACTGAAGTGTAAATGAAATATAAAGGGTATACCAAATGCCTTACTTCAATCTGTATCGCAGTTATGCTAACATTCAGAGTCCGAAATTCATATATTAAAACTAGAGAATGAGAAACATCAGTGAATTACTGAAATCTACACTGGTATAGAAAGAGCATGTATTTATTTCTAGAATATAGTATTTAATGATAAGTAGAGTATCTGTGGTTTATAATGAAATATATATCACATTAAGCTCTTGATACATGGTGATACAAAACTAAACAATATAATATCTCCCCGATCAATTTGGTGTTCTTGTTAGGCAGTTAACCAACTTAACGTAGGATCAATTACTCCTACATAGTTTAAGAAGTATCTGCTGCAGTGGAAATTTTGGAATAATAGGCTATACTATGACATATCTAGCGTCGTATACTGGCAAAAAGTTTAGAATACTGCTACATAACACAGGAAACTACATCGCGCCCTTACTATTTCCACTGTGTATCTGGCATTCTTAACACATGGTAGCAGGTCTAGATTCCGATTCCTATGCCAAATTCAAACCCTATTCTTCCAACACTTCAACCTGTTTATTCCACAGCGGAACCTGCCCCATGTGCTGGTTATTTGTCATCAAAAGGAGTCTTGACGAAGTATGTTGTCAGGGTGCCCTTTCCCTTGACGTAAGTTGGTCCCCTACACTCACACTCGTATCCAGCTGCCATCAGGATCTTCGCCGTGTCCTCAGTCACCTGCACCACCAACATTGTAATTAGTGACTGAAGTAGAGAAAGACAACAATGTATTAGTTAAATATTCTAACAAAACATAATATGCTACCAAAGGAAAACTGATACCTACACTTAAACCTTTCCTTTTGGCTCAAATACTTCTCTTTCAAAGTTAACATTTTTATCACATTATTTAATTTTCTTAATCCTTTATAAAGCCAATACATTGATTAAAATTATTAAATTTTACTAGTAGCCAGAAGGGTGTGTTCTTACGAAAAAGCAACCTAAGTACATGATTTAATAACAGTTTTGTTGCTTTGCATATAATGAGAACATCAATTAAGATTGGGATGACAATTATGCCAATATACTATTCAGAATACACAATAATGGATATGTACGGATAATAAATTATAAAACAACAGTGCTAGAGATTGAAAGGGTTAATTACATTTGCATATATGTCAGGCTTCTATATATTAATGCCATAAAATTATTATTCCCCGAAGACAAGCAGGAGATACAGCGTCTATATCGTCCCCTTCCCTTACAGCCACCAATGTAAATCATTTCAAATCGGAATATTGTAAAACTGAAAGTTTGCAACAAATGACTTAAATCAAGCACGTGAGGTGTCAATAATAGGGCTAGTATTTTCTGAGGAATTCAATTAACACATCAATTTTCACATAACTTTAAAATTATAATGAATAATTACTTATACTGATGGTTCCGGTTTGAGTGTGAAAGTTTAACTTGCTTATCTCCATATATATATATATATATATATATATATATATATAAAAGGCGTAGAGGCTTCAAATACATTTGGAATATCAACAGGAACACAAAACTTTAAATAAACCGAGTCTAGAAACCCTGGTTTAACTCCTTGCTCTTCCAATTTTCTTTTTCTAATTTTCTTAGGTATTCGTAACTATAACTATAGCTAAATAACGGTTGAAAATGGTACATAACTACATTGAAAATTGAGAAATAACAGCATAAATATATTTAATTCTCGAGTTCTTAGTTCGACAAGCCATCCTGTAAATTTACTACTAAATTGAAAAATAAAATGCGCTAAGAAATTGCCTTAAGAAGACCGTGTAGAAAGGATAAATAAACATCATTCTAATATGACCAATCATGATATTAAAAATGCACATCCCGGGGTGCTGAATTGAATCCCCAAGAGTCGATTTCAGATGTCGTCATAACCAAGAGCGTTACAGAGCTTTAATAAATTTCATATATTAGCGTGTTTATCACGTGTACACACCGTTTATATATTCTACAGTTAGAGCAGGATGTGTTTCCCTTAGCCCTGTACAGGATCGAATAACATTGGTTTGCTTTCAAAAGAACCAGTGAGTCCACAAGTGACAGAAGCTTTCAGTGCCTTCAATACACCATAAGAAGTCACCAGTGTAAGAAAGGCCTTCGTGCCGCCATACAAAATTCTAGGGTGAAGGTGCCCTTAGACGGGATTTAAGAGGCCAAATTCCTTACTGCAGGCTCATGAAGGATACGGAACGCAGGGATTCGTTGAACTTATCTTGCTCATGTAAAGAAGATAGTGACTGATAAGAAAATAGGCCCAGCCGTAATAGAACAAAGGATTGAAACATTCATTGTTAAGTTATAAGAACAACAATCAGAAAGATCTAGCTCAAAATGTGAATATCCTGAATACTGTATAAATAACCGATCTAAAGGCGCACCTGCTCTTTACCATATCTGACAACAACGTAAAATATATGCGAAATAATATATTCTAAATATACAATCCATCCCTCCTGGTCATGTAAAAACAACAACCTTAAAATTATAAGCGAATTCCTCTGAGTGTATGAAAAATACAGTGACAAATAAATAATACATTTTAGTAATTCGACCCCTTAGATAAGTGAAATAAATTGAACCTAACCTCAAACTAACCGAATTGTTTTGGCGGCCAGGAAAACTACGCCCAATTCTACATTCCAATCTCAGTGTTTCTAAAAGATAATCATCCTGACTTGTCCGACATGTTTAACATATATAGTTAATGAGAAATCCTTTTCTGTTACCATTCCAGAACATAAGCCCTCCAGCTACAAAAAACGGAAAACACCGATATGGCGTTATAAATAAAGCATCGGATATACCGTTGTGGAAACCAGGATTAGAAGGCATTTTCAAGAAAATGTTCTACCCAATTTGTTTGGATACACCAGCTATTTTGAACGAAAAATTCAGACATCTAATATCTGAATAAATACAACCTGAGGGTTATAACCAAAATCCTTTGGAGAGCTTTAACAATCTCTACATGTGCATGGCGGTGTTTGAACACCTGGATCTGTTTAGCTCATCAATGTGTAATAAAAAGGCTTTAACTTGTACCCCCACACGAAATAAACTATGTAACACTCTACAAAACATCACACAAAAAGAATTAATATTCAATACGTGGTCTAACGTATTTCAAGGACCCACAGTTACAAACATATTTAATAGCTTGTTCCTATTGGTGAATTCAACAAATCGTACTTTATGTATTGACCAACAAAATAAAATGCTTAGAATTAGTCCAGAGTGCGGGAAGTTATCGCACATGCCCACAGACCTTTTAGGTGTACATAAATGGATATAGCAACAAGTCGATCGCTTGTTTGCATACATCAGTGAACCGTTGAAGAAAATCACATCTCTAGTGTGGTTTTAGTAGAATATCAGGCACATCACTCTTTCAAACATTATTATACTGGAGCTAAACCGCCATCCTACCAGGCAAGGTATCACTTTACTTTCTGATATATTCTTATACTTGTATGCAATCTGTCAATCTGTTTAATTCTATTTAATGAAATAATGGTGTGAATACGGTTATTTCTAAGTCGGAATATTGCCAAGCATAAAGTTATGATAAGGATTCTTATATATATACACACACATGCATATATACAGAGTGAATCACCTAAAACTTGAACCGCAAATATTTAGGAAATGCAAAGTGCTATTAATCTGCAGTTTTCACAGCATTGATTGGTAGTCCGGAGCTTGTATATTTAGCCTATAGACAGATTTTTAATAATACTGAGAAAGGGTATTTTTTGAAAAAACATACCATTTTCAAATGGAACAAAGCTTAGTTCCATCAACAGAATAAAGGTAGGGTAAATTAGAATGTCAGTGGCGTTTGGTGCAAGATCCTAGTGCAAGTGGTTTACGGGAAATCTTATTTTGAAAGTTTTACGCACCGAAAACTGTACAACCTGTAGTAGCACAAACCAAATAAAAAAATCTGATGTGTTACACTCACATGGCTTTCTCTACTCTTGTACAATCTGATTTTACAAACGCTTATTCTCCATATGCTTCATGTTAATCGAGATATCGAGATGTCAATCTTATTGGTAATATTCATGTAGATGCAAGGGGAATATGGTAGCTTTTAAGCGATAGTCAAATATTTTAACGCTGGTTGCTATGTGGCGCATTCCATTCTCTTTGCATGTCCAGGACATAAAAAAATGAATAACGAATTTGAGAAGAAGTATAAGTATTGGAAAATTTAAGGGAATAACAAGCAATATCTCGCAAACGGTACACTCAACGAAAGAAATGTATATGACATAAATTGTGTATTTTAACGCGATCTACATTTTTCGTGTAGTAAAATTTTGTCTATCTCTTATGGTTTACCGGTTATGGAAAAGTCGTTCACAATGAAGAATACTTTTGGAAACATTCCCAGAAAATTCGAGATATACATTTTATTTGTCATGACAATATCTTAAACATATGATATTTTAATCAAAATCGTTAGAGCCGTTTTTGAGAAAATTAAAATTTTCGAAAAATGTTCCATGTAAAGGGTAGTCTGGGGTGGGGGGATTTTCTTGAAAACCTTCGTGTCGCATCTCTGAAAGATAGTGAACCTAAATACCAAGTTTAGCGTTTATCCGACTCTTCATTTTTGAGTTATGCTGTTCACAGACACACAGACAGACACACCGACAGACACACAGACACACAGACAGACACACACACGGACATGTTTCCAAAAATGCTTTTTTTGGATTCAGGGAGTCTCAAAACATGTATTTCCGGTGAAATCTCGGTATCGAATTTTTGGGTGGAATGCAATACTTCCCCTACTACTATACGTAGTAGAGAAAGTAAAAATCTGATGTGTTACACTCACATGACTTTCTCTACTCTTGTACAATCTAATTTTACAAACGCCTATTCTCCATATGCTTCATGTTTATCGAGATGTCAATATTATTGGTAATTTTCTTGTAGATGCAAGGGGAATATGGTAGGTTTTAAGCGATAGTCAAATATTTTAACGCTGGTTGCTATGTGGCGCATTCCATTCTCTTTGCATGTCCAGGACATAGAAAAAAATGAATAACGAATTTGAGAAAAAGTACAAGTATTGGAAAATTTAAGGAAAAAATAAGCAATATCTCGAAAACGGTTCACTCAACAAAAGAAATGTATATGACATTAATTTGTGTATTTTAACGCGATTTACATTTTTTGTGTAGTAAACTTTTGTCTATCTCTTATGGTTTACCAGTTATGCAAAAGTTGTCCACAGTGAAGAAGACTTTTGGAGACATTCCCAGTAAATTCGAGATATACATTTCATTTCTCATGACATTATCTTAAACATATGATATTTTCATCAAAATCGTTAGAGCCATTTTTGAGAAAATTAAAATTTTCGAAAAATCTTCCATGTAAAGGGTAGTTTGGTGTGGGGGGATTTTCTTGAAAACCTTCGTGTCGCATCTCTGGACGATACTGCACCTAAATACCAAGTTTGGTGCTTATCCGACTGTTCGTTTTTGAGTTATGCTGTTCATAGACACACAGACACACAGACACACACACACACACACACACACACAGACACACACACGGACATGTTTCCAAAAATGCTTTTTTTGGATTCAGGAGGTCTCATAACATGTATTTCCGGTGAAATCTCGGTTACGAATTTTTGGGTGGAATGCAATACTTCCCCTACTTACTATACGTAGTAGAGAAAGTAAAAATCTGATGTGTTACACTCACATGACTTTCTCTACTCTTGTACAATCTATTTTTACAAACGCCTATTCTCCATATGCTTCATGTTAATCGAGATATCGAGATGTCAATCTTAATGGTAATTTTCTTGTAGATGCAAGGGGAATATGGTAGCTTTTAAGCGATAGTCAAATATTTTAACGCTGGTTGGTATGTGGCGCATTCCATTCTCTTTGCATGTCCAGGACATAAAAAATCTGATGTGTTACACTCACATGACTTTCTCTACTCTTGTACAATCTATTTTTACAAACGTCTATTCTCCATATGCTTCATATTAATCGAGATATCGAGATGTCAATCTTATTGGTAATTTTCTTGTAGATGCAAGGGAAACATGGTAGCTTTTAAGCGATAGTCAAATATTTTAACGCTGGTTGCTATGTGGCGCATTCCATTCTCTTTGCATGTCCTGGACATAAAAAAATGATTAACGAATTTGAGAAGAAGTATAAGTATTGGAAAATTTAAGGAAATAACAAGCAATATCTCGAAAACGGTTCACTCAACAAAAGAAATGTATATGACATAAGTTGTGTATTTTAATGCGATCTACATTTTTTGTGTAGTAAAATTTTGTCTATCTCTAATGGTTTACCAGTTATGCAAAAGTCGTTCACTATGAAGAATACTTTTGGAGACATTCCCATAAAATTCGAGATATACATTTCATTTCTCATGACATTATCTTAAACATATGATATTTTAATCAATATTGTTAGAGCCATTTTTGAGAAAATTAAAATTTTCGAAAAATGTTCCATGTAAAGTGTAGTCTGGGGTGGGGGGATTTTCTTGAAAACCTTCGTGTCGCATCTCTGGAAGATACTGAACCTAAATACCAAGTTTGGTGTTAATCCGACTGTTCGTTTTTGAGTTATGCTGTTCACAGACACACACACACAGACACACAGACACACACACACACACACACACACACACACACACAGACACACACGGACATGTTTCCAAAAATGCTTTTTTTGGATTCAGGAGGTCTCAAAACATGTATTTCCGGTGAAATCTCGGTATCGAATTTTTGGGTGGAATGCAATACTTCCCCTACTTACTATACGTAGTAGAGAAAGTAAAAATGAGTAACGAATTTGAGAAAAAGTATAAGTATTGGAAAATTTAAGGGAATAACAAGCAATATCTCGAAAACGGTTCACTCAACAAAAAACATGCATATGACATAAATTGTGTATTGTAACGCGATCTACATTTTTTGTGCAGTAAAATTTTGTCTATCTCTTATGGTTTACCAGTTATGCAAAAGTCGTTCAGAATGAAGAACACTTTTGGAGACATTCCCAGAAAATTCGAGATATACATTTCATTTGTCATAAAAATACCTTAAACATATGATATTTTAAGCAAAATCGTTAGAGCCATTTTTGAGAAAATTAAAATTTTCGAAAAATGTTCCATGTAAAGGGTAGTCTGGGGTGGGGGGATTTTCTTGAAAACCTTCGTGTCGCATCTCTGGAAGATACTGAACCTAAATAGCAAGTTTGGTGTTTATCCGACTGTTCGTTTCTGAGTTATGCTGTTCACAGACACACACACAGACACACACACAGACACACACACGGACATGTTTCCAAAAATGCTTTTTTTGGATTCAGGGAGCCTCAAAACATGTATTTCCGGTGAAATCTCGGTATCAAATTTTTGGGTGGAATACAATACTTCCCCTACTTACTATACGTAGTAGAGAAGGTAAAAATCTGATGTGTTACACTCACATAACTTTCTCTACTCTTGTACAAACTATTTTTACAAACGCTTATTAACCATCTAGTTCATGTTAATCGAGATAAACTTTTGCAGACCCTATCTTATTGCTAATTTTCTTGTAGATGTAGGGGAAAATATATTTACAAGGGCAATATAGAAAAACAGTAGCCTTTAAGCACATATATATCTCTTAATAGCTGGTTGCTAGGTGCAGCACCATTCCCTTTGCCACAGATTATAACTCTTTGCATATCCAAGACAAAAAAAATGAATAACGAATTCCCATTTGAGAAAATAAGTATTGAAAAATTTAAGGGAATAACAAGTAATATCTCGAAAATGGTTCACTCAACAAAAAATGTATATGACATAAATTGTGTATTTTAACGCGATCGACATTTTTTGTGTAGTACCATTTTGTCTATTTCTTATGGTTTACCAATTATGCAAAAGTCGTTCACAATAAAGAGTACTTTTGGAGACATTCCCAGAAAATTCAAGATATACATTTTATTTGCCATAACAATGTCTTAAACATATGATATTTTAATCAAAATCGTTAGAGCCATTTTTGAGAAAATTAAAATTTTCGAAAAATCTTCCATGTAAAGGGTACTCTGGGTTGGGGGGATTTTCTTGAAAACCTTCGTGTCGCATCCTTGGAAGATACTGAACCCAAATGCCAAGTTTGGTGTTTATCCGACTGTTCGTTTCTGAGTTATGCTGTTCACAGACACACACACAGACACACAGACACACAGACACACAGACACACAGACAGACAGACACATAGACACACACACGGACATGTTTCCAAAAATGCTTTTTTTGGATTCAGGGGGTCTCAAAACATGTATTTCCGGTGAAATCTCGGTATCGAAATTTTGGGTGGAATACAATACTTCCCCTACTTACTATACGTAGTAGAGAAAGTAAAAATGAATAACCAATTTGAGAAAAAGTATAAGTTTTGGAAAATTTAAGGAAATAACAAGCAACATCTCGAAAACGGTTCACTCAACAAAAAAAATGTATATGATATAAGTTGTGTATTTTAACGCGATCTACATTTTTTGTGTAGTAACATTTTGTCTATCTCTTATGGTTTACCAGTTACGCAAAAGTCGTTCATAATGAAGAATACTTTTGGAGATATTCCCAGAAATTTAGAGATATACATTTCATTTCTCATGACATCATCTTAAACATATGATATTTTCATCAAAATCGTTAGAGCCATTTTTGAGAAAATTAAAATTTTCGAAAAATGTTCCATGTAAAGGGTAGTCTGGGGTGGGGGGATTTTCTTGAAAATCTTCGTGTCGCATCTCTGGAAGATACTGAACGTAAATACCAAGTTTGGTATTTATCCGACTGTTAGTTTTTGAGTTATGCTGTTCACAGACACACACACAGACACACACACACACAGACACACACACAGACACACACACAGACACACACACGGACATGTTTCCAAAAATGCTTTTTTTGGATTCAGGAGGTCTCAAAGCATGTATTTCCTGTGAAATCACGGTATCGAATTTTTGGGTGGAATGCAATACTTTCCCTACTTACTATACGTAGTAGAGAAAGTAAAAAAGGCAATTACAATACTTCTGTGGACTCTTACAAGTAAAGAGAACATAGCCCTTCAAAGGTTGTGTTCAAAATGACCACCGGCAGCTTCATACACGCTTCCATTCTGCTATGGAAAGACTGCTGCACACGTTCTAGCATTTCAGCGGGAATTTCAGAGCAGGCAGCAGTAATACGTCGTTTCATATCGTCTGGTGTAGTTGATACATACTTGTAGACAGTGTCTTTCAGCCTTACCCACAGAAAAAAGTCTAAAGGAGTTAGATCCGGTAAACGGTCCAGCCAAGGTACAGGTCCTCTTCGTCCAACACAACGATTTGCAAACAATCCGTTAAGACAAGATGTAGTACTTTGTGCTCTATGGGCTGGACAGCCATCATATTGGTACCACAAGTTCCTCCTAGTCTGCAAAGGAACGCATTCTAGCATCTGTGGCAGATGGTCTGTCAGGAGGCCGCCATACCTGTGCGGGTTCATTGTCTCTTCTATGAATAAAGGGACTATGAGCCTGATTGTTCACTATCCCACAGCACACGTTTAAACTCCGTGGACGCTGACGTTCCACCTGACGAAGCCAATGGGGATTGTCAACAGACCAAGACCAATAGTGCAAGTTTCTGTGGTTTACCTGGCCATGATTAGTAAACGTTGCCTCACCATTAAACAAGATACACGATGAATCTGAAATATCTGTTTTAATGCCCATGTACAAAAGCTAACACGATTCTCAAAATCGTTTCCATGCAGCTCTTGATGGAGAGGGATGTGATAGGGATGGAACCTATGTCGATGTAGAATGGGCAGTACACTTACCTGACTTATGCCACTTTCACGTGCGATTGTGCGGGAACTAATTTGCGGATCTACTGCAACGACAGCCAAAACATTAATTTCTGCCTCTTCTCCAGTCACTTGTTTGTTTTTGTTACGTTTTATAGTTGTTACATTATCACTTTCACGTAATTGGTTGAAGAGGTTTATAAATAATTGCCGAGATGGTTGACGTCTATTGGGATACGTTTCCGCAAACACCGTACAGGAACGAACTACATGCTTCCTACCTTCTCCATACACCATGGGCATATGGGCCTTTTCTGCATTAGTAAACTCCATCTTCCACTCACGACTTACTGCTTGAACTGTCACAAACTAACTGACCAGAAGGTCGCAATGCAATCAATGAACGGAAAACACAATGCAAACAAACATAACAACATCGTACCTAGCAACTAAGCAGATTGAATGGGACAAACAATTGTCGGGGTGAAAACTTTTCAAAATACGATTTGTCGTAAACCACCTGCACTAGAATCCTGCAACAAAGACCTTGACATTCTAATTTACCCTAACTTTATTATGTTGATGTAACTAGGCATTGTTCCATTTAAAACACTCTATATTTGCTCAAAAAATACACTTTCTCAGTATTATTAAAATCTGTTTATAGGCTAAATGTACGGGCCACTGACTACTAATCAATGCTGTGAAAACTGCACATCAATAGCACTTTCCACACACAACACAACACTCACACACAACACACACACATATATATACACATATACATACATACATACATACATACATACATACATACATACATTTATTACAAGGTTGTACCTTGAATCGAGGGTTGCTATTTGAAAAATAATTCCTTAATATGTGTAAATATATGTATATATGTATATTAATGAAAAGCACTATACCCGCTGTTACAATTCAATGTGATATAGTGTTCTAAACGCCAGTGAATTTTGTGATTTATTTAATTTCCATAAAATACATTCTTCGTTAAATTGATAATTTCATATAAATTAATGTATTCCACCACTAGGTTTTACATAAACAAGCATCCATTATCATCAGGATTATTCAAGTTTCCATGCAAACACACATATTACCTATTCGAATATCTACATGCCTCAAGATATCCACAGGCAATTACATACAGGTAAACACATGCACATCTTGCATGCATTCGTTCATTATTCCATTCAGTAATAAACACAAACAGCATACATATAACCATCCTGACGTCCATAGGTACATAGACAAATTTTTTGAACCTTTCTAATGTTTTACACATTAAGTAAAATTGTTCCTTGTAAGTAATATGCTATATATAACTAAATCATTATCCTCATTGTCATCGTGATTGTCATTTTCATGTAAAATGAATCAAACCACTGCAGGAATTAGCACAAAACAATCCTGTTAACGTATTTCCTATGGTGCTGGATTGTGCATGTCAGCACCGTACACAGAACTACATAAATCCCAGGAGCCAATGCGCTAGCTATTTACATAGGAAATACTCCACTCCAGGATTACAAGCAAACTGGTCAGATATCTTGAGAGAGGGAAATATGACCGTTCTCATCGAAATATTCCAGCACTTAATCGTAAGGTTATTATTTTTGTTATTATCATAAAGATCATCATTATTCTTAGTTTTTTAGTGTGGATTACTCACATTTCTGCCAAGGTTTTTGTATTACTTAATCCCATTTGTTTTACTCCTATTATAGATCAACAAGAGCCATTATAACTGTCGCCGAAATCACGGCTCTGATATCATCAATTTGCTGCATGCACCGAGACAAGCATCAATGGCCGAGAATGTGGAATCAGGACAGAACCAGCCATGAAATCTGGTAATGGCCTGCACCTGCAATAGGCCATATGTGACAGAGAGCAATTCAATCAAGGATTCATAGGGAGTACAGCCCAAATAACACGTAAATGCAGGTCAGCTGCGTCAGTAGCCTCATCAGCATAAAAACAGAACAGCAACGACAGCAGCCTCAGAGGCAAACTGAAAGGAGAGGAGTATGAACAATACAGTTTCCCTGCAATCAAGAACAGTATTGCATCACAGTGGAACATAGAGAAACTTAATGAACCTAGCAAACATTTGCCTAAGAAATTTATAGTGGGTAACGAAAGATCCCTAACAATTATCATAGATGGACTATTGTAACTATAACAATCACACTATGAATTATACTTTTGAATAATAGAGAGTTATACTAACTTACACATACTTTCCTTTAGAGCGAGATCCTTTCGTTCAGTACAAGAGTTTGAATCGTACTGTCTCTGGACAAGTCCAGATATCTGATAGTGTATGGGCACACAACAGTCAAGTTCTATACACCTAGGTATAGTACTGTTTCACACATTACTTAGAGAGTGCTCTATATATGGGCTTACATAGTAAATTTGGTTTTGTATATTGGGACACGTGAAAGCTTGATACTTCGTGCGTTATTTTCTACGACATTGCTTAAGGCTTTTTTAATTATAAGCTTCTTATGACCGTATCGGCTTTCAGCCTCTTGAAGTTCTGCTTTTGAAGGCAAACCGTCATGCTAAGTTCTTCGTAATTATTTTCATATGTGCCTTTATTCCAGTGACACGTCAGACTCTGTCTTTATACATCATTTAATAGCTGGAACATTGAGCCTTGTTATATTCGCATTTTGCAAGACGGCATATATAAACCATTTTCATCCCTATAAGTTTTGCTGGAAAGGTAGAATCAGGGGACTGAAAATTGAACGCCATAGCCGGATTTTGAATCACTAATATCCCAGTTTGCGTCTGGTTGCTCTAACCATGAGGTACCAAGGCAGAATATCGGTGAGACATTAAGTTGTCCAACTCATTCGCATTTTTTCTGTAAACCGCAAGGAGATCTCAAATTGTTTTGATATTACATACCCCAATGTCGTCTTAAATATCGTAAGTGCTTTAAATCTCGAGCTCCATTAGTTTATCCTCTGTCAGGTCAGTTAATGAATTAGGTGTTCTTCTTCACTGACATGAGTTTAGGAAAAGGTTGGAAAAGAAGAAACAGAGGACTGATAAATTCAATGTCATAGCCGGGATTTGAACCACGGATTTCCCGATTTCTGTCCAGTTGCTGTAACCACTGAGATACATTGCAACCTGCCGGTAGGACATTGAATTCTCCAAATGACGGGTATTTATAGCTTTTGTTGTTTATGCACGCCTCCGTGTCTCTCATTGTTGACGTAGCTACCCACTCGAACAGGTTGTATTTTTGATATGGAGCCGAACTTCTACCGCAAGCAGCGCGAATTTATGCTCTTAAACTGAGATTATTTCCGTTCAGTAGAACGCTTCTTGAACATTGCTTCCAGCATTGTGTCTATATCGGTTTGTAAAATCATGGAACGCCTTATCTCTCCAATACAATCCACAAATCGCGAACCGAAGAGTAGATTCATTTTCACACCCTTGTGAACGGTTAACTCTCTTTGAATTACACGTTGTTTGCCTCTTGTAAGTAAATATTTAGACCCCAGGATGTAGAACACTGGATGAAATGTGATTTCAGACGACCCTGAAGTGCTCTCTTATACTCTGAAATGCATCTGGCAGAGTTTATTGTTGACGAATGCTGATGTTCCATAACCTACAAAGCGTTTCTTGTTAGAGCTGATTAATTTGCATACATCTTCATCTTGTTGACCCTTATAGGTATTTCTATAGAATGTCAAGTAATGCTTACACTTGAAGTCCTTCTACAGGGCATATCATACTACTAATCACAACCTCGTAAAAATTACTTCGACATTCACTGCATTTATATCCTGGAGAAGGGCTTGGAAGGATTTTTTGGAACGTAATGTTCCGCATCTCTACAGAGCGTGATATGCTTATAAATATAAGGATCATTATAGCGTTAAATTAAAATTGATTTAAGTTTTATTTATGGACGCTCTTTAAGGTTCTTAGCGTCCCATTCTATATTGGGCGTGAAAGGAAACCGCCGTTCAAAGCTGAACTGACATAGACATAAGAATTTCTAATATAATAAAGTGATTAACCTTAACAAGCTTATGTGCGCTTATTTACTTATTTTACACTGTTTAACTCCTCTTGGTTTGATGTATTATTATTATTATTATTATTATTATTATTATTATTATTATTATTATTATTATTATTATTATTATTATATCTAGAATACTGAAAGGTGCTATGATAGAATGAATTATCAACATTTAAAATTACTCTGTGAATGTGCTAATAAAAAGCATAAAAATATTTTATAGACTGTTATCTAATCTAGCTTAGACTATCCTATCGTTGGTTGTGTTATGATTACTTTTCGGTTACATTCTGATTACATCTGTTTATCTTTTGGTGACAATAGATTAGGCTAGGTGGAGTACTCTGATTCTCTTAGGATAGGCGGTTAATTTAATTAGGTAAGGATTTGGCTGTGATAGGTCGAATGTGGATTTGCGGACGATGTAGGAGAAAAGGGTACCTACTGAGGAAAATCATTCCGTACTTATAGAAACGGATACTAACACTGTGCTGCCAGCAAGGTTCAGGCAATTTTCTACTGTACCACAATAATCTCAGCTTAAGAGTATCAATTCGGCGTTGCTCGCTGTGGAAGGAGTTCCGCTCCATATCAGCAAATACAACCCTCTTCGAGGAAGTATCTACATCCTCCGCAAAAACAGCAAAGTCTGTAGCAAAAAAAATTGTTTATATATGCCGTGTTTGCAAAATACAATAAGTAAGCGCAATGTCCCAGGAAATACAAAATCTATAAAGAAAGAATCTGATCTGTCATTACTATAAAGCATATGTGAAAATCATAACGAAGACTTAGAATGCATTGCTTGCCTTCAAAAGCTTCAAGGTCAATGCAGTCATAAGAGCGTTATAAGTAAAACGCTTTTAGATATATTGTCTCAGAAAATTAATCAATGCGCGGAATATCTGTCTTTCGCGTATAAGTCAATATAAAGCCCTCTCAAAGTAATGTGTAAAACAGTACTATACCTAGTTGTATGGAACTTGATTGCTGTGTACCTCTACATTATTCGATGTCTGGACTTTTTCAGAGACATTACGATTCAAACTCTTCTACTGAATGGAAAGGATCTCGCTCTAAAGAAAAGTATGCGTAAGTAGGTATAATTCTCCCCTATTCAAAAGTTTAATTCATAGTCTGATTGGTTTTTGTAGACACAAGAGTCCATGATAGTTTCTAGGAAATTTTCGTTACACACTACAACGTATGCATTTCTTAGGCAACATTTGATGTATTCATTAGGTTTCTCTATGCTCCACTGTGATGCAATGCTGTCCTTCTTCATTGCAGGGATGCTCGTATTGTTGATATACATCTCAAGTTTTCCTTCGTCTGGTGTCGCTTATACTTTCTGTTTTTATACTGACGCAGCTAACTTGTAACTAGCTGTTATTTGGGCTGTTGTTCTGATAAGTCCCTGGTTGCATCGCTCTCTGCACATATGATCTATTGCAGGTGTAGGCAATTGCCAGATTTCATGGCCGGTTTTGTCCTCATTCCCCATTCTGGGCCATTGATGCTTATCACGGTGCATGCAACAAACTGGTGATATCAGTAGCCGTTGATTTCGGCTACAGTTACAATGGCTCTCGTTGCTCTATAATAGTAATAAAAACAAATGAGATAAGTACTATAAAATCCTTGGCATAAATTTGAGTAATCAACGCTGAAAACGACTAAAATGCTGATGATCATCATGATGATAATAATAATAACAATAATAATACTAACGATAGCCTTCCGATTAACTTGTCGAATATGACGATGAGGGCGGTCTTATATCCACAATTGAGGTAGATGTATATTAGCTCTATCAGGATATCTGACCAGTTTGCCTATAATCCAGGCGTGCAGTATTTCCTTGTTTAAGCTGCTGGTTCATTGGCTCCTTGGATGTATGTTGCTCCTATGTACGGTGCCGACATGCAGGACTCGGCAATATAGGAACAAAATTCGTAGGATTCTTTTGCATTGGCTCGTACAGCGGCCTCATTAATTTTATATGAAAATCATAATAACAATCATAATGTTAAGGATAATGATTTAGTTAAATAAAGCATATTAATTAAAAAGAACATTTTTACATAATATGTAAAAGATTACAAAGCTTTATCAAATTGCTATGCGTTTTTATGTATTTCAGGATGTTTGCATGTATGCTGTTTGTGTTTATGGGTTAATGTATTTATGTATGAATGTATGTAAGATGTGCATGTGTTAACCTATATGTATGTGCCTTTGGATATCTTGAGGAATGCATACATTCCTTTAGGTAATATGTGTGTATGCATGGAAATCTGGATATTCCTGATAATAATATATGTTTGTTTAGGGTTAACGTAGTTGTGGAATATATTAATTTGTATGAAATTATCGATTCAGCGGAGTATTTGTTTTAGACACTAATTTTTCAAATAGTAACGCTCATTTCAAAAGAAAGATCTTTGTAATAAATGTATATATATATATATATAGAAAAATAATTCTTTATATATACTGTATATATGATATATGCATATATATACATACAGGTGAAACATTGTGTTATTATGACTTTAATCTTAGTAATATTGCGACAAGTTTTTAAGAAATAAAATTAACTGTATAGACGATAAGTGTTTACAGAAACAACGGTGTTCCATATTGGTAAATGGATTGCATACCTGTACAGGAATGTATGGAAAAGTAAACCTTACCTTACATTGTGGAGTGAGGCTTGAATTGTAGATATCTGAAAGAGTGATGTGCCTGATATTCTAATTAATTCACTTAAAAGAAACGTCACATATTCTTCAAGGGGTACACTGGTGTATGCAGACAAGTTTTTGACTTAAAGCTGCATCCGTTTATGTAAAGGAGACCTTTTGGGCATATGCGATAACATTTTGTACTCTAGGCTACTTCTAAGTAATGTATTTGGTTGGTCAACCTACAATAACCGACCTGTTGATTGGACCAATTGAAAAAAATATATTATAATACGTATGCCAGTGTAGGTCCTTGTAACAGGTTAGAACATGTGAATATTAATGTCTTCGAGTGATGTTTTATGGGGGTTAAAGGATTCATTTCATGCTGGAGTGGGTACACGTTAATGGTTTTTTATTACCGGTAAATTTTTTAACAAGATACAGGTGTTCGAATGCCCTATGGAAATCTAGAGCTTCGGAAACCCCTCAAAAGGAATTCAATTATAATTTTAAGGGCCTTTTTTATAACCTGAATGACTGTATTTTTCCTTTAAAATGGTTGGCGTATCTTAAGAAATTGGGTGAAATATTTTCTTGAAAATGCTCTCTATTTCTAGTTCACATGATGGTAAGTCGAGTATTGTAAATTTGTCTTTTATGTAACACTACTGCGGTACTTTTTTTCTTGCTTTTTTGTAGCTACAAAGTTTAAGCTGTGGAATGGTAACATGAAAGGATTTCTCATTAACTATACTTTTAAAGCATGTCATATACGAATATTTATCCTTTAGGAAAGCTAAGATCGGAATGTAGAACTAGGCATGGTTTTCCTGGTCGCCAAAGTTATTCGGTTATAAGCTCGAGGTTAGGTGCTATTTATTCCACTCGTTTAAGGGGTTCCGTTTTCCCTTTAAAATAAACTATTTATTTGTTACTTTTTTATTTGTTCAAAGCAATTCGGTTACAACTTTAGGTTGATACTTTTCCAGAGTCTGAGGATTCAATTTTATTTTTCCAAATAGATTATTTCGCATATCTTTTGTGTTGTCCTATGGATATGGTAAACACGTACGTGTGCATTTAGACTGATTATTTATACACTATACATGATGTTCACATTTGGCGCTACAGTTTTATGATTTAACAATGATTGCGTCTATTTTATTTATTAACGCTAGACATATTTTCCTATCAGTCAAAGTGTTGTTTAAAAACATTCATATTGCGCAAGATCACTGCGTGAAGTGAGGCATCTCGCCCCCTTAAATTCCCTCCAAGAACACTTTCGTTCCAGGAGTGTGACTATCTACATGTAGGCCTTTCTTTCACAGGTAATCTGCTAGAGGTTGTTGGAAGGCCTGAAGGCTCGAAATACACATTACTGTATCCCAAATGTCTTCACAATATGTAAAATGGGCCTAAGTGCTTCGAAATACCTTTATGATGCCCCAAAATACTCTAAAAGTGTCTCCACTTCCAAAAGATTCCCTCTAGTGTCAAAAATGCCTTCGAAATGTGTGCTAAACGTGTAGAATGCTTAAACATAATATAAAATGCCTTTAAAATGTTCCGAAATATTCTAAAAACTGTGAAAATACCCTGAAAATACTTGCTCCAGCTAAAATGCCATCAAAGTGCCCCCAAAAGTGCGTACAAGTGTTCCAAAATATGCTACAAATTTATGTTAATGCCGAAAAATAGCGCACCAGTGGCTAAGATTCCCACAAGATGCTGTAAAATGCCCTCCAATTCCTGTTCTAGTACATGAAATGCCTTTGAAATGGTGCAACTGCATGGCAAGCGATATAAAATATTATAAAACAGTACAAAATGTCATTCGAAAGCCTTGAAATTAACTAAAAATCTATCCAATAATCAGAAAATACCTGCTGCATTGTCTAAACTCCCTTCGAAACGTCTTGAAATGCCTCTAATGTCGCTGACTGTGCCCCAAAATTTTCTGAAACGTTGTGGCGAAACCTGACATTAGCTACATCAGTTGTTGAAACACCCTCGAAATGCTCTAATATTGCCGAAAATGCCGTCTACCGTGACTGCCATAACAGTATTGTCTTTAGATCTTCTTTAGCATGTATGGATTCGTTTAGATAACTAGAGATTCTTCATTTAGAGTATAAGAGGGTTCTTCTAGGTTAGGTTAGCTTTATTAGGATCGGTTAGGTTGGGTTAATGATGGATAGCTCTGTTACGTTGGAAGGTCGTTGAGATTTTTAGATAGGTGATATCTGGATAGAAGAAATGATAAGGAGTAGTCTAGGTTAGAGTGGTTGGAATCAGGTTAGGTTAGATTAGAGCTAGGTGGCACGCCTTAAATTAGGATGTTCGGTGCGAGATTAGGGTAGGTGATGTCTGGATAGAAGAGGTATAAGGGATGATCTAGATTAGAATGTTTGGTATCAGTTAATGTTAGGTTGATTAGAGTATAGGGTGATTAAATAGGTTAAGATAGCGACGGTAGGATAGAAGACAGGGTTTACGTTAGGATACGCTTAGACATATTCGCCGTGGAAAGCTTCAAGTCATTTCATACATCAGACGTACAGTTTGCCCTCACAACGATTGTGCATGCGAGTATACAATGCTATCCACCTCCAATGAACGCTACATTGTTCGCAGAACCACCCTTGAACGCCTTCAAGTCCTACTCTCCCTAGAACCTCTCCTCGCTTTCCCTCTGCCATGTATTGCCATTTCATCCTGTGCTCGATCTGTCCTTCCCTCCTAACGTGAGTCCAATTTCACACACCTAATACAGGAAGAGCACCTGTATCAAATCTTAAATTATTTATATTAAATTGACCAGAGGAGACTTGGAATTTTGCGCATATTTATGTAAGACTCCTTAGGCTTACCTCTATTTTGAAATTAGATGCACCAGCAGAATCACCCTTTAGTATATTAAACTTACTAAAATTATATTTTGTACATGAAATGTGCATAAAATGCTCGAATTAGGTGACTGCTATGGGTTTCCGACCTATAGCAGTCCTGATATATTCTAATTATTTTATTTAATTAATACACACACACACACACGCGCGCGTGCGCTCACTAACTTCCACATGTCTATTTATAAAGAAAAAATGGTTTAAAGCATACGACAATCTTCGTTGCTTAATCGGTGTCTTGAATTAAATTTACGGTAATTTAAATGTTATACTAATTTGAAATAGAAGGTGTTAAGTTTTATCTCGTAGCTCCTGTTAACCAGTTTATAAACATAACAATTCTCGTCCAAGACCTTTCATCAAGTTGTATTATTATCAGATACCGCTTTAAGCGATTTGCGTTGGGAAGAGTTGGTTTCAAGTTAATGCCGCGTTTAGGAACTAATTAGACTAGAGGATATCTGATGAAATACAAGCAAATGAACCATATCTCTCTACTTAATATAAGAAGGGGTTAGACTAAAAACATATTTTAGGGAAATCGTCCATTAAACCCTTATATTTATTTATATTTTGTACCTTTAATTTGTGCCCGAATTAACTTAGTATGGAATCGAGTTGATTTAACATAAATACGCGAATTGCAGTGAACAGTGAACAAAATCAAAACAAGACAAGCAAAATCCGTTTTCATCTGATAGAGAAGGGATTTGATACCACATACCTGCAGTTTTCCCATTATGCCACAGCTATCCATTCTGGAGGCTACGTTTACAGTATTACCCCAGATATCGTACTGCGGCTTCTGTGCACCCACTACTCCCGCTATAACAGGCCCGTGGTTTAGACCTGAAAAAATATCAACTCGTAGCTGTTTAACAGATTAGGTTGCATTAGCATACATTTTTAAAACACTTTGAATTAGCAAATCTAAAAGAAATTGTATTTTTTTCTCTAAATTTACAAATTACTGCCATATAGAACCTAACATGTTCATTCAATAATAAGTTAAAGGGTAATTTGTTCTGCCATTGATGGATTATCAGCAGAAAAGTTGAACGAAAAAGATATCCGCACTTTGTAGGGATACTATTCAAGAAATTACCCATATGCATATGCATAATGAAACACTTTTAAGACATACATAAAATATGTACTTTAAACAATTCGTGCACTCAATTGATGGAATTAGAGTTAGACTAATACGCTATTTATAGATTTATTCAGTTCTAGTGCAGTATTAGATTATGGGCCAAATTGAGCTGTTTTACATACGAAATCGGGTTTTTTTTATACCTAGAGTAATCCTTGTGCTATGAAGAATGATTTGGTGTGTTAGACGTTGTTGTGGTGGTAATATATGGCCCACCCACCCTCCCGTTTATGCGGTCGTTGTTATATAGCTGTTTGTGACAGTTGTTGGTGACATTTTTAAGCAAGCGCTGTCAACGCGAGTCATTCTAGTTTTAGACGCGCAGGTTCCTTCCCTTGTAAAGAACTTCCCTCGGCTACGCTTTGAGCCTGAGGCTCCTCAATCCCTCGCTACGTCTTGAGACTTAAGGACCGCAATCGTATTTTCAGCTACGTTGGCAGCATACATACAAGGCAACCAACGTTACCATGATGCCACGTGTGAGATGCAGCATCTGGTAGTCAGTGATATGGGGCAAAACTGACAAAATATATCACAAAACACAAGGTTCATTGTTGTTTATTACGTGTAATGATGGTATTAAAGAAATAAAAGCTATACAGCGTATGCGTGTGTTATATGCGTATAGTGATTTCGCTCATAATCCTATACTTCAGTACATCCTTTTATTCAAAGAGATTTATAGATTGACAGAGTTATAAAAAGGTGATATCAAGACTATTAATAAGATAAGGCATTTTCTTCTTAATAATTAGGTAATGCCACCATAGAACTCTCACGCTCCCTAGTGCGAAGCGTTACCCAATGTGGTAATATATTATTCAAATCTTAAGTAACAATGAGAGAAAGGTTATAAAAGAAGACATACCACATGTCAGTGCAATGAAATGTAAGAATAACTGTTGTGTTTAGCCTTTTATTCTCAGATATATAATGTTGCTTAGTCATTAATACAAAATTACCTACCCATTCTGAGCTTGAACCTCTGGAAGGAATCCCTGTTGATCTGGTCCAGGATTGTCATGAGGGCGACGGCAAAATCTGCTAGCACCAATACGTTATGCTCCTGTTGACGAATTTCATCCTGTGCAAAATGCACACTTTGATTACTGCGATGTAAAACAATTCTGAAAGTGTCATGAAACATATATTCACACTTTTCTTTATCCACAGGAAATTACCGGAATTCGAAATTTTTAATCGCTATTTGCTGTACTGATCAGTTGTCAATATCCTATATGCTTAAAAAAACATCAGAGTGTAAACACAGCGGTAAGTTAATTTGGGAAAGTGAAATATTTATCACATTAACAGCTGATTTCACCGAGGTTCCTGCAAAGAAACAGCAAACATAAAATCTAACTTTGCTTGTGAGTGCAAATTTATATCAGTAAATCAACCACCTATTTGAAGTTTAACACGTCCGTGAAATGCCCGTTTCAAAGCGGTTTTATTTCCCCTGTTCTATCTTAAGAAAGGACAACCAGACCTTGTTCAAAATAAGTTGGAACTTAGCCGTCCTGATTCAGAAAATTCGTCTGCTTGCTTTATGTATGTTAGCACTTCAGCGCAGGCGAGGCTTCCATAGCAAAATGAGTGCTATTAACTATGTTTTGTGAAAAAGTACTGTTAATGTATATGATTACAGCTAGGCTGTTTTGGGAAGATTGGGTTAGTAATTAAGTTGGTAGTTTACTGATCCAGTTAAATAAGTAAGTACAAACGTACAGTCAATGCTGGACACGCAATATTGAAATGCAAACAGTATATACCAAACTATTAAAGGATACCTGCTATTATATGTACAAAAAACAAGAGTAATTTTATTAGAAGCATATCTACTTTGTTACATGAGTGTAAAGCCAGTTATATACAATAATTATTTAACTACAAATTTTGATTTGAATGAAAGTGGTGGTTAATTTGATGTGCATTTAGTAAGCTTGAATATTTTATCTTGCTGTATTTTCTTTGAGCATTTCCGAAGGTTGTTGCATAGCTTTATATCATAGTGTAGTATGCCCCTTTGAAACAGGGAAGTATTATGCACATTAAGGTGTAGATTTGTTTTTATATCTGGTATTATGTTGATGCACTGATTCATTCTTTATAAAAGGTGAATCTGTATTGTTGGCGGTCTTGCGGATAAACATTATTACTTCAAATATACGGATGAAAGGCAAGGGTAGGACACCTACTTGTTTTAAGAAATGTGTACACGATGTTTTTGGATTTGCTATGATGACTCGGAATATTTTCCTTGCACTGTAAAGTATGCTTTATTCACTGTCGGTTTCCTCCAGAATATTGTGCCATGCTCCAACAAAGTGTGGACAGATGCAAAATATGCAGTTCTAACGGTATCCTCAGTTGTACATCCTGCTAAAACCTTAATCATATAGAATGTTATACCTATTTTTATGTAGGGCATTAAGTGCACGGTAGTCACCACAAAATCTCCTAATTGTGTTTTTTGGCACCACGTGTAAAGCACATTACCAAGGACTGTCAGAAGACGAACTATTGCTTCTTAGAGCATAGTGGCAAATTCTAATTTGGCAATCCCGAAGCAATCAAGAAGCGAGTCGACTTAGGCGACAAGACACTGGAGGGCCTGGTGTCGTCTTGATATGATGAAAAACTTCATGGTGCACTTTCTTGGTTACCCCAGAAGGTCGGGTGAGATCGGGGAATTTGCCAAGTATGCCCTCAATGGGCATTCCGGTCAAAATAGTTTTGACGCTCGACATAGTTGTATTAGCGTGATGACCAAGCATATATAGATTAGTTGTAGCGTCTAAAAGGGGCTCTGATGACAGTCTACAAGGAGGTTATAGTGACATAGAAAGTACACTGCAATAATTGGAATGTTGATGTCTGCAACTACGAATCTCGATAGGAATGCATGCCTAAGAACATGGTTCAGGTTTAGCTGAATGTAACCATAAGTGCTGATGACAATTCCATTGGCAGCTGGTCATCGAAGAGTATTCTACGTTCTGGAACTAACATTTTAGGTAAACTCAGATGTCGGATAGTGTTTCAACTAGAAACCTATGTTTGCTTGTCTGGTCTGTAATAAAGAGGAGGCATGACGGAGTGCAGTCCTGCCCCGCCTCTAACGGCTGCTGCTATCGTTATTCAGCTGAAATGCATTCACCCTGTTCCTACAACCGGGTGAATACATTTCCGAGCATTATTACCGAAACGACGGTGATAGCAGCATTTGTTGGAAACGTCTTTGGAATCGTGTGATGAGTGTGGTGTGAGACTGTTGCGCCTGTGGTTTCTAGAGTGAAAACCTGTGCGTAATCTTCTAGGTATCAAGTAGCTGCTTGCTTGGAAAGTTCCTCGAAACGTTGAAAAGGCTTAGAAATATCGGACTGAGAATCGACGGTCGCCACACAGGAAGACCAAGTCACTTCATGGATTTTGCCATCTAGAAGTGCTAAAGTATCCAGGCTGGCCTCCAATTGATAAGCTATAATGCTCTCTATATGTGGAAGAGACGATTTCACCATATAATTTCCAAGCAATTGACGTCGTCCTCCATGGTGTAGTGGTTACCTCTAGTTCGCGAGGTCGTGGATTCAAATCCGCGAAAGGCAATGAGCTTTTTCTGGCGTAAAATTTCTTAGCATTGCTTTCTTAATTAAGGAAGTAATGCCGATGGTCCTGTGTTGTAGATTTTTGTCACGTAGAAATACCTCAAGACCAATAAAGTGAAATATTTCCGTTCTTTCACGCCCAATATGGAAAGGGATGCTAAGGACCACAGCAGTTAAAGAGCGTCCATAAATAAAACGGAATTTTTCGCTAGAAATCGTCAGGTGCGAAGCTTTTGATAAGTTGCAGAAATTGTGAAGGCTCATATGCTAAAAGTTGTCTAAAGCGTTGCTTCTTAGAGGTAGATATCCGGCAAATCATCTCTGTTTTTATCTTGGAATACGGGTCTTCTACTGGCGGAGTGCTTATTATATCTTCCATTTTGGCTGCGTATCTGTAGTCCTGCTGCACAATCGCGTGATTCAATTTGGTTGTTTCGTTGGTAATAACAAAAAGCTCGAATTATCCCTCTGCTTGTGCAAACCATAATGCCGGTTTTAGGCCAGCATAGTGGTAATTGTGAAACATGACAGACAGAATTTGCAGTAACTGTACCCGTTGTCAGTTATTCTTGAGCATGCATAATAAGCAATACTATACAGTACTCGGTCGGTCACCAGATGTGGTTCCTTATAAATCTTAAAATTCATTTGAATATAGATTAGGAATTTATAAAATGCTACCCACATAAACTACACAGACTTACTGTAAGTGTGTTTATCTTTTCTTCCAGAGCAAATCGGAACAGAAGCAACAACAAAGTTGTTAAGGTAACAGTCATTATATAAATGGAGCAATTCAAAGGATGTTTAACTGCGGAAGGTCACAACCTTATTTATCTCTAAGCACTCAACGTGGTACAAGTTACACTTGAGTCACTTTGACACGTACTCGGAATACAATACAACGGATCCGTCGAATCAATCACAACTGAACTGCTGAACTGCACGAGTTACAAATGACTGCTGAGTTACAACTCAAATTAAACTGTACTGTTCACTTTTCACTTCGGAATTTATAACAGAACTCAACTGATCCAAACTGCCGTCCAGGCATAAGCAATCCCCTTATATACGTCCCACATGCAAGTGACGTTCGAGAACAGGAACCTACCAGAACATGTTGAAACGAAGGTTCCGGAAAAGATAAGGGGCACATAATGTGTTCTTATAGCGCACTGTCTATCTTTCTATTCGTTCTACACTTGCTATTATTCCGACGGGCGGTTGAATGTTCATCTAAGCACGGCCTGTGAGGCTCTTACGACGGCTCGCTGGGGGGATCTGCAACTGAAGCTTTAGAGTAGTATTAATCCAGAAGAGAATGATAAGAGTAATCACTTAATACGAATCCTAGAGGTTCATCAAGATATACATATTCTTAAGGATTTTAATACTTTTACCTGTGACGAATTTATTAAGACATAATGCTGCGCCAAAATCGTGATGTTGATAATCTCTTTACCAGAGGCATGACTGAGGTCTATATAAGAAAATACATAACAACTAAATATTCAAAGTCACCAATTTGTCTCACTAACGAAATTCTCACTGCCGTCCCTCATGAGATAAGTTGAAACTTGATATTTAATAAATTTAAAAGAGCATTGCGATTGATTTTACATTAGACACCATTTGTAATCTATGTAAACGATTTGATTAGTGTGTATGTCAAGGACATGTCTGTGTTTACAGTGTATGGCAACAGACAATAAATTATCCATTTATCTACCTAACCGTCAATCCGTCCGTCCATATGCCCATCCATCCAGCCATTCTTCATTCCATATATCTGTCCGTCCATCGGTCCATTCACCAAACCATCCACCCATACGTCCGTCCATCTATCCATCCACTCATCTATCCACCCGTCCATCAATCCATTCACTCATTCATCCATACATCTGTGTGTCTATATATAAGGTCCATTGTCTCATCCAAAATTTCTTGAGCACTGGTTTTATGTTTTTTTTCTTTCTTTTTCGTTATTTCATACACGACCATGATGTCAGGATTACATTCCTTATCTTGGACATTTAAATTTGGTGGGCAGTTCATTTACTTTGATACTTAAAAATCACCTCAGGTCGTATCCTTTTCTTTTGCAAAATTGCCTTTAAACTTGAGCATGGAATGGCCTACTAGTAAGACGTCCGCTAACACTTTTCCTCTTTCAATGGTGTTAAAATCCGGGATTAAACTGCGTCTCATATTCGATGGGCCTCAATTGTGTTATCTTGCAAACATCAAATCTATTTTGCACATCTACTGCATAGTTGCCAATCAAGTGTAGGACTCTATTGTTTCAAATTGCATACAAGTATGCACTTTATGGTTGGTTTTCACTAGATTGTATCCGTTATCCTTATGTGATTTTCCTTTTAGAGAGCCACGTTTTTAACTCTCACATCAGAGTGGTCCTTTTTGTATCCTGAAGCTTCGCCTCAGGATACTAACATACTATTTATTTGACGTAGGTTTTTGTATTTTTAGAACACTGTTTTGGCTTCAGAGTCCTGTTATTTCCTTTTGAGCGTATTGCACATACTTGTTCAAAATGAGATTAATCTGTGAGGCGAGGACGCCATTTCCTTCTCCCTTACATTCCCAGTATCCGGATGGGCTATCACAAATTACTTACTTGTTTGTTCGTATCATGTTCATCCTTCTTATCCCCTTCTTTTACACACATTCTGTTATCACTACCGTTTGATTTGACACTATTTTCCAAGACCAGATAACCATATTTGACACTATTATTGACAAATTTCAGCTCATGCTGCGGGTCACTATTCCTCTCACTACCATGTTTACAATCGTAATAATATACCTTTTCTTCTTTAACCGATTACCCTCCTCTTTGTAGGACTTTCACCTCCAAGGACTTACAAGCTAATACTTTGGGTCAGTAGCCTACCGAGGAGGAAGGAGGATTTTGGATCATAGAATATGCAGTATGTGTTCTCAGCTCCAGATAATGATGTACATGAACATTAAATGTAATACTACATGATCCGCTAGTACAGTAAGAATTGAATGAAGACTGAAAATAAAGCCTTAAGGATAAAATAGATATGCAACGGCAAAATTACAAAATAAAGGTTCACGTCATGCTGTGAATAGTGTCACAATCGGTTCATTGTGGGATTAATATTTCAAGCCCTCTGCATTGTTAAACTTGTATAGTAGTGTTCAAGGCGTTCAACTTTGAGGAAATAAGCATTGTTTCAATACTTTCGCAAACATGCTTCAAAAGCAATATACATTGATAGCACAGAAAGGTCCTGTTTGGAGTTATAATAATATCCATACACAGATTTAGCATTAATTAAAGTAACGAAAATAGAGACAAGGTGTAAAAGAAAATAATAAATAGATCTGAAAACATTTTATTCCTGGCATTTTAAAATTACAGAATATTAGCAATACTACTAGCAGATTACGAGAGATAAAAAATAAATAAATATTTGGTTTGTTATGAACGCTCTCTATTGGCAGGATCATATCGGCGCCGCCGATGTTGCTGAATTTATTCCCACAGAAGTTCCTTTATACACTAGTATACTTACTGACATGAGGCTGTCGCTTTTAAGCACACTTAAAAACCATCGGTATGGGCCGGGGTTGACCAGCAAGCTTGGGATCAGAAACCTCCCAATAGATATTAATGTGTGTTCATCCTCAAACCACTTCATTACACTCAAATGTCGTCGTAAGTTCACATTCATTAGAAATTAGACATTACTCCAGTGTAAACTTATTCTCTGGGCTACAAAAGCTTCATACAATCCAATGCATGTTTACTGAGTGCATCCGGGACGCTGTAATGCCCTGCAAAGCAGCTGTTCTCAAACTGTGCTTCGGAAATATCTTATGTTCCTTGAATTCGAATTAATAAAGAAAAGAACAGGTCTTGAAATTGTAAGTTTTGTGCGACCATTCTGGAAGAGTTGCTACGAATAGATAAGAAAATTTAGGGTTACGATGAAAACTGTACTGACCGTGAAAGTGAGGAGAATGTTATATACCACGAATAATAATGAAATTAGTGACACAAGATCTGAAGAGAGTGTTGATTAAATCAGTAATGGAATTTCTATAGCTGACTTTTACATTAAACACAGACCTGAAAAGCGTAGAATCGGGGTTCTTGACACCGAACTACCAACGTTCTTAGAGGTAGAAGAGAGATCACAAATTGTCAGCTAAAAGAACAAGACCTAGTTTGGCATCTGCAGTAGGACAGTTTGTAGGTGATTTAGAACTTTAGCCAATGAACTACATGAACCTATCACTACTGGAACCACACGCAGCACAGTAAAAACTAACGGTGGATTATGAAGAATATTCTAAAGATTACACAGTGTGGCAGGTAATTGAACCTGGAACAGCGGCAGAAAAAAACGGATCCAGAATGTGTTGCATGAAATATCGGAACCTATCTTATACGAAAAATAAAACCAATGAAGGCGGTGTTCTTACCTTTTGCCGTTTGATATTCAGTGAAAAATGATGCCCATATTAAACAAGCACATAGATTGAAAAGCAGAGTCAAAACGAAGATTTTCCATAAATGAACTGTATGTATGTTTATCCACACTAGGTATGTATGGAGAGAACCTAACAGTGTACAAATAGGTCCTATACTCCAATCCAATATGTCTATTAATTCAATATAACATCTTAATATTATTGCTAGCAAGCCGGACAAGCTTTGCAGTAAACTGTGGCTGCTTGTAAGTTAGATTCTAGGTAATGGTGTAGGGATTTACCTATACCGGGACAGACAATCCACATCCTGCCAATGAATTAATTGCTGCAAATGGTGCAATGCGACTCATGTATGGGCAATTGTGTAAGGAAGGAGACAAACTTATAAGAGTTTCTTACTTTACAAATGGTCTTTGATAATTTAAAATCTAAATCAACTGGTCTTCTAGGCACACTTAGAAAATATATGAGAGAAGTGCCACCTGCGGTAAAGATAGAAGACCGACAGCTTTATTAAACTTCTCCGTTCAGACAAATTGGAGATGATAAAATCCTGATTGTGTGCTAAGGAAGAAATAACAAATACATGTTTTTATGAGCACACTAACCCCAAGACTGCAGATTAGCGATAACTTGAAGAGACCTCCAAAGGAATCCATTCTGCAATTACAAAAATCTTGGCGTCGACGTGGTGGACAAAATGCTGCTCCAGTACACGACCAAGACCGGGTCCCGTTGCTGGCAATGAACGTATTCTTTATTATCCTTGATACAACAGCTATAAATCCGTTTGGGTCCCATGCAAAGAGGTAACTGTATAGAATAATTTGTGCAGAAGAGAATAAAGACTTGAAGTATTTAACAAATTTCGTACTCCATTCATGGCTTCCCGAAGAGCAATTGGCAACCACTCAGTGATTGGGCCTTAGGTCGATGATGACCAGAGCGCAGGCAATATGCGGAAAAAATGCTGAGTCAGAAACTCTCGAAAAGGATGATGATGAATTTGGGTTAAGAACGCTAAACAGCTAAGGTCATCAGCACCCTTACAAAGTGAAAAAGATAAAATCCAAAAATTAAAACACGGGACAGAAACCCGCTTAGTCTCAAACAATTAAAAACAAACGAATCAAAGTATAAAAACCAGCAGACTAAAAACATGGTAGATAAAACAGTAAAAGCTTAAACTACGTGTCAGGAACTGTAGAAGTCAAGTGACTAGAGCGCCATAAGTCCCCAGGGGAGAACAGCCCCCCATTAAAACTGTCAATATAAAAGCAAAAAACTAACAGACGCTCAGCGCATCAAACGAGCTTACTAAAACCGCTGTCACCAATAAAACGTAAGGGACCTTCTACAGCATGCGCGTCGTCTGCCAAAACGTTGGCTAAACCAACAGGCAGAGACACGCGTAGGCGCAATTGAGCTAAAACCCGACACTCTGTTAAAACGTGACGCACCGATAATGGTGCGGCACATCGCTCACAGAGTAGTGAGGGATCACCACTAAGCAAGAGTCTATAACTAAAAAGGCAATGTCCGATCCTTAAACGAGCTAAAATCGCCTCTTCCCGACCAGAGGAACGAGAAGAGGTGCTCCAGATTAACGGGACAGATTTAACCTCCCATAACTTGTTCCCCCGGAGGGCCGTCCACACATCGCGCCAAAGCGAGAGGATGCGGTGCCGTAAAAAAACACTCAAATCAGACGAGGGAACAACAGAGGTAAAAAATTTGGAAGATAAAGTCGCCGATTTGGCAGCGACGTCGGCAAACTCGTTCCCTGAGATGCCTGGAATCCACGCGAAGGACACGCTGATGCCATAAGCACCAAGCGAGTGGAGCAGGTCAGGAATGAGCTGTACGAGCGGGTGGTAACTGTACAGCGCGCGAAAACATTGAAGAGCACTCAGGAAGTCTGAACAATAAAACAGTGCCGCTGGACGTATAAAAGAGACTGATAAATGATAACATTTCGGTGGTAAAAATCGAACATTGCTCGGGTAAATGAAAGGTAAAACTGCAATAGCCAAAACCAAAGGCACACCCTATTCCAACATCAGTTTTAGACCCATCACTATATATAAAAGTAAAGTTCCCGAATTGCGCCTGAAATTCTAAAAACGTTGATCTAAGGACTGAAGAAGGGGTCTCATTCTTCGGCATCGACGTTAGCCCAAGGTAACAGTGGGCATCAGCGCGCAACCATGGAGGGAAACGCGATTCCCCGCTGGGAAGGGTCGGCGCTGGCGTAACGTCCAGATGCCGAAGAAGCTGTTGATATCGAACACCCGGAGGGAGCAGTGCAGGGGAGCTAACTAAATATTGACGATTAAACGACTCTGAGAAAAATAACTCGAAGGACGGGTAGTCAGGCAAGCTTGAGATTCGACAGGCATAGCTGCACAAAGGCATCTCACGCCTGGAGGACAGCGGAGGCTCTGCAGCTTCAGCATACAGACTGGGTACAGGGCTAGTTGGAAAGGCCCCTGCAGCGACTCTGAAACCACAATGATGAACGGCATTCAAGCGACGTAACACAGATGAACGTGCCGTTGAATAGACAATGCACACCTAATCAAGTTTGGATCGGACAAAAGAGCGATAAAGACGCAGAAGGACGGTGCGATCAGCTCCCAAGGATGTGCCACTTAAAACACGTAAAAGATTAAGAGAACAGTCACACTTTGCTTTTAAAAAGGAAACGTGAGAAGTCCAGCTCAACTTTGATCAACCCAAAAATTTCTCCTTGGTCTGCAAATGGAAGGACCTCCTGCCCAAGAGAGAGGGCGGAAGGAAAGCCTTCCGGTGCCAGAAATTAATACCGACGGATTTTTCGGCGGAGAAATTAAAGCCGTTGGCGTTTCTCCAGGCTTAGAGCAGATCTAGAGACGGCGTTCGAGCAGACAGGTCCGCCTTGAACTGCAATAAATGTCAAAATCATCTACGAAAAGGAACGAGGAAATGCCAGGTGGAATACAATCAACAATGGAGTTGATAGCAATCGCAAAATGTGTGACACTGAGTACAGAGCCCGGCGGTACACCTCTCTCTTAAGTAAAACTACAGGATAAAACCGAGCCCACATGTTCACGACAGACGCGGTCCGTCATAAACTCCTGAAGAAGTGTGGGAAGACGAACGCGGATATTCCATGCGTGAAGTGTACGTAAAATGCCGCCCCTCCAACAAGTGTAATAAGCTTTCTCCAGGTCCAGCCACTGTTTGACACTTTCTCAGAAATCCATTCATAATATGCGTCGACAGAGACACCAGGTGGTGGACGGTAGAGCGATGACGACGAAATCCGCACTGAGCGTTCGCTAGAAGTTTCTGAGACTCAAGCCACCATGTCAACAGCCCGTTGATCACGCGCTACATCACCTTGCAAATTCAACTGGTGAGGGAGATAGGACGGTGACTGGAAGGTAGTTGGCGATCCTTCCCAGGCTTAAGAATAGGGACAATGGTGACTTCGCGCCAAACGGAAGGAAAAAAGCCGTCTTGCCAAATACGGTTATAGACCTGTAAGAGAAAAAGTTTCCTGTCGGCTGAAACGTTCTTTAACATCAGGACATGAATGCTGTCCGGCCCAGGATCGGAGTGCCTAGAGCAATGAAGGGCGTGCTACAGCTCCCTTATTGGGAAAAGTTCATTATAACATTCATTATTAGCAGACCGAGCATTAAAGGTGTCGGAATCCAGTCGGTCTTTAATAGAGCGATAGCCGGCGGAATAATGTTTTGAACTGGAAACCGCCTCAAAGGCAGCACCCAGAGTGCTAACAATGACAGCCTGATCGACTGTGTTGGCAGTGGAAACCTGAAGACCAGACACAGTACGATGCGACACTTTACCGGAGAAGCGACGAAGTTTATAGCAAACAACAGAGGAAGGCGTGAAGTGATTAACCCTCCGTCAGTCGCTAGGTGCCTGAGAGATCCCTGGCATTATATAAATATTATAATTTTCGAACGAACGCACCTATGCAATTGCCTGACTAGGACATCTAACATTACACTTTGCGCGATTACTTGCTGCAGCGATAACCTTATCTGTTTATTTGTTTGGCTGGAGGAATGACTAATCAGCAGTTACGTGTCACACAGGTCAACCAGGCCCCGCGCGCCTGCTCTCGTTACCAGTTGTTGACAGATTTGTTTCTCATTAGCTTTTGTGCAATATGTCTTTGCTATTGCAAGGAGCTGTTACTGCTTCGTTACGAATAACAGTAAAATGTACGATCTACAAAATCCGATTGATTTGGAAGAAGTACATCGCCTACTTTGAGATGATGATGCCTTGCCCGTGGATGACAACTTATATGAATTAGATGATTCTGATTCAGAAGATAAACTCGAAACGAGATCTTTAGATTCAGAAACTGAGCATGAAAATTAAGAGGAAGACGATGAAAGCAGCTTCTGTGATAACATGTATTTTATAGGTAACATCATATGCTTATCATAGTAATTCTTCTTCTTCTTCTTCTTCTTCTTCTTCTTCTTATTATTATTATTATTATTGACATACATTCTGTTATTTACCGGAAGAGATGGAAAAAATGAAAAAAAACACCTCGGAAAATAGCACAGACAAGAGCTCACAATTTATTGACCAAACTTCCTGGTGTGGGAGGAGCTGCCAAAAATGCGAAAACGGAAATTGTTTGTTGGAACCTTTTTGTTACCGAAGATATAGTTGATTTGATTGTTGAAAGCTCAAATACCTACATTAGCAGTGTGCAGCACAAATTTGATCGTGAAAGAGACAGCATACCTACAGATGTAATACAAATAAAAACTTTCCTAGGCTTATTGTACCTAGCAGGAATTTTTCGTGGTGGACGCCAGAATATTCACGATTTTTGGAGAACCGATGATCTTGGAATTCCTCTATTCCGAATGGCTATGTCCGAAAAACGATTCAGTTTTTTAATACGCTGTATTCGCATTGATGACAAAAGCTCAAGACTGGAGCGACGAAGATTGGATAAATTGGCGATGTTAGAGAAATTTTTACATTGTTTCTGAACAACTGTCAGAACCATTGTTCTCTTGGACAAAATGTCACTGTCGATGAACAGTTGCCTGCATTCCGTGGTCGATGTGCTTTTAGACAATATGTACCATCCAAGCCAAACAAGTATGGCATAAAGATATTCTGTTTGAGTGATCCAAAACTGTTTTATACAACTAACATGGAGATTTATTGTGGAACAGCAGCCGGACGTACCATATTTGCAAACCGAGTTCGGTAGAAGCTGTAGTGCTGAGACTAACTGAACCAATCTCTGGCACTGGACGAAACGTTACTGCAAATAATTGGTTTACCAGTGATCGCTGGTGAATGAATTGCGCAAAAGTCAACTTTCTTTCGTTGGTACAGTGCGAAGGAACAAAAAAGAATTACCCACCAATTTCACTTCTCCAAAAGATCGTAGTCAGTACGAAAGCATATTTGGCTTCACAAAAAATGAAACACTTGTTTCATATGTTCCGAAAGAGGGTAAAACAGTAGTTTTGCTCTCAAGTCTACATGTTTCATCCACACAGTTATCAGAAGGTGCGGAGAAAAAGCCTGAAATAATCCTACATTACAACGACACTAAATCTGGAGTTGATGTAGTAGATAAATTGTGTGCTACATACAGTGTAGCAAGAACCACGAGAAGGTGGTCCATGGTAATTTTTACTATATCTTGAACATTGCAGACATTAATTCTAGGGTTATCTTCCTTGGAACCAAAATACATATTCCACAAGGCAAGAGTATTTGAAAGCACTATCTTTAGCTTTACTGTTACAACAGCTACAAAGGAGAGCAACATAATCAAATCTACCTGCTTATTTGAAAGGCCTTTTGACAAAATATAAACCTGAAGAATCCGGCGTAGATGAATTGTCATATACATCGCTATGCACATTGAAAAGGAAAGGATGTGAACCCTGGACAAACACAAAATGAACTGCAAAACTAAATATGCATGTGGGAAATGCAACATCCCCCCTGCGTTTGAGCAAACATGCTAAAATTATTTGCGAAAGTTGCTTAGTCGGGTAAAACACGGGTGAGATAGTAGATGATTCTGAATAACTGAACATTTGGAATTACAAGTTGTATGTATACCTGCAAATGGCAATGTATTTCTTTATACTTACTGTAATACAATTTATAACGTATATGTACTCATATTTTAGCTTTTATTTTTATTTTGCAACATAATACCTACTAATGAAAGCCTTGTACGCTTAATCTAAATAAAGGTAAAAACAGGAAAAAAGGAAATAAACGAAAGAAAACAAAAATACAAACAATAACAACAAAAATATAGCGCGGGTCTACTAGGTCCCGCGCGACTAACGGCGTTCTACCAAAGCGCGCGCCTGACGGAGGGTTAAAAGACTCGACAGAGCGAGTCCAAGAAGCCTTCTTGCTATCCTGAATAATGCGACGAGCCCTGGCGCGGGATTGTTTAAAAGCAGCCAAATTATGAAGTGTAGGATGTCGCCGAAACACCCTAAGCGCAGTACTACGGGCACGAACAGCGTCACGACAATCTTCGTTCCACCACGGAACAGGAATACGCCGGGGGTGAGAGGATGATCGGGGAATTGTGCGTTCGGCGGCAGAGAGAATCATAGACTAAAGGTGCTGCATCATTTGTTTAACGTCAGAGAAGGACTGGCCCTGAAAGCACACGAGCCTGGAATACAATCTCCAGTCGGCTTTTCCGAATATCCAGGTAGGAACTCTGGAATGCTTGACGTGGTGAGACAAAAGAGAAACGACGCGGGGGTAATGGTCGCTGGAGTTAGTATCAGCGACGACATTTCACTGCAGACGACTAGAAAGCTGGATGGAGCAAACTGCAAGGTCTAAATGAGAGAAAGAAGCAGAAAAATAGGAAATAAAGGTAGTTTCACCAGTATTGTGGATAGAGAGGTTGAACTGATCACAAAAGTCGGAAAAAAGGGTTTCCCTCGCACAAGCCCGTGGCGAACCCGACAGGGGGTGATGAGCATTAAAATCTCCCAACAGAAGAAGTTGCGTTAGGAGAGCGGATACGAGATCGCAAACGTCCGCGTGAGCGAGATGAGACGACGGAGGTGTATAGATGGAGCAAACAGAAAAGAAAAGGCCGGATAAGTGAAGTCTAACGGCAACAGCTTGCAAGTCGGACGTAAGTGTGAGAGGCTGAAAACGAACGTCGTTACGCACTAATATCATGACACCTCCATGAGCAGGAGAACCCTCATTCGGTTCAAGATCGGAGCGAACCGCAGTATACACTTGGAGCTCAAAAGGATCGTGAAGTCGTAGCTCGGTCTCCTGCAAACACACGACCATAGGCGAATGGGAACGCAATAAAAGTTGGAGTTCCGTCTTATGCGATCGTACACCACGTAAATTCCAGGTCACGATAGCCATTAATAAAATAGACAAATTGTCTCCCTAGGAGGGCGGCTTAAAATTACTTTAAGCTTAACCTTTGGGCTCGGGCTTTTAGTATAGAGTTGGTCAGACTCCATAGCCTCCTCGAAGGGAGGGCCCACGCGCTCAGTGCCAGAAACCGATTCAAGCGCCGCGATTCGGTTCTGGGTGGCAATGGGTGAAGGTGGCCGCTGAGCGCGGCTTGTCCCAGGAGCATCCTGGGACTGCGACCTTCGAGGAGGAGAAGGTGAACTTTTCTTACCGTGCGCACGCGGAGGGTCTTTCAAAAAATCTTTCTTGCGAGGTTTCCGCTTGGACTTCTTATCAGTGCCTTGGGACAGCATGACCTTAGGACCAGCTTTAGAGATCTTGATAACTATAGCAGAAATGTTCGGACGGATGGTAGCGGCGGTTAATGCAGCCATGGTCCAGGTCTGAGTTTCGGCATCTACTCGTGGTACTGGTGAGGCAACAACAGAACTAAATGTACCAGACCGCAGGAGAGAAGGTTGTCGCGCATGGTAACGCCTCCGGGCTTCGACGAAGGAGAGTTTTTCCTTTACCCGGATCTCCTGGATCGCCTTCTCGTCCAAGTACCGCAGACAGTCGGCAAACGACGCAGAATGAGACCCTTTGCAGTTAACGCAGACGGGGGCTTTGGAACAGGTACCTTCGTGTGAGGGTTCGCTACATTAGGCACAGATGGTAACGGTACTCTTACAGGAGACTTGCGTATGCCCAAACGTTGGCATTTAAAACAACGCAGAGGACTTGGAATATTAGGCCTCACCGCAATGCGGTCGTACCCTGCTGAAATCCTCGTGGGCAGATCGACGCCATCAAATGTTATAAACAGGGTACGAGTGGGTACCAATACTCCGTCGCGTTTGGCGTGCACTCGATGCACTGCTGTCACCTTCTGGTCTGAAAGATAGTCTACGTGTTCATCGTCCTACATACCATCGAGGCTATGGGTGGTAATGACACCTCGACAGGAATTCAATGCCCGGTGCTTCTCAACACGGATGGGATAACCGTGGAGAAGCGCAGCGCGCAACAAGGTCTTACTTTGCTGATCGGACTTCGTTTATGCTAATAAGGAACCATTCCGTAGACGAGTGCAGGACTGAACCGCACCAGCAATAGCATCAATGCCCTTCTGAATAACGAAAGGGTTCACCTTCTCAAAAGTTTGCCCTTCTTCGGTTCGTGAAATGACCAAGTAATAACCAGTTGTTCGTGGTGCTACTTCTGTTACATAAACGTTTCGGCGCTTGTTGGTATTAATGGAGAAAGGGTGCTCCATAGCGAAATAAATCTCCACCATTGCAACCGTCTCCGACATCGGGCTCTGACTTCCCGGGCGTTACCCCGGCTTCGGTGAGCCGCCTATTTATACGTATCTCATCCCAGGGTCACACCTCCCAGAACATAGACAGAGGGACCCAATCGCCGTCAGAAGTCAGCAGCTCAGGCAATGCCTCCCCCCGCGGGAATGCAGTTGAACAGCGGATACGAACACATACCCTACATGACGACCACAGGTGGTGGGGATGACGCCATTACTCACTAACTCTGCTGCGCACCCAGTGCGGGGTATCCGTCAGATTGTGTCCCCACGGAGGATTAAAATAATAGGATAACAGAAACTAAAAGTGTGTGGGCGTTTCGCACGCAAGGTAGGCTGGCGAAGAAGTAAAAGGGATGTGTAAATGAATGGACGTGGGGCGAAATGTACGTACATAGAAGAGAAGTAAGAAAGGATGGCAAGGGGCGTCATGCAATGAAATGCACAGAACGCACGAGAGCCTTACTTGAGTCCCCCGTTCACGAGGACGAAACCACCTCGACCGGACGGGGGTGGAAGGTTGATGATGGCGATGAAAGGCTCGGGAACCCCCGGGTACGCCAATTTCGTACTCACATAAGGTGAGCCCCTGGGGGACCTTGAAAAGGAAATCCAACTGCAAACATCTGTGCACAATGCAACAAGCCAGTGTGACAAGCTTAAAGGGAAAAGAGAAACATTTAGTGCGACTTGTTACCAAGCAGGTCACTATAAATCAAATAACATTGTGGTGGTTTAATATACTGAAGATCTAGATTATTATCATGAATGAAAGAGATTGCTATTATAATTTTTTTAAGATGTGTGTCTGCATTTCTTTGAGGTATAATTACATTAAAACGGTGTAAATTTGTGTTGTTGGTATAGTTTTGGGGCAGAAAGTGCTGTATTTTAGTCTTAAATTTTTACACATTCATTAAGAATATATTGTTTTTCTTATGCAACTTATATAAGTGGGCTGAGAACCATAGTGAGCCATCTCTATGACAGGTCGAAATCGAGCTGTTGCCATCTGTCGATATATTTTATGGTTATAGGTCATATATAGCAGTGAGACATGTCCTGCATTTCCCATTTACAAACTGTCATCAAATTATCGGTCTAACTGAAACCAATAAATTTTTCTGCTGTTGGAGTAGCCCATATCCATACTGTATTCTGCCATGTGATTCACTTGAGGGTCTGCAGCTATGTATTACGTCTGCAATTACAAACAAAAGAAAATTCACCTGCAAGCCTATGCAGGGTGCGACAAATCTGTTAGATTCACGATATAAAGGAACTAGTCTGAATGCTAAACATGAAAGCCATATATTGCAGTACATCAGCCATTTGTGTCAATTGTTGGAATATGAAAGTGTACGTATGCTAGCTAAGTCGTTCCATTGAGATCATGCGATGGTTTCTTCTCCTCCTATCGCATGTGGGTTGATGCTGAACAGATTTCACCTTGTACATGTTGGAAAGTATTGTGTACTAGTCAGCCGTTGAGCTAAATCACCAGCAAACTTCGTAGTGTACCGCCATTAACACCTGTAAGCAAGCGCAATTGGTCGGCGCATGGGGTATCCATAGTAAAGTTAGAAACAGTCTTTCTCCTGCAACAACCGAATAGTTCGTTTCCGTGCAGTGGAACCTACGTCATATGGAAGACAATGATTCTGTGGGCTCAAAAGCTTTTGGGAGCTCCACTGAGTATACCATATTTCATGTCCAATACTCTGTTAATGATAGAGTAATGTTATTTTGAACCGAAAGGTATATTTTTTACTTTCATCACAATGACCAAAGTCATGATCAATCCTTTTGGTGATCATTATATTTGGATTTCCCATTAAGTTTCTTAATTTGTTGTATTTTTGTTGTGTTTGTTTCCTTACAAATGCTAACGATACTAACGGTATTTATGCACTGCAAAAAAATTACCATACCATAGTTTTGGTAGAGCGCAACTCTATTTTCAACCCTTCATAGATACAATAGTTAAACCATACCCAAATTATTTATTAACTTTGTTTTAATATAGACATCAAAACGACCCCTGTCACTCATTACTGTAGTAAGGGAGATCCATAAGACCTTATAGCGTTAATCATATAACATTTTGGTTATGGAAATTATAAAACTTTAGGTTCTGAAAAGGCAACGTATCTTTACCACAAACTGACATTTTATTTAAACTATTTAAGCCACCAGTAATTTTATAGAACAACAATAACATCACCTAAAAAGTAGCGAGTTCAAAGATAACCAACACAAACTATTACGGCACTGCATCAGGTATCACTGCAATTTGTCTTCATGGTGGGTCTCTGTATCGTCACTTGATTAGCCATCTAATTCTGTCTGAATCACTATCACTAAAGGCATCACGCTGACGTCCACATAATCGAGCAGTTTTTCTGCAACGCAAACGTAGCACCATATCGAGCTCCAGGCTTAAGGCTCCCAGCAATTTTACTGCTCTGTTGGTATAGCTGTCTAATTACCGATTGGCTCTGAACACCGCCCATTGCCCCTCCAGTGATTGAATGTTGTAGTGTTATAGTCGTAGAACTTTCTGACCCTGAGACTTGAAACTCAAGTATTTTGACTTTCCATCATTTCTGGTTTAGCCGCAGCAATGTTCCTCAGAATCATGGAAATTAAATGTTTGCCTATTAGCTCACTAACCGCCTGCGAATGAGCTGAACTGGCCTCACACACAACAACGTTTTTAGAGATAATAGTGGTTTTATATACGTCTACAGGGTCTATCTAATAGAGATTTTTTGCAGCTTTGGTGTAGCATTCACAATAAGGTTTTCCAGCACTGATAGAAGTATTACAAATATTTGAAAAGGATTATGTAATCTTGGATTGTCCTCCCATTTGTATATAAGACCTACGAGACAAGAACTGCACTTTTAGATTCGTACTTGATCACTAGACAGTGAGCATGTCACTTCTGCAATTATTTTGCTGACTATAAATTCTGCCTCTGCATTTTGTCTGGCATTATTGCCATAAGCATCATAAGTACAAGCATACATAAATGCATGCATATGAATAATGGGTTCAAATTACGACAGCAGAACAAGCTTCATTTAATAGCAACATTCTTTTTGAAAATATTTCGGTCAGTCTAACAATGCTACGAAGTTAAATTATTTGGAATGTCATCCAATATGGACAGAGTTTTTTCTGTAAAATGGGTTTTGGTAAACTACAAGGTGATTTTTACTTGTCAGTGACTTCCATAATGAAACCTTCTTTTCATATTTTTCATACATCGATATTTGTTGCAGAAGACAGGGACAAAGTCGCAGTTTTCATTATCCTATTTATGCAAAAGGTGACAACGTTGCAATCTAGCATATCATTTGCTACTGCCATCTGTCTGACTCCACTTAAAAGCATTTCAATTGAAGCACTATTGAAAGCCCTATTGAGTACAAAATGATTCCGATGACAAATATAAGTATCTCATGCAAGTGACTATCGAAGTTGTCGTGATGATAAGGACTATATTTCAGCACTAAGAAAATCTATCTCAGCTTCTTTGTTCTCAATCCGTATATGTGCCACATATTGTCAGAAATATTCTTCCAGTCATTCAATTCCCTCATCTATCAAGTAGAACAGATCTTGTTTTGGTTGCAATCTTAATGGTGGTTCTACAGATGACGAGAAGGGGGATATTTTCTATGCACTGTGTACTGTAGCTCCTGCTACTGAAAGAGATATTGATGGGACGTTATATTTTCCATCAGATATTAAGTGTAGCAAAGATTTCTACGGAAAATACTTCTTTGGCTTGTCTCACCGTCAGTTTTTCCAAGTTTGATGGTAGAAGATGTTTCTTGCTCAAAAACTCCACTAATTTCACGGTTTCCGTAGTCTGGATTTCATATAGCTTCCTTGTGTACATTTCTTAGATGTTATCATTACCGTCAAACTTAGTTCTTTCAAGAAGATGTTACCTTAAGTTATTTAGAATATGACATTGGTCAAATGCTAAACCTAACCGGCTGTTTACCGTCTATAGGTTGTGTACCTCGTGCTTCAAAAGCTTTTAACCTGAAAATTTCTTCACCATCGCTACATTTGTCTTATGGTTGCCCGAAATCTATCGAAGTATAAAAAAGCCGACAATCCCCAAATTCTGTGATAACTTACTTTACGAGTTTATGCATCTGTTTGTCTGAATTGTTTGTGTGTCTGTAGAAGAGAGCTATTAGAAGGCTGTATTTAGTGGTAATGCCAGAGACTAGAAAACACAGCAACCTATTTGCCAAAATCAGCTTTTGCATCGACTGTGAAACAACTTTACTGTCATCCTCATTGTTATAGTCATCTTTGTGTTTGTTTCCTAAGTGTCAATATGTTTTGTTGCATTCTGCTCTACAAAGAAGGTATCGAGTTTCTTGTCATACTGAAGCTGTTGGGCAATAGACATCTCGTCTCTACCAAAGTGCATAGAAACTCAGCTTCGTATTTAAGTCTGGATTGTATCAGTGAGGTGACGCCGATTTCAAGACCAGCATCACCTACAAAGTGGGAAGTTTTCGAGCACTTCGAAGCTTCAGTACTTGCTTCGTTGCGAGCCTATAACCTTTCGGTGAGCAGTACTGCAACAGCACATGTTTTGATTGCATGCTCACTTCACCTAGATGTGCACATGCTGAAATATACCATTTGTTCAAACAGAAATTAAGACTTTTCATGACCATCACATTCATTAGAAAAAAGAGCTTCAACTGAATGGTCCTAGTTATTAATCTCAAAATACTTCAATGTTGAACGCATTTTCTCTATATTATTAACAGTATTCCGGATATGTTGCTATTGCTATTTTTTAACCTTTCACAGCTTACACTTCAATGCATGATTTTCTCTAATTAGTTGAAACGATTTACTTTAGCATTCGTGTCATAGTTGCTGTGATCTATGCTTGAGCTGAGCTTTATTTTTCTGGTATTTGATAACAATTCTTGTTTTACAACTACTTTTCTTGATTTCACTGCTTTGGATACTTTATGGATTGGACAATGAGGGGAAATAGCTGGTGCTGCTCCTGCCTTAAGTATTTTCATTTTACAGTCTGATTTTTAATCACTTTGATCAAAGTGTGCGCCACAAATTATAGATGAACTGGATATCTTGTTTGGTTCGAAGTCTAACCGGGAAACTGCTTTTACTCAAAGCCGCTTTAAGTTTTGTTTTACAGGAAATTCATGTTCCTAACTCCTCCCCTTCGTATTTCTATAAAACCCTGCACAGAAATGGACTGTCTAGAAAGAGCGCGAAAAAAATCAGAAATTGTGGCTTGTTAGAATATATTCATACATCGTGGTCCTGTAAACTTATATTTATCACATTTTCATTTCTACGTAACTTATTTTAAAATTGTTTCCCACTTACCTTTATTAATCCAAAGCAAAGCTGCAGTACCAGTAGTATTACTAATGATAACCACCATTTGCAAATAAACAACACCCAAGAACGCAAGTAAGCCAAAGAAAGCAATGCACTGAATAGTCGGCTATCAGGGCCTCTACTTTCAGCAATCAGATAAATCTTCCGTTCGCTTAGTCAGGTAAGGATCCGAAATTTGCCGAGGCTCTTAAGCATAGTAATAGGCTATGGTAGCATTAGCATATGCCGGTTTCCACATTCTTGGTAACATGATAAGTAGACAGAGAGGTAGTATGTCCGTCGGACATGACGACGAACGGACAGACAGGCAGATAAGTGGGGTTTGTTGTAGTATTGTCGTCCTCACGCACGTAAAAGGCTTATTGTGCCACTCTGTTGGAAGGAAAGAAAGTCTCCTTTCAATTAAGTATTGCAATACTGATGGTTGGACCCAGAAACTTGCCGGGACTTTCAATGATGGGCGCTTAGGATAGACTGTATATGAAATATTATAGCAAACAGAAGTAATTACAAATTTTTTTAATGTAAGTAGTGTTAAATATTTTCGCAGTGTGCTCATAAAGCCCAATTTTGGAGTTACATAATACCTTTGATTTTAGATTGCGTTTATATGCGAGAAAAGTACATTTTATTTTGAACTTGGACTGAACCTTACACACACGTACGGCTTACACTAGGGAATATATGACATATAGTAATACTGTTATTACCATTAAAGTATTTTCGCAGTTTACATGAATATCCTCTTTTAATTGTGGTGTGGAAAAAGATTGAGCAACTGCTAGTGTCAGAATTTCCGGAGAAGATGAATGTTTTTAGAAGATTCGGAAAAAGTTCTTGTGATAGCATTTCCTGAAGCAAAGCATCAAATTTGATTTCTTTGGAGATCTTTAGCACATTAAACAGGAAGTACTACAATTCCTGCTTAGATAATGACTTCGTTGAGGGCAGAGATAATAAGCTGCAGCGGGTAATTTGCGGCAAAATGTTCCTAAACACTGCGATGTTTTCAGCAAAAATGCGACGTCGTTTTGAGGGAGCTCATCCAGAATGCAAGGAAAAACTAATTGGTTTTTTAGAAGGGAAGTCAACTTGCAGAGGCTCGGAATATTGTATCGTATCACTCAAAAGAAATTAATGCAAAGGCTTTGATATTTTCATGTATAGTAAGTCGAGTTCCCTGTACTCGCTAAAAACTTTATCAAGCCCTGTCAAAGAAGTTAGTGGAATGTATACTGCATGGTAAAGACACGAAAGTAATAGACATAATTCCTTTGCCAAAAGGCACCATTTCACGCCGCATCAGCGACATAACAAATGGCCTTAAAGCTAGTTTACTTTCAGGAAATACGTTTATCAAGTTTTCGCTTCAAATGGAAGAATCAACAGACGCCAATCGTAGTAGCTGGGTTGCAAATTATAACAGTAGTCTGCATTATATGGGATGACCAAAAACTAATAAGTGATTCTGACACGTTTTATGCTGATTTCAGAACTACTATTATTTTTTTTCTATCACGTACAATTTCACTTCAAAAATATAGAGTTGAGCCAGTAGATGATGAGTACTGTTGAAGGGAAATTTATCACTTCTTAGAGAGAAGGTTATCATTTCTTGGAGGGAAATTTCCCAACACAGACTTGTAAGTGTTTAGGTTGTTACTCCTGTAGATACTGGTTGCTATTTGTAATTTAGGTATTGTTGTTAATATTAGAGGCTTGCGTTAGCAGTGATATATTGTGACTGAAGTTATAAATACATTACGTCCACACGCAAGTGTGTGAACAATCCAAATGTTTTCTGCTACATTTCTGGAAATGATACAGTGCTTCAGTAGAGAACTGATATAAGATAATTTGTGAAACAAGTCTACGATGCTTATTTTAAAATGAAACTTGGTGACCCAGACAAGGCCTGGGCTCCAAAGACAGTTTGCCGCTAGTTTGTTGAGAGGTTAAGATTATGGATAAAAGAAAATATATTTTGCATGCCATTTGCAATTCCTATGGTGTAGAGGGAGTCTAAAGACTACCTTAAAGACTATTATTTCTGTTTAGTTAATGTTCAGGGGTGCAATTCGAAAAATAACAAACACATTGTGTACCCAAGTATTCCTTCACTCATTACATCAGTTCCACACGGAGAAGATCTGCCTGCTCCTTTTCCTCCAGCTGTTTTAGAGAATTTGAAAGAAGATGGTGTTGAAAGTGAACCTCATGCAACCACCGAAGACGTTTCTGATGATGTCTGCCGCCCTGAATATGACGTCACTCCATAACTGTTCCCTCAAAGTGAACTAAATGATCTAGTACGTGATTGGAATTTGTCTAAGGAATCTGAAGTGTTACTAGGCTCCCGTCTTAAAAGTACGAGGTGTGATCAAAAAGTTTCAGGAATGGCTTCATAACAATGCTGACGCTGAGATTTGTTTAATTCTTAGCCGGACTATACATGCAGCGTTCCTTCCCGATAAAAATCAGAGGTCACGTGACTTCCTGTGACCATGCAGTGACGAGGTAGACGCTCTGAAGTGAACACGTGTTTTTCATGTGCTGCGATTTTTCCGCGTAGCAAAAATGTCAGATTACGAAGAACAAAGAACGAACATCAAATTCTGCTTTAAACTCGGTAAAACTGTCACAGAAACCTATGAAATGTTAGGTACAGCTTATGGGTAGGACGTTATGGGCAAAACTCAAGCATTTCAGTGGTTTTAAAAATTTAAAAGTGGTGTGACATCTGTTATAGATACGCATCTTTCGGGGCGACCCTGTACGAGCAAAACCGATGAAAATATCAATCAGGTGAGGGAAATGGTCTTAAATGATAGGCGCATTATAATAAGAGAACTCTATGACTTATTACGACTCTCCTTTAGAAGTGTTCAAAGCATTTTGAAAGACAATTTGGATATGAGAATAATTGCCGCCAAGCTCATGTCCCGCCTGCTTTCAAATGACCAAAAGGAAAGTCGCGTGATTTCGTGCTCAAATCTTAAAGAATAGCTACAAAGGACCCACAGTTTATGGAGAAAATTATTACTGGTGATGAAACATGAATTTATGGGCACGATCCAGAAACGAAGTAACAATCTTCACAATGGAAGGGTCCTTCATCTGCACGCCCGAAAAACGCACACAAGTTCGATCGTAAGTGAAGTAAATCATTATTACGTTTTTTGACATTAAATGCATTGTACATAAGGAATTTATGCCACAGGGTCAAACAGTGAATCAAGTGTTCTATTAACAAGTGCTGCAAAGATTAAGGGAGAATGTGCGACGCAAACGACCGGAGAAATGGAGGAGTGTGACTGGTTCCTGCATAATGACATTGCGACCACGCACAAAGCCCTTTCTGTTCGCCAATTTTTGGATAAAAATAGGATGAATACTGTTCCCCATCACGCCTATTCTTCATATTTGGCACCAGCGGACTTTTTTTCTTTTCCCGCAACATAAAATAGGCTCCGGAGACACCGTTTTGAGGACACTGATGTCATCCATCGCGAATCGCAGAAGACTCTGAACATGTTGGAAAAAAGGACTTCCAAAGGTGCTTCCAGCAGTGGTAGAGGCGCTGGGACAAGTGCATCAAATCTCAAAGAGACTACTTCAAGGATGACGGTGCAGATTGGACAAAACAAACTGTTGTGTAGTATTTATGACGTGATTCCGGAAACGTTTTGGTCACATCTCGTAAGAATCTTCTGGAACCAGGAACACATTACTCTTGGTACAGACACAGAGAACAAGAGTTACTTCCTTTTTCTCACAGATCGAGTCCTTGGTTTACTGCAATAACATAAACGAGACAATGCACTTTTATAAAATTGAACATGATCTACTCAGTGGAGACTTTTTATAGATTCATCAAAGAGCCTGAAAGATGTGTTACTGTATAATGGGAAAGTGTAAGGGTCCATTCATGCGCACATTCAATTCAAATGGAAGAGACAGTTGAAAATATGAAGATACTTTTAACAAGTATCCAATACGATGAACACAAATGGTGTATCTGCGGTGATTTCAAAGTTATTGGAATACTATTAGGACAACAAGCTGGGTTCACAAAAATGCCTTGTTTTCTATGCGAATGGGACAGTCGGGCAAAGCAAAGACATTGGAGTGTGAAAGTATGGCCACAGCGGAGAAACTTGTTGCCTGGAACTAAAAACATCCTGCAACAACCGCTTGTAGAGAGACAAAGGATAATTGCTTCCGCCACTACACATACAATTGGGCTTGGTGAAGGAATTTCTAAGGGCTCTACCACAGGATGGACACTGCTTCAAGTACATTTCCAATAAAGTTCCCTTCATTACACAAAACAAATTAAAGGCTGGAATTTTTGTTGATCCTCAAACAAACAAATTGATGGAGAATGAAAATTTGAGAACACAATGAATGAGAGAGAAATAGAAGCATGGACCGCCTTCCGATCAGCTACAGAAAACTTCTTAGCAATAACAAAGATCCTAATTACAAGGTCATTGTCGAAAGATGTTGGAAAATTTCAAGAAGATGGGTTGTAACATGAGTGTAAAGGTGCATTTGCTGCATTCACATATCGACTACTTTCCAGAAAATCTGGGAAATTATAGTGAAGAGCAGGGTGAACGTTTCCACCAAGATATTAAGGGAATGGAGAGGAGGTACCAGTGGAAATGGAATTAAACTATAATGGCCGAATACTATAGGATGTTGAGGAGGATCTGCAAGGAAGTCAAAGAAGAGGAAGCTTGAAAAAAATTAAATGAAACACTTTGGCCTCTTGTTTTGTTAAAATGCAGTCATGAAATAAATTAGGGGAGTTCTTGAGAGTATCTTAAAATATTTCTTGAATAAAAGCTTAGCTTGTGTGAAATGATATTTGAATGCTTTCTACGCTCTTTGGTAAAATTGTCAAAACATTACTTATTATTTTGTGTAAAAACTTGACGTGATAGAAAAATACGGAAGTTATTTCTGGAATCAACACAAAACCGTGATTCAAGAACATCTACTTTTAAGAAATCATCTGACAAAAAGTTTGAAAATGCAGACTAGTGATAAGAACTTTTGTACGCTACCGTAATTGGAACAGTTTTTAATTAACACATTGTTTCAGAGTGAAAGGCTTTTCCAGAGATAATTGTGTCGATGTATACACAGTCGGTGCTAAGGTAATGGCTAGAACGAAATCTGGTGTCATCTCAGAAGTTAAACAAAGAATTAATGAGTGCAGCAGTAGCCACTGCATCCATCACCAATACCTTGCCACCTTTCCCAAAATAAATACCAAACGAAAGCTCAAATGTGTTTTATTAAAACACGGCCATAGCGTATCCGGCCATTTAAGGTGCTGTATGATGATATGGCGGGTTTACATAACTCTTACTCCTTCACACAGACACAAGGTGAGGTTCTTGAGGACAAACTTTGACTTATCTCTATGAAATGAGGATTGAAGTCAGATTCTTCATTGAGGACTTCCAGTGGGAACCAGCTTATTTAATGAACGCGAGGTAGTATATCAGTATATCAAAGGAGATTTTTTTTCACAAATTTAATAAATTACGCCGCTCACTTCAAGAGAAAGCAACAACAGTGTTAGCCGTCAGCAGTAAAGTGCACACATTCAAAAAGAAAATCAAGTTTCAGGGACAATGAATGAACAATAGCAATTCTGACAGCTTCCCAATGGTTAACGAATCTATAGAACAAATAGATTCAACATAGTTGGGGATATCTTGAGTTTCAAGTTAACCTACTGAGTTTCCTTGAGAGCTTCAGAAGTTGTTTTATGGAATAACTCGATGAAAAGAAACTTAGGTTTATAAATCCATTCTCTGCTGTGTCAGAAAAGCCAACCTTTTTTGACAACGCAGCAATAGGAATACTTAACTGCTTTATTAACGGACTCAGTGATAAAAGATAACTTTTTACGTAAGAAGTCACTATTCCAATTCTGGTGTCAGTTAAAAGACGAATATAAAGTTTTACATGATAAAGGTAAAGCCGTTTTATGTCGGTTGTAAGCACTTATTTGTGTGAATCAGGATACCCTTTTATGCAGGTACTAAAACAAACCAGAAATCTCGAAGTGTAGTCAGATATTCGTCTCGGCGGTCTCAAATCAATTAGATATTGCCAGGCTTTGTAAATCAATTCAGTCCTTCCCTCTTATTAAAATAGTTCATTTTCGAAGGCAAGTAGCATTTCTGGTTTGCAAATTAAAAATGGTTTGATTTACTGGGTCTATGAGGATATATTGATGCGGATATACAATATGTACATTTAGCTCGTTTTGTAATGTGTAAAGTGAAATTGGGGTTAAAATATTTCTGTAATAAAATAAGAGTAGAGCGTGTTTCATTTGTCTAAAGTTCTGAATGTTTATCTTCTATGTTAAAAACGTATGGCTATGTAATGAATCTCAAGTGAATATTTGTGGTCTACGATGAACTTTTCTACTGAAAAGTGCTACATGATCTAAAAGGTTTCGGAACCACGGTTGTAGTATTAGTCCTGCATGGCATAAATGCAGTAGCTTTGAAATATAGGAATCCACATTTTCATACTGATTATAATTAGCGAATGGCACGAAACTACAAAATAAGAAACGGTTGACTCAAATTCTCGTCTTAAGGACAGAAAACTGTAGGACGTAAGATTAACTTCAACATAAATTGAGAAGCCGCTGTTTTAAAACTTACAGCTTTCTCCTGCTATACAGTACTCTTTGAACGTTACTAATCCAATTACTGTTGGAGTAAGCACAACCTACATATCCATGAAAATAATGCAACACTTATCCATTTGTCCCGGAGTTAATATTTTCCGTATTAATGTCTAAAAATTGCACTAATTGATTTTGTTATCTGCTCGTTCTGCGATCTATTTAGAGTTCTATACAATATGATATAGTCGTGTTCAGAGAACATCTATAATTTAAATAGAAATTCAGGAACTTTACAATAAACTACATACGTAAAGAAAGATAAGCTGGTGCTGAAGGAGAGCTGTGCAGCACATAAGCTTTGATGCATATTACTGTATGACATGTGTACCTTTTCCTTACATTAACTTTCTGTTTCGGTAGGTAGTAGCTGGGAGCCTGGATATAATAAATGATAGAGGTTGGAACGTTGAGGCTATGTACTGCTACACCGCATTCAGGTATAAATAGTGGTCTAACCTTCCGGGGAGGTGTGTGGTAAAACCAGTGATGTCTGACTGTATCTTACTTATTGGAGAACATAATTAAAACTGGAGGAAGCGATTTTGAGTGTGTTCTTTCCGAAGCCTATATAATGCCACGGTAACCCAGGTCGTTGAGGCATGGAGTCGTGAACGGCAAGTCCACCGTTAAAATTTGATCAGGACCGTCTTACCCTACTGCAGATTTTTTCACATATTCTTACCACCTTATAGCTGAAAACTGCCGATGAAGTACCTCAAGCATGGGCAAAATGTTTCCTTCTTAACTATTATTTCCCCATTATCATTTCATTTCACGTTTCATGGGCAGGCAGAGGATTTTTAGTAAGCACAGGGAGCAATCGTGGTACCGCACGGTTTATAGGTGACATCAGGTACTGTGATGGACAACTCCACATCCTCACTTCAAAACAGCCGGTTTCGTTGCGACTGTGCGATTTAATCCCTACATACAAACCAGTAAAAACTGTGACAGTAAGCCTAAATTAAAGAATAATCACACAGAAAAACCATCACCACAATTAACATCGTTTGGAGAAATTATTAGCGAAACTTCAGCACAAATTGTGAAACCATCATGGAGCTCAAAGGACGTTTAAAATACCATGTTAAATATTATGCCATATCAATGAATTAAACATGTCTATCACATGGTCGTTACCAAGTTGCGCAAGATTTTACAGTCTGTTTTCCAGATGTTGATACTTCTACAGCCAATGTGAAAAAGATATTTCGCAAGGTATCCTAAAGAATAAACCTATTTAATGGGACAGAACCTGAAAATCCCTTGGTTGCACAACGATTTGTAACTCGGTGGGGGACACGGCTACACGCTGCAGTATACTAAGCTTAATATTACGGCAACGTTGTTAATGTAATTGATGCCTTTGAAGAGAGAAAAATGCCAACATACGTGCGGTGAAGGAAATCATTTCATTAACTTTGTTCTAAGATTTCTCATCTATTCAGGATAATTTCAGTAATATTACAACTACAATAATATATGTATGTGCAAGCATAAACACTACAAAATACCATAAGCTCTTGAGGCGTTAGAAAAGGTTTCAGAAACACTAAGTAAAGTATAACACTGAAACCTTAAAGGAAGGGTAACAAAGCATCCTACAGAAAAATTAAGCTTACGTAAAAATGCGTAAAGCGAGGGACGCTTTTACTGAGATAGAGAATCTCAAAAAAGTCAGATATTTCGATTTATATTTGCTCCTACTACGTCGGTGGAATGGAACGTAGTTTTTCAAAATAGATCAACTGTCTATATACTAATCGCATGCGATTTATTTTCAATGTATTATTGTACATTGTAGAACGCACGATGTAACAGAAAAGTAAATTTTATATCTGGAAAATCATCATCATCATCAACGTTCAAGATAGGTCGTTGTCCCGTTTCGTCTCAGAAGGTATCTTCCCAGCGTCTACGTGGTCTCTGTACATAAATGACTTAATTAAATAATTAAAGCAACTCATTTAAAGGCTACCAATATCTAGACATATTTCTATGTTTGCTTCCGATACTACATAATCCTAACAACCTGCCCTCGAAGCAGGGTGTAGTGCCTTCAACTGTTATGTTTGTTTGCAGAGAACAATGCAAGTTCGCAATCGCTTACCCTTCCTTCGCCACCAAAACTCGGTGCTTTCCTAACCTTCTGGTTTACTTACTAAAACCCCTGTGCCTGGTAATCAGCGTCAATTGCCATGGTTGATATGTAGTAACAACGGGGGTTAAACACTAAAAGTCATATAAAAACTATGTTTCGCTTATGCAATAGTTATAGTAACACTTCACTTTAAAGCTAAATAGATGTAGAATATTACTTTATTATTTAAACCCTTGAGCGCTATTTCTCCTGCTTAAGATAGTTGAATAAATTTAAGGATAGTGGCAAACATTCGGGAGGATTTTATAATATTAAAGTACTTTTCGTGCCGTTTAACAGAAGGGTATATATTCAAAACGCACCTTTGTTTAAGTTCTTCACATAGTCTCTGGCTAATTCCATTCATTAGTAGTTACAAAACTATTAGAGATAACAACTTGTTCTCTGAAATCCATTTGTAAACTCAAAATGTTTCATTCATTTGTGATCACTACATCATGGAGTCTTGTCTTTACTCATAGGATTTCATTTCTAGATTGTTGTTAAGTTCTCCCCATGCGTTCCCTATAATGTTGGGAGATATACTCTATACCTCATCTCTAATCCTTGGCATCAATTCATTAATTCTTGGCACTTTACTATTTGTGTACACTTTACTTTTAAGATATCACCACATGAAGAAATATGATGTAGTAATGTTGGGTGAGCGAGGAGGTCAGAGCATGAATCCATCACGACCATTCCACTGAATGCTGAAAGGCAGATTTAAAAACCACTATAGATCCAGTGGTACTTTATACCATGTGTAGGAAAATTATATTTGATGAGTTCTCCACTTGTGGAAGGAAAATTTGTTTCAACCTATCAGGATAATTCTCTGCAATAACAATAGCCTCTTGAGAAGAGAATGGGGCAATAACTTGAACGTGCATCATGGCATACCACCCATTCATCTTCCCACTATCCTTTCCACGCAAGAATTTTCGAATCCCCTTATTGGACATCGTGTCTATTAGCGTTTTCGGACAAATAAAAAGCTGATTCATTCAAAACACCAATGCTAGCCAATTAATGTGATTCTTGTTCGATAGTGTTCAACATGTCAACAGTAAAATTAAATATTTCGGCACATCATTAAGTTTCAGATGCTCCAGCAACTAAAGTTATACTGATAGAGCCAAATGCTCTTACGCCACACCTTGTGAATTACCTACAGCTGTGGCATAAACAACTCTCTAGATACTCCGAATCGAATTTTGTGGACTTCGCTAAAATGATAAGCTAAATCTTCTTATATATTCACCATTTCTTCCAGGTCGTCCACTTCTTTTTTTAGTCAAGAACACTACCGGTCTTCATAAATTCGTACTATGTCTTAATGCTGTTTTGTGATGTTGGGTTCCGCTGGTATGTCGTTCTGAAGTTTTTTGTGTTTGAGTTACTGATTCCTGTTTACGTAACAAACTACACATTGCATGCTGGAACCCTATATTACTAAAGGAAACATAAAACACGTTTTGCCATAGAAAAGACGGATGAATGAAGCATTTTGAGTTCACTAGTACAATACAAAAAACAGTTTACTATTTATAATACTTCCGTAATAATAGTATTAATAAATTAAATCAGTCAGGGACAATATGTACAGACTGTGAATGTTGGGTAGTTGGTTTTAGGGAACTCTTTATAAATTCTGGCCCTTGGCTATTTGAGATAATATTTATCGATATTAAAACAATGTATATTTTCTCGGATGTTTTTTTTTAAATTTGGAGGCAATAAATATAAAAGCATGTGGCGATGCTTTCTAAAATCATTGTACTACATTTTAATAACATCATATTACAACCAAAATTGTATTTCCCATAATCATTAATAAACCTGTGCATTCAATGAAATATGACACCCTTCCCGAGGCACTTCAAAACCAGGTATTTATAATGATTTAGTGTTTCATCTAAGGAAAAAGAAGTGATTCCACGCATTTTATCTTTAATTTTTGGAAACAAAAAGAAATCAAAGGTTGCATTAACGTAAGTACAATGTCGTCAGGATTAAAGTCGTCCTCCGTAGTGTAGTGATTACTATGCTAGCTTCTAGTTCTCGCGGTCGTGAGTTCAAACCGGCGGAGGGCTATTGATTTTTTTGAGCGTAAGAACCCTTAGCATGGCTTCCTTCTGAAGGGAAGTAAAGCCGGTGGTCCCGTGTTGTAAATTCACGGCACATAAAAGAACCTCAAGCCTGACAAAGCGGCCTCTGAGCAAAATCACCGGTCTTTCACGCCCGCAATAGAATGGAACGCTAAGGACCACAGCAGTTAAGGAGTGTCCATAAATAAAACTGAATTTAATTTAATTTCTGGTCATATTGTAATAAAATATGTCCTACCTATGGCTTTCGTTTTCTTCGCGTTTACCGTCATCATCGACGCCTCGTCTTCATGACTAGCTTAGGATTCTTCGAGTGCTTCCTTTCCGCGAGAACAGGGAGTGCTGTTTTTTGCTATTACTGATTTTAGAAGTTACTTGTTTTAAATCTGTGATGCCGGCTTTGTTGGATTCCGGAGCGTACTTGAACATATTTAATAAATCTTTTGGGATAAATCCGTAGGAAATACTAAATCACAATTAATATCTCCACAATTTCGTTGCGTTACGCTTTCGGGAAATTATTTGCGCATTTAAGGAATTATCCGCACTTACTTTAAAATTGGACATTTTCCATGTCAATTTTTCCTTCGCATAGTCGATGGTTTGCCTTAAAACTTGTCAGGGGTACGCATGCTTTCTTTGGCACTGGCTTGCCCTTAGAGTTTGCGAATATGATGGTTGCTTTTCCGTTTAATGCAACTCAAACGTTTAAATTTTTTTAGGGTGCCCTGCGGCCTTATAATTTGTCGTCTTTAGTTATGGCGACTCTTCTACACACTATTTGTTGCATTTTACTTCTTCTTGTCAGCAGAAAAAATGTAATGGATTTTCGAATGTGTTTAGGAAATTTTGGACATAGTTAAGGGGTTTCAGTATTCTATACATATGCTTCACAATACACCCGTACGTTCTATACCCTATCGCTTAATAGCACCGAAATTTTATATATTGCGCCACAAAGTTGGTCTTATGTAACAACAAGAAATTATTGAACCCTCTACAAGTTTATATTTGAGTCCTCGTTTTTTTTCTTTCTTCTTTTCTTTTTTGTTCCTTAGCATAATAGAGACCTCCCATTCGTTACTGAACAGCGTAAACGCAATAAGTACATAACCATGGTCTCAATGGCTTTGCCGGAAATTCACTTGTAAGCGCATTATTTTCGTAACGCTAAGCGTTTTACCACATTGGACCTAAATTAGGCGCTACCAACTTCCATTGGATCCTAAATCTCGTCATTTGACAGCGTTTTCCGCTCCCAGGAATTTACATCAGTTTAACGTGTTTCTTTTGGCGTTTCAACAGGTGCGCAAAACTTATCACGCCGTTTGGATTTTAGTTTGTATACATACAAGTTTAAGGTTGTATTTAATCACTTATTCTCCAGATTTTCGTTCGCATTTGCGTCATTTACGTTTGGTGTTCCCTTGTTTACAGAAGATCGGTTAAACTATTTCTTCGTCATAAGTGAAATTTGCGGTTTCTCAACTATCCTTTTTAGGACACCAGATTTCGCCTAGGGGTATTTATATACAGCCAGCAAGTCGTCCTCCGTGGACTAGTGGTACTGTGCTAGCCTCTAGTTCCCAAGGTCGCGGGCTCAAACCCGGCGGAGGGCGATGGATTTTTTCGGGCGTAAAATCCCTTAGCACGGCTTCCTTCGAAAGGGAAGTAAAGCCGGTGGTCTCGTGTCGTAGATTTACGGCACGTAAAAGAACCTCAAGCCTGATAAGGAGGCCTCTGAGCAAAATCATCGGTGTTTCACGCTCAATGTAGAATGGGACGCTAAGAACCATAGTAGTTAAAGAGCGTCCATAAATAAAAACTCAATTTAAATTTTTATACAGCCAGCAAGAATATTGGCTGTCTGATAATATCCAGTTCCTACAACCATATTACGCTTGACGTCGGTCCTGGTATGGTGACCTGGATTTCTGAATTCATACCAAATGTTACGCAAATTGCTGAAGCTTTAAACACTTTACGTCGTAAGGGTACAACATTTTCTGGGACTAATGATTACCAACGTGTTTTTGAGCAACTGAAATTCGCGATTCTGAATCCTCCAGCTTTGGCCGTGCCTGATTTTGACCGGCCTTTTATAGTGCAAGCTGATACCTCACGTTTTTCAGTCGGAGCGGCCTTAATGCAGGAGTCGTATGACGCTCGCCGTCATATATATAATATTTCTCGTTGTCTTACGACAGCATTGCGCAAACTTTCTGTTTACGAGTTGGAAGCTTTAGCGGCTTTCAGCGCCTGTGATAACTTTCAACAGTATTTAGAACATCGACTGGTTGTCTTGCAATGTAACAGCCAAACCATTACTTGGGTATCATCTCAGGCAAGAAAAACCGGGTTGCTCGCGCATTGGGCTCTTAAGCTTTGTGCTTTTAAGTTTGAGGTGCGTCATATACGACGATCTGAAAATACTGTTGCGGATGTATTGTCTAGGATGTTTGCTGGACCTGACACCGCGATTTCTGTTTCACCTCAAACAGCTTCCATAATTTCTACCTTTTCGCATGATTTTCCTGCGCCTTTACGTCAATGCCTGAGCATCAAACACCAGATTCCCTCTGGGATGAATTTACCAAATGTAAAAAACCCGTATTTTGGTACCCGATAATACTTTTAAATGGTATTCTTCATGCTTGGTTACCGCTTACTCGCCTTTCTAAAATAGCTATACCCAAACGGTTAGTTCCGTTTATCTTAAACTATTTACATACATCCCGTATGCTGTTCCTTTGCCCAGTCTTGTGATATTTGTAAACTGTCTGAACCAGACCAAAACATCCTTGGGATTTTTGCAATCTAAATTGACTATGACTCCTATGGAACGTTTGTTCACTGATTTCATTGGACCCTTGCCGCATTTCAATAAAGATAACACTTATTTACTTGCAGTTGTTTCTGCTTTCACTAAATTTTTGTGGTTGGTTCCTGTTTGAGCAGCTACTCCTTATTATACTACTATTGTTGCATTAACATACATTTTTGCGTCATTTGGGGTTCCCGCGTCCTTATTTCGGAAATGCGTCTTACTTTCGTGCTTATACATTTTGCATGTTCCTTTTCGGGTTGCATTAAATTCCTGCGAACGTAACCACATCATTCGCGCCCCTCTCTGCCCAAAAGGGTAAATAGGAATTTCCGCAGTTTATAGATCCCGTTTCATTCCGATTCTCATTCTACTTGGGATATCTTGGTTGGCGACTTCCACTTTGCATTAAATGCCACGCTTCATGAAACTCATTGCCAAATTTCCTTTCAATTAATGTATGGCTTCTTGCCAGTGTGCCCGTTAACTAATCAATGGCATATTAAAGATTTATTTCCAGAAACTGCTACTCATGATCAAATTATAGGACCATGGAAATTGGCTCTTTCTTCCTTGTGCGTTCTCGTTACAATCGCGCTCGGATTCCTGGGCTTTTCAAACTGGGGATCTTGTACATTTACGCTGGCATATTTAAGCAATGCTTCTAAGGGATTTGCTGCCATATTGGCTCCCCGTCATACGGTACCATTGAAAATACGTGTCGTTCCGTATTCAATATGGTGTTAAGGGACGTATACACACGGCACATGCTTCCCAACTTAAAGCCCTCCTACGTACAAACAGTTAGTTTGCTCGGTTCCTCGTAATCGTGTAGCACTCATTAATTTTTTTGTCTGTCCATCCACACTATTCTTCTGCTTTATTTTCCTAATTTGGGTTCGCGTCATCATTAGTGAGGCTGGATTGATTTTATAGGGCTACAGGGGGGATTCTGTTACTTGTGTTGTTTGCGTGTTTTTCCTTTGGTAGTTTGCATGTTATTATACATTAGTTGGCCCACACTTGTATTCTTTTATCCACGAACCTTAGCTACATGTTATTTTTTGTATGCTTTATGTTTATTATAATAATATGATTTTTGCCTTGCAATAAATTCTAGGTTCCTGGGTTTTCAAACTTAATGCTTATTACATTGTTATTCATTATTTAATTACGTTATTTTAGGCCTTCTTCCTTGTTTTGTGCAACCTTACTCTTTCTTGTTTCTATTTTTGAGTTTAGTTTTGTCTGCTTTATGTAGATTATTCAGGCCACTCCGTAAGTCTTTCACCATGGCTGATACCTTCAGCATTTGTTAATATTTACATTTGTATCTCCAGTGTTACATTGCTCTCGGTTTTTGCATTTAATTTGCCTTTTTAGCTTGTTGTTATATGTATACACTTCTTCTGTGTTTATTGTGTCTCTCTCGCTTTTCCCTACATTGCTTGGCTTGATTCCCTGTCCAGCTGAGTGTGCTTTTTGGAGTGCCTATATTGGATTACACCACTTCGAGCACAATCTTTGGAGTACAGGTGTTGCGCTGCGCTTTGGCGGAGGGGGTCTTCTTATGGCATTTCCGCCCCACTCCTACTATGCCGCATGTCTGACCACCTCATTACAGCGAGAAAGTTCCAGAAAGATCCGTCACCCATGACGTGGTTCAGGTAGCACAACATTGAGGTCGTTTGGAGCCACCATTGGCTGGCAAGCTCATATGATCTCGCTTCGCCATTTACTTCAAGGTCACCACGGCAAATATCCCCCAGCAGGATGACAGTCACTCTAAAAATAGGAAATAACCAACGAGAGTTTAAAGCTCTGGTGTATTCGGCGAGCTTCGGCGTATGCAGCCAAGGTTGACGTTTCTGCATTTTTCAGGTGTGACTATCTTTTCTTTTATAATTTCTCCAAATTTATATCCTAGCACTTGGCTGGCCTCAGTAATATCTGTATGGGAGAAGCATTCTTTATAATTCTGGCATATTAGTTTGCGATTGCAGCCAAATTTAAACGCTTTGTGTTATTTATATTTTGAACCATCATGTGGTGAAAGAGAGAATTTATGTTCTTGTAACTGAAAGGAAAGTAATCTGGAATTCTTTAAAGTAAATGTTTGCAAGCCTGAATATAACTGTTAAAGTATTAACGTGTTATAGTAAATTTTTATCAACTTTGTTGAACATTGAGAATCATGACTCTAAAATATACTTGCTCGTTCCACGGTTATTATACACTTATCCTAATGCCCTAGGACTAAGTGCACGTTACAATATAATATATAAGGGCGCACTACTGCAACGTCATTATAAGACAGATAATGGCAAATTACGAGATAAATGTCAATACAAATGTAATGGAAGAGCCAGAGATAAAGATCAATGGCAAATACTTGAGATAAAGAACAATACTGAGGTCATGAAAAATACAGAGATAAAGATAAATATAAAAATCATAGAAAAAGCCATAAATAAAGATGAATAAACAAATCTAACTCGAGAATTGCGAAAAACTTGATATCAATGTGACTAAATCCTCATTTAAAGGTTTACTTTTGATAAAAACCAAATCGATCGCTTGGTTATCGTCCGCTAAGTCTTCTACAAGACTAACTGGCAGTTACAGAGAGTGCCGAAAATATGCTAGAGGAATACTTTCAAGCAACACCTCACGGACCAACAGACCTTTTCTACACAGTGGACAAATAGGAGCGGGTACACTTAAAATATAACTTTGCGTTAAATTGTAGTGGCCAGTACGCAACTGAGTCAAAATTACACCCTCATGAATAGACACACCACAAGAAGTTACCCAGTTTATCAAAATTAAATTTAGTTCTATTAATGGACGCTCTTTAACTCCTGTGATCCTTAGCGTCCCATTTTATATTGGGCGGGAAAGACCGGTAATTTTGCTCAGAGGCCACTTTATCAAGCTTGACGCTCTTTTACCTGCCGTAAATCTACTACACCGGATCACCGGCTTTACCTTCCTTCTGAAGGAAGCCATCCTAAGGATTTCTGCAGCGGGTTTATCGGAATGCCCTTTATTACTCTAAACTTATTTCCCGGAGGCCATCCCAGTCTTCGCTCCACACAATAGCACCGGTCTCCGCACAACAAACATAAAGTCTTATGTTGTTACACTAGATATTGCAACACTCTATTCTGTGTTGGCCGTCTTTGCTGCCTAATCCGCCAGTTCATTTCCCGGAACGCTAACGCGACCAGGAATCCAAGCACACTCCACATTAATGCCAGAAGCGTGTAAGATATGGAGGGCATCCTGGACGCGATAGATAATGGGATGGTAGTTTTACAGCTCACATGGTCTCTGAAGTGCAATAAGCGCATTACTGAAAATGGCACACATACAAAATGCTATAGTATATGGTACACAGGTCCGCACTATAAATGGAAGTGCTAGTACGAAAATCCAATGAATGGGGTTTGGTTTTCACGGTAGCACAACACAGAACATAAAACACTGGGTGTACTTAGATCCATCGGTGTGGAACAAAATTCGATCATTGTAAACTGATAAACTTTCTGAAAAGTGAGTGCAGATACTAAACGTAGGCATCGAATTATCTGGTATTTCTCATCGTAAAATCTGCGGCGTATGTCGCAATTAACCAACTGGTTTTCTCTCTCTCTTCTCCTTAGGATACATTCTAGGCAGTTCAATATCAGGCTTTCCAAGAAGCTCCGGAAAGGAACACCTGCAAAACTTGTATCAATGGAGCTACTCCATAACGTTCGTCTAACGCGGTGTTGAAAACAGGTTATCGAGGCGATATTACAGAGGAGATTTTGCCGATTCGGCGTAAGGACTCAAAATTGGGCTAATTGGAAAATCTTCCGCAGCCATAAATGTCCCGAATATCGATTGTGTCTAATCTTCTTAGAATAGTGAGTCGTGTGCAAAAATAAACGATACACCCATATTCTGTCTTCGATCGAGTTAACAGGCGATACAGTCGCAGCAACACTGGCCCATTCCGCTCCCCATAATTTGCCACTTAGTGCCCGAAGAATATTCAGAGAACCGTTCACATCCCGCTTTCAACTATGTTATATGCGATAACCAGTTAAATTTCCTATAGAAGGTCAACCCTAGGAATCTCGTCGACTCTGCAAATAGAAGTACATCTGGGCCGAACCCGAGTGAAGGTGACAATCATTTCCTATGCACCAGAACTTAACACAAATGTATTTTTCATTGGATAAACGAAAGCCGTTTTTACAACTCCATTCTCGAAGGTTGCGGAAACTTTACTGCATATAGCGTTCCAGAAACGGCCTATGCTGAGAATTACAGTACGAGGCAAATCTGTCCACGAATAAACATCACGTTACCCCTAGCGGACCGATTTCAGATCGAATTAATTGCTATAGCAAGCCGTATACTGCTTAGTAGTTGTTGTTGTTGTTGTGGTGGTGGTGGTGGTGGTGGTGGTGGTGGTGGTGGTGGTGGTGGTGGTGGTGGTGGTGGTGGTGGTGGTGGTTCACCAATGGCACTGGGGATTAATTGATCTGCATCCTTTTCGCTCTGGCTTCCCGACATAAAGTCTGTAAGTTATCACTTTTAAAGCCTTTGCATTTGGCGAGATGCTGTTTGATCAGGATAACATCTTATTCACAGAGGATGCACTTGGGTGTAGGTAGGCATCGTATCTTGTAGAGATGCTCTGCCAGGTAGCGGTGGTCAGTTGCTATCATAAAAGACCACTTCAGTAACTTGGCATTGTTTGTATATCAACCCTATCTTTAATATTCTTATAATATTTATATTATAGTTTACCTTTTTCATCAAGACTCTGCTGTCTTTTAAAATGTTGTTTAATGTTTATAATTGTTTATTTACTTCCATTTGTCCTACAGGTTTTATTCGTTGTATTGCACCTTTCTTTGCTAATTGATCCGTATATTCATTGCCCAAAAGTCAGACAGGAGTTGAATCCATTGTAAAGTGACACGATTTCCAGTTTCAACTGCTTTAATTAGGCTTCTTATTTCTTTAACATCTCTTTATGTTTTATTATTGTAATCTACATTCCCATTTATGACTGATTTTGAGTCTAATAAGATGACTTTTTTGTTTTATGTATGGTGTATATAAAATGTTCTGTAAGGCTGCTTTGATAGCTTTAACAGCTATCTTGATGAAAGCAGTTTGACATTTCATCTAATGTTAGATACTGTGCAAAATGTTTATAATATACTCCTACGCTCCTTATTGATGAGGGATCCTTCTGTATATATTCGGAGCCATTCTTTTTCTGGATATCTTTCACTTACCGTAGCTATTGCTATAGCTCTCATTTCATCTGGTATATTGTTTTGCTTGTGTATTGTATGTATCAGGTTATTCTGATATTGTATATCAGTATAGTTTATTGGACTCTTTATCTCTTTGCTATTATGTTTGTTCTAATTACATTCTTGTATTTTAAGTTATTAATATATATTGTGATGTGTATACTGCTTAGTACCTTGAGGTACTTCATTTTCCTGAACAAAAGCTTCGAAATAACTGAGCGGACCCTTTTGCGGAAAACGCGGTCCTTCATAAACGCCTGAATGTATAGCGGTAAGCGTTCACATATATTCCGGGTGTATAGCAACGTAGTATCCCTGCTCGCCAACACGTAACATAAGCTACATGAGTTCGAAAAATAACTCAACGCTTTGACAATTCTTCATAATCTACGTCGATAGTGATACAAGATGGTCCACATTTGAACCGCGTCGTCGAAAACCGTATTGGGTGCCGGTCAGCAGGTTGTGAGTTTCCGGGCATCACAACCACCGTCCATGGATCATAGTTTCAACATCTTGCAAACGCATCTAGAGAGAGAGACATAGGACGGTAGCTGTAAGGAAGATGAGGGACCTTTCCAGCTTTCAAAAAGGCTATTATGATGCCCTCTCGCAACTTTTCTGGGGAAGTGTCGTCAACCCAAGCACAATTGCAGGAATGCCTTAACTTCAGGAGAGGACATTTACAACATTCGTATGTGGATGCCATTCTGTCCAGGTGACGATAGTTGTGGAGATAAAAGGGCATGTTCTAACCCCGCCATGGTGTTAAAGCGATTATAAGCTTCAAGGTTTTCAGAACAAAAAGGGGAATCTTAGGATTCCACCCAAGTCTTAACTGGAAGGAACGCGGACGGGTAGTTATCTTAACTAGACACTTGAGCCAGAGCACTGACAAATGTATTAGACACGTCAAATCCTCCTGTAGCTACTTATGGACAATTGATTGGCATGTGGGTCGATTTTCCGTCCACACGCCTTAAAATATTCCATACGGCAGAGGATGGTCTATGTCCATTAAATGAAGCTACAAACTTGCCCTATGATGCGCTTTTGCTATACCTAATAAACCTGAACACACGCGTGAGAGAACGAATGGCATTCTGGCATTCATTTGTCCATCCAAGCTAGCGGAAATAGACAGGGGTGGATAGTCGATGGAAGAATAAATTGTTCTGAAGCAAAAAGAATCGACTCCGTGATATATTCGGCTAAAAGTTTCACAGAGTCGTGCTCATCATAATTAATCACAGCCAACTGAGGGTAAATGTTCTAGTTCACATGATATAAGCGCCATTTGGGCATACACGTGGAACGTATATCCTGTGCTAAGAGATTAATAGGACATGGAAATTGGTCACTAGAGTGTAAATCCGAGAGGACATTCCATTGTAATGAAACAGCCAACTATAATGCACAAACTGCTAAATCAAAACGTGAAAACATATTAAACGCATCTGAGAGAAATGTAGGCTCACCGGTTTTCAGAAGAACTAGGTTATAATTGTCCAAGAAATTGGGTGTTTGATAACTGGGAAACCATACCCTCTAAATCATTCAGAAAGAGATCATCAGAGGAAGGAAGATAAATATTAAACATTGTAAATCGCATGGATGACACTTTATTCCTCTTTTCACTTTATTACTTACTGGACGTCAAACGGTATGCATAGAGATTCCAGGTAAAGATAATCTCAGGAACATCATAGTGCCTCCATGCGCAGGAACACCTCCCTTCTGTGTAAGATCACACCATACTGGGTGTTTACCGCCTGGTTTGAAAGCTGTCTTGCGGACGCAACATACGACCAAACAATTATTCTGTTGGACAAATCTTAAAGCTCTTGTGGATTTGTTTTAATTCCTCGTATGTCGCACACTCAAATTGTGATAGTTATATCATCATAATAGGATAAGTTCTCCATAAAAAATCCACTACCTTCAACACAGCGATGGTCTAATCAATTTACCCGTTTTCCTTAGTCTCGGGATTACACCTTTACTGTAGGTTTATTCTACTCCTTTTCCCATCGTTCTGGCAGTGCGGGCAGAAGAATCCTGCACAATTTACTCCATGGGGTAGGACTCTTTTCCAATAGAAGATTTCGGAGAACCTCATGCCAATTGGAAGTGCAGATCGACGAAGATGATCATCGATCTGAGACCTTCTAGAAGATACCTAAGAAGGTTATCTTCGACGAGGTGCTCGTGAATGTTTCCTTTTGGTGTTCTGGGTAGCGACTTTTCACTTATTTTAAGGAAGTCTGTTTTGTCATAGCGGGATTTGAATTTAATTGGTAATGAGTTATACGTTACGGGCTCGCCAGTCTTATTGGTTGAGGTCAACGGTTTAGTTGCTGATTTCACAAAAGTGATCTTTTCATTAACAGACGTGGCAGATGCTATTTTATGGGACTTTGGATGTGATATAGCTAAGAGAATCTTTTCTGAAACGGTAGCATCCTTAACATTCATTGCTGGTCTCAGTTGCGATTTCACAACTCGGTAATTATTTAGCTGCAACTAGCTATAAGTATCGGACAGGGGTTTGGCGGATACACAGGAGTTTCTGGGCTTCCGAAAAGGGCACATCCGTCCTAACAAGGATCTCTTCTATGGCTCTTTCCTCTGTCAAACGGAGGCATTCTCGGAACTTGATGGATGTTCACCGCTTCAGTGTACGCAAATTGGAGCTGACGTATATGCTCCGTCGTCCAAGATTTCTCCACAGTTAATACAGGTAGATTCACCGTTCCAAAATAACTGGTATACCCAAAGCGCGGATCTCCGTGGGCTCTAGATATAATGCCAAATTTGAATGCTACCCCGCCTTAATTATTTTAGGAAGATCCCCATAAAAGACCAAACGGGATGGCTGAGGCGTTTTACCTATGGGTTGCTTTCGGAAGGTTCCGGCGGCCTCCCAGTCTAGCCCATTGGTTTTTGTGGTTTCCCTGCGACGCCTAGCGAATGTTGGTTATTCATCTTCTGCCAGACTCTCTTTCCTCTCATTCCCTGTATCCATCATCTTCCTTGTAATCTGTTTCAGGGTTATAGGATCAGGCGATGGTGTTCAGCGGGTGGCGGCTGGACGGTGGCTTGCGCCCTGTAAAAGCTTCTTTCCTAACGTCCCTGCGGTACCGTTCAGTTAGGTCTATCCTCAGTGTGGGTCTCTGCCCCAGGCTGGTGGCTTTTGAGCAAGAATCATGCGGTATCGGATGCGTTATATCTGGAAATGTTAGAGACTCCATCCATACTTACGCACGTGGGCATCAGAATCTGGTACCCTTCGAGTCTCTCCCCATTCCCTACCTACTAGGAATCACGTTGGAAGCACAATGGGTCTACTGGCCTACGTGCGTTGCTCTGCCCCGGTTCTGGGGGCCGCTCCGTTATACGTACCTTTACCTTTACCCAATCAAAGAAAAGGGACATGGTACGATGGGCACGAATTCACCCCTTTCTTTCCGCTGATCTCGATATACAGATGTCACACCTCAATCTACATTATTTTCTAGAATCCCTTGTTAGACACACCGTCCAGTGCACGGATATTTATCACACGGCACGAGGAGTTAAACGTCGTGTAAACTCATCTCATAAAGGATATCTGGCTATTATGTTTACTCTCAGTATACTCGCAGCCCACGAACCTTGATGTGCTTGAACCAGAAGCGGGTCATTGCGAGATATATAGTAGATTATTTTACTGGACCAGCAATGTTATCGAGACCATTTTGAATTACAAATGGAATCATTCTTGTAAAGTTATTTCCCCACTCAGCGATGGTAATTACTAAGTAGCTAGGAGCACAAGATTTACTGCTTCTTTTCTATTTTCTATTTACTGTCATTTATCAGAGGATACGAACGAAATCCCACATGATACACAGAGGCTGAGAACTACACGTTACCCAGTCACAACCTGCGACTTCCTTCCTTCGTTTAGTGGCGCGGTATTACTCAGACTGTGTTCATGGAGGGATCCAATATTTCGTAAACATGCTTGTGGACCAAATTTGGTAGGGCGTTTTGTATAAGCCTTCTCGCCGCTAACAGGAACCAAATCAAGGGTATGGCTCGAGATACCGGGAGTGCTAATCTCATATCTACCGTAGTAGGCCCTGGAGGGAACCTGTTGCGCTACTGCACTCGATGCTACTAATATCACTGTACTGTACTGTACTGAAAAGGTATTAAATTCAGACATCTGCACAGCAGGAATGATTTCAGTCTTAGCATGACTTAGACGCTAATACAGAGCCCTTACACACACACACACACACACACACACCCAAATAGATAGAAAATAATTCAAATTAAATTGACCCTAAAATTACAATCACAACGTCTTCCAAATAAAGCACGACTAATGTCATTTACTTTCCCACATAATATCAAGCAACTTTTGTTCCAGGCATTTCTTTCCACAACGCATAGTCGGAGATATTGTGTACTATCAGCTTAAATGGCCTACTATGTATATACACACATACGTACTTTAAAGACATTTATCTCAGTCTTCACTCTATCATTACTTGAGCACATGAAGGAGATCTAAGTTTATCCTTGGGAATCGTGTTGATATCGGCAAACTGTAGGTTCTATGAAAAGTTTCAGGTATTTTAATTTCGCAATTATACGAGGGCTACAATGAAAATTTTTAGAAAGTTAAAAAGGGATCAGTTTCAAAAAATGAAATGGTGTTATTGATTTTCAAAATATTCTTCTTCAGCATCAATAAGTTTTAACATTCGATGAAATCAATGTTTGAAGCAGAGATGCCACTATTCCTGAAACATTAGGAAGCAAAGTTTTATAATGTTCCACTGCTTCATCTAATGAAAAAAGGGTGATTCAGTGCATTTCATTCTCAATTTTTGGAAACAAAGATAAATCTCAAGGTGTTAGGTTAAGGCTGCATGTATGTTGGAGGGTCCATGGTGCTGATCTTTAGGGCATCCAGATACTCAGTTGTTGGTTTTGCTATATGTGACAAAGCGTTGACATACTGTAACATAGTTCTTCGTTTTGGGAATTCTTCACCGAATCTTTAAAAAAAATGTTTTAAACAGACCTTTGTGTAGCAGTACGTCTAACTTCTAATGCTATAGTAGCAGTATGACACGTTTCAGAAAATAAATAGGAATCATCATCTTTCCAGCACTGCGAATCTGTCGGACTTTTGTAGGCTTAGGATTTATTTGAAAGACCAATTGTACCGATTGACTTTTCTTTTAAGGTGAGGTTCATAACAATAAACCCAAGATTCATCACCAGTAACGATATTCCAAGTTAAACTTGATTTGCTGCCTTGGAATTTTCTAGAGTTTTCAGTTCACCAATCAATGGACTGTGTTTTGTCGGGAAGCAGTTTATGGGGAAGCCAACGACAACAAAGTTTTTTCGGGTCTAACTGTTGATGTAGAATGTTTTGGATTTGACTCATACCAATGCTCAAATTCGCATTTCTAATGTGTCCAACGATCTTCTTTAAGCATTCCCCGAATAGCGGCAAGATTTCCATTAGTAAGAGCAGTTTTTCATATGGGCGTCCTTTACGAACTTCACAAACGTAACCCTCCGTTGGTGGCTAGAGGCCTGAGAGACCCCTGGCATTATTTAAATTTTATAATTTTTTAAGGAACGCACCTATAGCGTCTGATTAGGGCATCTAGTATTACACGTTGTTGAATTGTTTGCTGCAGCAACAACCTCATCTGTTTATTTGTTACGCTGGAACAATGATAATCAGCAGTTGCATGTCGCATAAGTCAACCAGACCCCGCGCACCTACTTTCGTTACATATTGTTGACAGATTTGTTCCTCCTTAGTTGTGCAATATTGCTTTGTCATTGCAAGGAAATGTTACTACTTCGTCATGAACACGAGTAGAAGGTACGATCTACAAAAGCCGAATGATTTGGAAGAAGTACGTGGCCTACTTTGCGATGATAATGCCTTGCCCGTGGATGACAACGTATATGAATGAGATGATTCTGAAAATAAACTCGAAGCGAGATCTTTAGATTCAGAAACTGATCATGAAGATGAAGCGAAAGGTGACAAAAGCAGCTTAAGAAGATGATGAAAGCAGCTTGCACGATAACGTATATGTTATAGAAAACAATATATGCTTATCATAGTAATAATAATATTAATAACAATTACTATTATTATTGACAATATGTTCTGTCGTTTTTAAGAGAGAGTTGGAACAAAATGGAAAAAAACACCTTGGAAAATAAGGGCTGTGAATATATTAACCAAAATTCCTGGTGCAGTGGGAGCTGCCAAGAATGCGAATACCGAATTTGGTTGTTGGAAGCTGTTTGTTACCAAAGATATAATTAATTTGATTGCTGAAATCTCAAATACTTACATTACCAGGGTGCAGCACAAATTTGATCGTAGAGGTGAGAGCAGACCTTCAGATCTAATAGAAATGAAGCTTTCATAGGCTTATTGTACCTGGTAGGAATCCTTCGTGGTGGACACCAGAATATTCACGATTGCTGCAGAATCGATGATCTTGGAATTCCTGAATTTCCATTGGCTATGTCCGAAAAACGATTCAGTTTTTATAATACGCTGTATTCGCTTTGATGACAAAAGTTCAAGTGTGGAGTGACGAAGATTGGATAAATTGGCTGCTGTTTACAAACGTTTACATTGTTTCTGAACAACTGTCAGAATCATTATTCTCTTGGTCAAAATACCACTGTCGACGAACAGCTGCCGGAATTTTATGGTCGATGTGGTTTTGGACAATATACACCATCCAAGCCAAACAAGTATGGCATAAAAATATTTTGCTTGAGTGATCAAAACTGTTTTGCACTACCAATATGGAGATCTATTGTGGGCAGCAGCCGGACGAACCACATTGCAAACTAACTCGGCAGAAAATTAAATTAAATTAAATTTTTATTTATGGACGCTCTTTAAATACTGTGGTCGTTAGCGTGCCAGCATATATTGGACGCCAAATACCGGGAATTTTGTTCATAGGCCTCTTTATGAGGTTTGAGGTTCCTTTACGTGCCGTAAATCTACGACACGAGACCACCGGCTTCACTTCCCTTTCGAAGGTAGCCATGCTAAGGATTTTTACACCCAAAAACATCCATCGCCCTCCGCCGTGTTTGAACCTCCGACCTTGGGAATTAGAGGCTAGCATGGTAACCACTACACAACGTAGGACGACAACTCGGCAGATTCTGTAGTGCTGAGACTAACCGAACTAATCTCTGGCACTGGACGAAACCTTACCGCAGATAATTGGCTTACCAGTGTATCGCTGGTGGATGAATTGCGTAAAAGACAACTTTCTTTCGTTGGTACACTACAAAAGAACAAAAAGGAATTAATTTCACTTTTCTAAAAGGTCGCAGTCAGTACGAAAACATATGTGGCTTCACAAAAAATGAAACACTTGCTTCATATGTGGCAAAAAAGGGTAAAACAGTAGTTTTCTCTCCAGTCTACGTGTTTCATTGAAACAGGTATCGGAAGGTGCTGAGAAAAAGTCTGAAATAATCCTGCATTACCATGACACTAAATCTGGAGTTGATGTGTTAGATACATTGTGTGCTACATACGATGCAGCCAGAACAACGGGAACGTGAGCCAGGGTAATTTTTACCATATCTTGAACATTCCAGGTATTGATTCTAGCATTATCTTCCTTGGAAACCAAAATAAACATTCCACAAGGCAAGAGTATATGAAAGCACTGTATATAGCCTTACTGTTGCAACAGCTATAAAGGAGAGCAACAGTATAAAATATACCTGTCAATTTGAAAAGCTTTTGACAAAATATAAACCTGAACAATCCGCAGTAGATGAATTACCAAATACATCGTTATCCACGTTGAAATATGAGCCCTGCAATAAGGACAAAACGAATTGCAAAACTAAATATGCATGTGGAAAATGCAACACTCCCCCCTGTTTGACCAAGCATGCTAAAATTATTTGCGATAGTTGCTTAGTTGGGGAAAACACGGGAGTGGTAGTAGATGATTCTGAGTAACTGAAATTTGAAATTACAGTATGGTAATGTATTTCCTTACACTTATTGTAATGAAATATATAATGTATATGCACTCTATTTTAGGTTGCACTTTTATGTTGTAGGATAATACCTACTAATTAAGGCCATATATACTTAATCTAAATAAAGGTGAACATAGGGAAAAAAGGAAAATAAACGAAAGAAAAATTAAATACAATGAAAGAACAAAAATATAACATGGGTCTACTAGGCCCCGCGTGACCAAAGGTGTTCCACCAAAGCGCGCGCCTGACGGAGGGTTAATAAAACACCTATCTCCTTTTAATTCACTGTACCAAGTATAAATTCTTGCTTTAGATGAGGTTTCTTCAATAAAATGCATTCATAATCAAACTTCAAGTGTTTAGGCGTTAATGACGATTGAAATCGTAAAAACTCTTAACCCGTAAATTCTCTAGTCAGGTTAATGTTTGGATGAATTGAAAATATTTAAATTATGATATTTAACAAACCATTAGAGGAAACTGAACATACTACTATGCGTGGATAGCGTGCTATCGCTAGGATAGTTATACCTACGAAAGATAGCTCTATAATACCATTAAAAAATCTGGAGACGGTGCTATAACTGCCGTATGTCTTGTATGCACATTTATAGAGTGTTCTCAAGCGATATCATATAAATGCAGTGCCTAACCCTGAAACATCCTATACAACTTCGTATGGGAAGAATTGTTTGATGAGCTTTTGTGCTTACATGAAGCCATCATCCAGCGCTGAGCTCTAGACCAGAGGTGGCGAAAACGTGACTCGCGAGTTATTTTGACTCGCAGGCGCACGTTTCCTCTCTGCAACCGTCCGTTTGATTTTCACATGCTGCTGAGTGATGTAGTGCATGTTGCATATTTAGTGACTCGCGGAAGGAAGGCGTTTTCGCCACCCTTGCTCTAGACTATCTTCCTGTTCAGTCATTCCTGAAGATATCGAGCTAAAATGTTAGAAAGAAGATGATCCTTATTTTTAGAATTTGATATCGAATATCCTACTCAGCTCCATCACCTGCATAACGATTTACCATTCCTGCCCGAGTGTCTGAAACCAAAGGATTCTTCTACAAAGAAGCTAATTGCACACCAGGGGCTCCGAAGTATATTGTCCATTATAGGAACTTGAAACAGGTTCACTTGCATGGATTATAGTTAACAAAATTTCATCGTGCACTAGAATTTCGACAATTGCGATGGGTAAAACCGTAGGTTGATTTCGATGACAAGCTACGACAACAGGCTGAAAACGATTTTGAGAAGGATCTATACAAGCTGTTCAAGAGTGCTGTGTTCGTGAACACGGCGGAGAACATCCGTAATCGTGTCGATATACGGTTGTGACAAACCGTGAAAGTTAGAAACACTTGTAGCAAAACCCTAAATTCATTGATAGAGACATATATATCGAGATAACTTGACCCCTCCATATATGGCTTCACGACAGACTGTATTTTTACAAAGCAACATACTTTAGCATGAGTGTGTTGGACATTTAAAACACTCTCGTGCCAATGAGATGTGTTACTTCACATTATGGAGCTGAAAGCCTCAAAATATTGTATATAGGCACTGACTCTTTCATCCAATCGAGTGACTACAACAGTTGTATACCTGGATAAACTACGCTTGCTCGAGGATCCGGATACATCTGATTACTAAAAAACCACATGTTATTCACTCCAAAACAAATACGGGTTGGTAAAAGTTAAATATGAAGCCAATGGAAAAATCATTCAACGCTTTGCGGGAATTAGATCTAAAATGTATGCACTCTATATTACATTAACCTCCATATTACATTCGAGAGCTATGTGAATTGCCTAAAAGCAAAGAAATCATATGAAATCCAATGAAGTTAACTCTGTCTTGACATCACATTATATGTTGTTTTGACCAATGAAGTTAAAAAAATTCCTTATTATCTCATGACGAGAAAAAAGTGATTGCAGATAAGGGAATATAAACATGTGCATATGCTCATTACAGCATTGTGAGCTCCTAAAAAAAGAATGTGATGCAAATTGTGTACGTGAGCCTGCTTACAGAAAATGGAGGTTTACGAGGGGCACTATGTATATTTTGAGCCTTGGCAACCCTAAATGTTGTAGGTGCCACCTGACGTTTCTAGAGGAAAGTTTGACATTTTTTACCATAATCTACTTAAAAAATGTTGTCAATGGAGCGTCATTTGTTTTGTTTACACTAACTTGAAAACTATGCGTCAACAAAAATATGGAATTAACTCGTGAAAACGTCCGTGCTATGATTTATTACTATCTTCGACGTGAATTATCAAGACAAGAGTGCTTCGATCAACTAACTTGCACATTTGGCGACAAAGCTCCATCCTTTCCCACTGTGAAACGCTGGTATAACGAATTTAATCGTGGCCGCCATTCGCTCAATGATGAAGTTCGTGAAGGCCGTCCAAAATCAGTTGCTGTGCCAGAAAACATTGATACTGTGCAAAAGCTAATAATGAAAGATCGTCATGCGACATATTGTGAGATAGAGGCAACCCTAGGCATTAGTTCAACCAGCATATATAAAATATTGCATGATTATTTAGCCGTGAGAAAGGTTTGCTCTCTTTGGATCTCACATAATTTGACGTAATCTTAAAAAGATGTTCTTGTCAATTGCTGTACAAAAATGCTCAAAAAATACAATGGCGGTGCCTCAAAAGACGTATGTAAGATTGTGACAGATGACGAATCATGGATCTATGCGTATGAGCCGGAACGTAAAGAGCAGTCGACTGTATGGGTGTTTCAAGATGAAGCAAATCCAACAAAAGTTGTTCACACTCGAAGCAGTTCCAAGCAAATGGTCGCCTGCTTCTTCAGCAAAACTGATCATGTGGCAACAGTGCATTTAGAGGAACGTAAAACGGTCAATGCCGAATGGTACACAACCATTTGCTTGCCGGAAGTCTTCGATGAAGTAAGGAAAACCAACAAGGACCGTAGGATTGTTCTTCATCAAGACAATGCGAGCGCGCACACATCTCGTCTAACAACAGAGTATTTCAAGGCTCAAAAAATTGAATTGGTGGGTCATCCGCCATTCTGTCCTAATACGGCACCCAGTAACTTCTTTTTGTGCCCGAACATCAAGAATTAAATGCGTGGACAACGATTTTCGTTGGCAGAAGGAGCCGTTCATGCCTTCAAAAACCATGTTTTGGAGGTGTCTCAAGAAGATTGAAATAAATGCTTTGACAAATGGTTTAAACGGATGCAAAAGTGTATTGATCATAAAGGAGAATATTTTCAAAATCAATGAAGCAGTTTTTAATCATAAATTACTTCGTTTTATTTATTAGGCTCAAAATATAAATAGTGCCCCTCGTATTTAACTGTAATAAACATAAACTTGGTAGAAACACGGTAAAGAAGGAAGAAGATTTAGAACTATAACGGATGTAGAATGTGGTAATTCTGCTACAAGGAGTAAACTCCAGACCTGGTTCCAGGTCAAGATAGAAGACGAGAGACGCCAAACAACAAAATAAAATATATCTCGAATAAAAGCAGGTTCACAAAAACCTTACTAATTAAGATCCTCAAATAAAAACCGAATAAAACACCGCAATTTCACTAAAGGTATCTCGAGGTCAGGTTTGGTTAGATTAGGATGTTTGGTGCTAGTTTACGTCAGACGATTGTAGGATAGATGATAAGGGATAATTTAGTTTAGGCTAGAATTCCCCATATTAGTTTAGGATGGTATCACATTAGATTAGACGATGACTGGATAGAACAGATCATAGAATGGTCTAGGCCAGGTTAGGTTAGGATGTTCTGTGCGAGGTTAAGGTAGATGATGGCGGGCTATAATGAATGACAGACGATGGTCTAGTTTAGTCTAGAATGGTTGGTGTGGGGTTACGTTAGTATCATAGTATGTTAGACGATGAGTGTGGAGAATACATGATGAGAGGATGGTCTAGGCTAGGTTGGGCTTGCATAGTGATTGTCTAAGTAGTGAAGGATGTGTTAACTTAGGTTGTCTTAGTAATTGGTTGGTTACGTTTTCAAGGCGTTTGGTCAAGTTTTCACACGTTTTGGAGGCGTTTTGTCAAGTTTGGTTACTTTTTGTCACGTTTGGATTCTGCTGGTCACGTTTGGTTAGGCTTGGTTATGCCTTGATAAATGCGAGGTTAGAGTGAATGTTGTCAGGATAGACTGGATGATAAGGAATGATAAAGTTGGCCTAGAGTGTGTTGTATCAAGTTAGTTTAGACAATGACAGAATAGAACAAATGATGAGAAGATGGTCTAAGTCTGGTTTAGGCTAGGGTAGGTTAGGTTAGCGTTGGATTACTGAGGTTAGAATCGCGTGTTCGATTCAAGGATAGGGTAGACAACGGCAGAATATAATACATCATAACGAATAATCTGGTTTAGGTTGAAATTATTGTCAGCTTGGCTTAGACAATGACAGGATATAATAAATGATGACGGGATCGTCTAGGTTAGAATAAAATGGTTGGTATCAGGTCCGGATAGTTAAATATGCCTCAGAATTACTGTAAATTATAAACAGCTTATCCCTGCTCGGTTCACACGCTAGCAATCCACCATACACAGGCTCTTATAAAATATTATTAATTAGCACACTTGGTATGTAACTGAGGTTTCGTTTTTTGAGTTATGCTGTTCAGAAGCATACAGATGTGAGAGAAAGAGTAGAAAGACAGACAGATATATAGATACAGACACACATACACACGTATATGGACATTTTGTAAAACTGACCTTTTACATTCAGACTGCCCCAAGACACTACCTCCGGTTCTATGTCGTAATCGGATTGCTAGATGGAACAGATTACTTCATCTGTTCTTATATAGGTAAGTACTAGAGAAATCAAAATTAAATTTTTGGATTCAGGTGATCTTAAATCTCCACATATAATGTTTGATTGGATTGTAATACTTCTCTATTTACTATAGGTAAGTAGTACAAAAACTAAAAAACTGATGTATTATAGGGTGATTCCTTTGACATATCATAAAAGCAAAACGTTATAAATAAGAGGTTAATGGACATATCTCGGAACAGTTTATTGTAAAATAAGCAGAAAGGATGGAAGTTGAAAATGTGTGATGCTTCACACTTCATTCTTGTGGAATGGCAGCACTATCACGCATAGGAGATAAAACGCTGGAAGTCCATGGAAGTCACTCCATCACTTATCAGCACAGCAGAATACGCCATTCACAACGTGTTAAAAAGATTGTTAGACAGTACCCTAATATGTTTCCATCCATACTCAGCGAAAGCATGCTTCACACAGCGTAATTACGACACTCATCTCTGGTTTGTTGTCATGATGTCTAAGAGGCAGGAAACGAACGATCAATGGTAAATTGATGGATGTTCAAAGACAAAGTCACATTTCGTGTGAGCTGCCGAGTTAGTAAGCATAACTGCATTATTTGTGAAACTAAGAACCCACACGTCCCATACGACACATTTCACATACCATACAACATACCTGAGTGGGCTATTGCGTCATGACCACCATTTTGACTTCTATGCAAATAGTGCTGCCATACCAAGGGAATGAAGTCTGAAACATCACTCATTTTTAACCTCGATCCTTTTTGTTTATATTGCAGTAAACTGCTCAGATATGTGTTCATTATCCTCTAATATGTAGGGCAAGGTTGCCATCAATGGACCATTTAAACCTTTTCTTGCATTTATGGAAATCCAATGAATCGAATTGTTGTGAACTTCAATGTCAGCATGTTTCAGGTAACCTAAATTGCAGCGTATAACGGTTATTCCTCAACATTTAACACCATCAGGAAAAACTGCAGAATTATTTCCGAAATGGTCCATCTATGCATACCCATTTCCACCAATACACGACTTGAATTCCGTGAATGGACCTGTAGATGTATATCCGAAATTTCATAATTAAATACACCTTATTTGAGTATACAAAGGCTGGGCGGGGTTCTATGGCTACACAGTATAATTAACAATATAAAAGTATGATTAAGTGGAAATTAATTTTTATATGAAAGAAAAATGTTGACTCAGTACATAAAACGAACTAAATTAAATCCAATATTGAAGTGCAGTACAATTCCAAACTGAAATGATTTCGAAGCTAGGTTACATTTAATTTATAAAATAATTGCCATTGCGTACAATTTTCGACAGATTATGAGGTATTTCAAACTCTTTTCCATAACAGAAGGATTCAGTCTATGTGCACCTAAAACAAAAGATCTTTTAGTATTCTTCCTAACTGCAGCGCAATTTTTATGCACCAACATCCTACATGACATGCACTGAATCATATCTACCACTGATCGATTTTGGCATACTTCGGAAAACCAATCACTGATGTTGGTGCTTTTCAATTGTTTCATTTGACTCGCTATAGACAGCTTTCTCTTTAGGTTAGCAGGAGGTTGTGCTAATTAATTAATCCTTGTATGGAGAATATGTCAGTATTAAAGCCTTTTGGGTGCTTTTTCTTGACCTGGTCTTTAGTGAAGTGTCAGTTTTGGGAATAGAAGGAATTTATGCTAAAGGAACAGCCAAACGACTGGATTCAGCAGTATTTTTCCGAATGTCCTTTTGGGTTTCTTGGTGGTCTTTCTGAGGTTTCTAAGGATGGTGTCGAACCTATTGCCTCTTCCATCACCCTTGGTGACGGTGGTGGTGGTAGTGGTAGTGGTGCTGGTGGTGGTAGCGGTAGTGCTAGTGGTGGTGCTGTCTCCCTTACTACTGGTATATTAGCATTGAATAGATCGGAGTGAACGCATTACAGGCCGAAAAGTGATGATGCTTGAAGACATCTCTATCCACCGGCCAAACTCAAAAACGAGCAAATCCATTAATCGCTGTCCCTATAGTTGCTGCCTTTACATATGCTTTTCCATAAATTGCTAAAACTTGGAACTGGGCCACTACACGTACTGGATGGGCTCTTCGTCATTTTTCCATTTCGTCTATGTAGTAACTGCTTAAAGTTTTGTAGGAAGACACATCTAAAGACCGCAGTCTATGTTTAGTGTGCCCGGGAAGAGAACTCAATATTACCCTTCTCCCGAACTAGATACAGTGCCGCGGGATACCGCTATCGGTATTGATAAGCGAAGACTGTCCCAGGAGGTGCCCCATCCTTCAGCTCATCTTTACCACGAGCATGCTTGAAGATCAGCATCGGTGATAGGTATGGTCCAGCAGAACCGACGCAGCAAACAGCCGTTGTAACACCACGCTCTCCGCTCGAGATGGATCCAGCTTGTTTCTCCTTCTTACCAACAACTTTCCTTGTTTTTCTGTACGGTGGAAAGCCCAGCTTCATCGACATTAAAATGATAGATGCGTCCGTTGTTTTCTTCGATTGTCGATTGTACTTATCGACTATCTTCGTGAAAATCTCAAAAGAACTCTTTTTGTTGAAACCAGTGGCACGAGCCACTGGATGTGGCCTCTGGTTGTCTCAAAGAGAGTTGTTTATACCTCCTCATAAAACTGTAGTATCACTTCTTGCCGGCCATCTTTTTCTCAAGTTGAATCTGTGTGGTATGTTATTTCTTTCGGCAACTTCGAAAGCTGTCATTCGTAAGTCCTTAGGCGTGATGCCTTCTAATTCCATCACATGTTGACATATTATCTCTTACTCTACTTCGGAAGCCCAATCATCAACGTTGCCGAATACTATTCTATCCTCCACAGCAAACCACTTTTTCATCCAGATGGCACCTGAGAGTTGCTTTGGGGACACAATACTGCTTTCCAGCAGCATTCAAACCGAGATCACCATTTCGCACAGCATTATGTGCTCGCTCTACATTCTCTTGCTTTCGTTTTCTATATTTAAAATCTTTGGTCATTTTGAAAACTGTAAAAGGATTGTTTAGATATAATATACTTTAAATAATCAGAAAAGAAAAGTTATTTATAAAATTAGTTTCAAAGACTTAACAACTTTATTGCGCTTCTATTTGGGAAAATTTAAAACTATTTGTACCTAAATATGAAACTTTCTACTTAAATATGAAACTTTGTAATTAAATTTTGTTTTCGTCCCAATATGATTTAAAGTGTGTGTTAGCACTATTGTACCACTAAAAATAATTTAACCTCTGTTTTTAAATCAATTTGATAGAATAATTTTAACGTGCCAGAATAGCTTAACATAATCTGTTAAATATTTAATTGCAATTATTTTTCACATTATGAAATATTCATGGGAGCTAGCAGTGGTTAAATGGTTGCAACACTGTAACTTATGCTTTGCACACCATTAGTCAGGAAAGCTAATGCAGCGACAAAAGCTAAAAATCTAAATATGTCCATGAAAAGTACCTACCAATGATATACGCCCAGTAAAACTGGAAGAATCGATGTTAACAGCAACAGAATCCAATTTTAACTCGACGCTAAATCAAATAACATAGTTCTCTTCTTGCATTTCCATCAGGTCTTCACTAAAACCTGCAACATTTCAAATTGAGATGATAGTATTTTTGTCAAATGTTATGTCGGTGCAGCATAGCCTGATGGCAGCAGCTATCGAGCAAACAAAAACATGCAGCTGGTTCATCCATCGAACGGTCCATTAATAGCAACCTTAGCCTATATCGCTTTACTTTTCTGACATTTCAAACGCATCACCCTATATTTCATTCAGTTTTTCACGTCGAATCAGTGTTACCCCTTCTAGGCTGTATTATCAGCTGTTTTAGTCCTCTGCTACTGTGCAAATAACAGCGACTGGCTTATTGAAGAGGATATCCTGATCTTAATGAACATGTGCAACGTTCCAAAATGGTTAACTGACAACCTATTTAAATCTTGTGTCCATGAAGAGTAGAGTGATGAACAAGAAAAGGTTACATTCTGTCTCAGGGTCTGCTTAGTTGCCGTAATGCTCAATAACAAAACATTATAGATGACACGAGACACATTAGCATTTTAAACACTGTGACAGTTTTTAAAATTGCAATAACAAACAACAAAATGGGTTCCTAAGACGTTCAAATCCATTTAAGATGAGTGTATATGAAATGCATAATTACAGTGTTCTATCACAATAATTGTTCTTATGATGAAGAATGTACTTACTTGTTGCGTCAGTGGAATTTCCAAAATTAACAGTAGAATGTATGCAGAGAATAAATATAATAAAGACAATTCTTAAATGTCGACATAAACAAATTCCAATTATCAGACACAGGATTACTGAAAAAAAGAATACTAAGGACTACAACAAATACAAATAATAAGAAAAATATATATTAACATGGAAGCAAAAGCTAGAAAGGAGCCAAGAAAATCTATTTTTAGAAGCTTCTTCAAACGTAGGTACCAAGGGAACCACTAGCTCTAGAACGTTTTTACTATTAGTATTCTATTAATATTTTACGCACATTATATTTAATTAGTGACAGTGTGAAACTTGAGTACAGTAATACTTAAATAACTATTTTTAATTGTTTTATTTGGTGCAACTAAATCCACGACTTAAACAAATTCACTAAAATTTCACATTACAAATAAAAATAAGACTTTCACGACTTCACCCAACGCCAATGTCGGAAGAGCGAAGACAAATTGCCCCCAAAATACCTGAATGTCTACTGATCCAGAACAAGAAATGATTTATGCCAGAGAATTATCCACACGTATCTGGAAAATGAGATGCTCCAGTAATTGATGCACTGCAATTCTGAGGACTTCTCTACCAACATTTAAAATAAAAGGCGCAAATTGCAAGAGCAAAATGCGTCGTTTAATGCCAAAGAAACGCTACCATACTTAATGGATAATTATAGAAGAAGTTGCATTTTGCAACTTTGGCGTAGTAAATTGGAGGGAAGTCGTCCGGTTCCCTGCCATAGAATATGCCTAAGATCGAAACTACCCAAGGATAAATATATCAGCTCATATATACCAACCTCAGGATTCTGTAAAATTTACGGAGTTGTAGTAAACATCGATCAGTGGATCTAGAAAGTTAATGTTCCAGCCGCGGCGGAAGCAGCATGATGCCAACCATATCACTACCTGTGTCGGTTGGATTATGGTTTATTTGGCTGTGCGGATTTAGGTGTGAGGCTGATAATCGGGAAGGTAAGCCACAATCAAACAAGGGCTGTCACACTACAGTTGCGAAGAACATAAAATAAATATTTGAGTGAACAACTGCAATGTTTATCCTCTTCCCACGTTATAAAGGAAGCAAACATAAAATGTCACTAATAAATTAATCAATAATGGCAATAGAAATATCTGTCTCCATGAAATTAATCACTGGATAGGCGTACAATTGAATGCCTTTTCATATAAAACAAGAGGATGTTTAGACATTTTCACAAATGAAGTTAACTTTATATTTCAAAGCGGTGGGATAACAGAAATGGTCATAGGATAAAGAGAATTTTATACGATTATAGCGGCTGTGGTGTTTTAGTCAGCTCTTCCTTCAAAATTACAGATAAGCAGAATAAAAACTGTTTAATTACGCAATGTTTTGCTAAGATAATTACAATCTAGTTACATATAGCGAAAGCTTGATCAGATACCTTAGAGAAATTTATTACCATTTAGAATAGCTGCATATGCAGCTTTGAAATAAACTTGGAGCTCATAGAATAAAATCAATTTTTAGGATATAAGTATTCACCCAAAGTGCAGCGGGTTTCAATTGGATCAAAATCCGTCTCTTATCTCTGACAAATATCTCTTGCAGTCAGCTCACGGTCTTGTCATGGTAGCACTCAATTAACCTGCTGTCAGGTAGCTTTTGCTTCCTGTGTTTCTTTTGAAAACCGCTGCTGCGTCTGGTGACACTGACACTTTCGAATTGAATAGTATATACCTCCTCTGTAGGTGTTCCACTTCTAGTATAATTTTAAAAGATTTCATGATGAAAAAGTTAATCGAATTTCGTTAAAATTTTCTTCTTACTAAGCATGCGGTTATTTGGGGTTTACCACTATTATTCCAAAATTTCATGTGATTCCTATTTACTATAGATTACTAAATTCTGTAGTAATTTATGCATTTGTTGTGATAAAACTAAGAAATATATTTTATGGTGTGCCAATGCTCTCCCCGATTAAAACTTCAGAAGCTTCGAATGGCATGGAGTTGCATGTGGCCTATAATTGCGATTCCGTTTAAAAGGGTAATATAAAACTGCAAAACGGAGGGAATGGAGAGAAGGACTTTTCTTTTTATATTTATCTAGCTTGAGGAATTAAGCGCCACTCTAATATGAAAAGTTATTTTACTCACCACTACACCGTCTTCCTTTCCGGGCCTGAGTCCCGAGGCCAACATATATGTGCTGCCTATGGTTTTTATCTTTTCGATAGAACTGAACTTGGGCTTCAGCAGCAACTGTAACAAATAAAGAAAACAACTTCTCAGGAATGTTGCTCTAGTGATTCTTTTTATGAAAGTATAAAAATGTCATCATAATGACCGTAAGAGCGATACGACAGCTGCATTCATTTAGTGGGAGTGGTGCAAAAGTAGTTATTTCATATACTGTATGCAATTAAACATATTGATTTTGTAATTATTCTAAATGCAGGTCTTTATGAATGATATGCTAATACTGCTTCCTCTTTAACGGCTTGCCCTTCTCTTTGTAGAACTCACACCCAAGGACATACAAGACAATACCTTGGGTCAGTAGCATATCCAGCCCAATGCCTGGTATGCCGGTGAAGAAGAATGAAATTAATGTAGTAATGTAAGGGATGATGGGAAAACTCGCGACTGAAGTTAGCCAACCCAACATTCACCTAACGACCGAGGAAAACCGCGAAAAACTTTCAATCGGGTTCAAATCACCGGGATATCCCTGATGCGGGCCACGTTACCGCCTGAGACATCCCGCTCGGTTACATTAATACGCTTAAGACTATTAATATTTCCTCAACACTTATTTTAAAGATATTTGTCTATTAAATGTATTGATCTTAGGCTGTTCATCTATCTAAATTTAGTCTGCAATGAAAAGTGAATAAAACAGTGCCTTCGTTTTATGCCAAGGCACAACCACCTTATATGCGTATCGGCCGAGACGCAGTAACCTTGTAGTATGCCACTGCGCAGACGTGGCGCAAGGGTACGTTTATCAGCTGTGAGCTGTCTCAGTCATAACTTTGTCTTCATGTTGTGAAGTGTTTCGACAATAGTGTGTTGTGTGTGATTTTCTTAGGAATGTTATTCTCATATTAGTCCACGGAAATGCCTGGCAACAAACTCGCGATTGAATAGCCTAATTCTATGTAGATACATATGTGAAAACTGAATCATGTAGAGTGATATGTAGACAATTTCAGCAGCAATTTCCTGGTTATCCAGTTCCGGGTGAAAAAAACACTGTGAGGTGTTTGCTCAATAAGTTTAGAACAACGAGATCGCCAAACCCTAAAAAATAGAGTTTATAGGAACATTCCCCACGCCAAAGACGAACTTAATGACAACATAAAAACATAAATTATGAACATTACACGCGAAGAACTTACGCGTGTGAATGGTAATTTCGTCCGACGAAATCAAGAGTGTCTTCCCGCAGATCGACACCACCTTCAACAACAGTTATAACAAGGTAGTACTCATGTCCTGTATGTTACTAATATTCGTGAGTAAGTAATGCCGGAGTTAGGGAACGTAAAACTCTGCAGTGTAGTAGACCGAGTGTGGAGAACGCATTCGCGCAATCCGCGGCCATGGCATAAAACGAAGGCAATGTACTAAATATTTATAAGGTAAAAAAACTAAATAACAAAGTGCAGAAGAGGACGTTACCACATCTTATATGGTGTGAATCTAGAACCCCTTTAAGATTAACGCATTCTTAATTTTTCAGCGGACATAAAAACTAAAAATGAAATTTAGAAGTCTAAAAGTAAAACGAAGTAAAAAAAAATCAAGTATGCAATAGTACAGGGAAAGCGATTTACATATTGGCCCTTTTAAACATTTCCCTATAAAATAGCTGAAGGAAGGGAATGTGGTAGAACTTTCCCGGGTCAGAGTACCATTACAACAGCAGTTATGATAAACAGTCCACAAATTGGCAAGCTGAAGAACACCAAAATATTGAAAGACACGGTCGAACCTCAATCACAGATTCTCGCCTGTCCGTGCTGATACTCTTATTTCTTGAACTACCATGGCACGGTATTTGATCCAAGTAGGATATTTAAAACATACCTCAGATATAAGTACCCGTTTCAATAGTTGGCTATTATGTCGTTTTAATGCATGTCATTCTGAAATTCGGTAAAATGGCTTTTCTAATGAATACCTGAACGTGCACCTTTACTTCCGATATTCTTATGGAAAAAACTGTTTTTGGAAGGCACTGCTTTAACTGTTATAATATATGTATTACAAAACTGCTGGGTACTATACTGGTAAACTTACCTTATCAAAATCACATATTATTTCATTCAGTAACCGAAGACATTCCAGGCCTTGTTTGTTAACATCATTTTCATCATAGAACTCCTTGTAGTTTGGAATAGAGGCAAACATGACGGCAATACAGCTATAGCGCTCATGATACAACTCCTGGAAACAAATTATTATATTTAACAGTTTTAAGCCACACAGAAAAGAAATTAGCACAAAATGTAGATAATGTTTTGTGTTAAGGGACACCTACTAGGCGATGCAGCTCCGTCCACTTACCAGATGAAGCCAGTATTGCGAAGTAGTTGAATAGTACCCCAAGTGAATGTCCCTCCCAAATAAATTCTAAATATTAAAAGGCATAACACCATGAAATATCAACTCTTTGATGCATTTTAGCAATGACAAAATCTGAACCGCAGTTTAGCAGTACTTGTAGTGGTTCCGTAGCCGTTCAGAGTCAGAAATACGCACATTGTTTCCAGACCTTATATTGTAGAAGATGTGAGAGTGTACTCACAAATACCTAACATCCCTTACTTAGTGCTGTGATATGTTTTCACACAAAACAATCTCGGAAAGATGTTGCGAGTGAATCAAAACACGAAAATTTAACAACTGCAAATAAAAAACTAGGAAGAAGGAAGCATACATACAGTAAAAGACTAGCAGACTTCCTCTTTGAATTAAAACGAATTTCATGTTTGTTGTTATATTTTTCCGGCCGCAGTAGGCGGAGAATTTTAATAACTCTAAATATAATATGGTAAACGTGATTGGGTAGCAAAACAATGTCAACTAGTGCGTTTTACAAAGCCTATTTCATATAGTGCTACGATGATGCTGTTTCATGCAAAATCTACAGGCAGGAGTTCAGAAATAACAGTGACCAAAGGGAGGATAAAAATACAAATTTATAATTCTAAATTTCTCTTACCGTTAAGGGATCATAGTAATCCTACAAAGGATTCATATAAATCCTTATTTTGCTAACTACCTTATGCTTCTCTCAAGTGCCAGGTATACAGAAGATTATGAACTCATTAAATGCGTGACCTGAACCATTGATTATGCTATTTCCCTAAAGGCACTTAAGGGAAATTCGTCCTCCTTAGCCCCTATCCATAGAGGAAGCGGATTATTTTTTCACATTTCATAAAGTTATGGGATTATTGCAAAAAGAATATTAAAAGGTAGCTAAAGAAAATTTCAACTGAAACGTTTTGTAAATAAAAACTCAATAGCGTACTATATTTCCTGCTAATATTTGTTTATTGCGTAAATAATCCTTGGACAATCCGGAAGCTCGTGAACAACATGACTAACTTTAAAACAGACAAGACAAGATAGACAACAGACAGGTCAACAGATAGACAAGACAACATAACTTTAAAATGACTACTATATAATTGCATATAACATGTACATTAGCATTAGAGAATGTGAAAGTGTTTGGCTTTCTTTACAAATAGCTGTAAAGATGCATATGGCCATAGAACATATCAACATAATAATAATAACAAACAATTATTAAAAGATTAAATCAAATTATTAAAAGTGCATAGAACCAATATATTGTGCTTCTAGACGGAGAGACTATGTCATGATATCGACGATTACATTAGTTAATGAACTCCATTGCTTCTAGACACGAAGTACAATATATGATAATAAAAGTACATATGAAGAGCATGTCAAGGCCTAGGAAACCTTCAATTCGGATGTAAGAAATTCTTCTTAACAAGGGATTATATTTACGACATAAGGAGAAATATTCACTTAGTTTTTGCACAATCTTTGCAAAATCATCAGAAGACAGCATAGAGATTGAATACCGTTTCACGTTTTTAAAACCCTTGTTTATGTAAAACTGCAATTATCAGCACAAGCGAATAAATGAGCCCATTTCGGTCTCTCTCTGTGACTCTTTACTCAGAAAGAATAAAAATGATGTTTTTCTAAAACTTTCATGATATGACATGAATACATTATTTAATACCATATAAAAGGAAAATAATAAGGCGATAATAAATCAGTATCTAATTGTTGTCTCTAATATTGATTCAAGTAGAACTATGCCTCCATTTTCTTAAATCACATTCCGAAAATTGGTCATCTGGCTACAATTACAAACATGAGTTTTGTCAACTTTATTTCAGACTGTTAAAGGAAACAAGTGCAGTAACTGTCACTTGGTTGAATATCCCGAATAGGAAGTCAGCAGCTTCAGTCCCGAAATAATGCTGTGGAATATTGCAAGTTCCATAAAATCCTCCATGAGACCTTAATAGACCCCTGCTGTGAAGCTTGCGGCTTTGAGAGAAACGCGCTTCAGTAATTTTACGGAAACAATAACATTTTTCGGGATGGAGGATTTATTGACGTAGCAAAGTAATGTTTAAGATGATAAGTTTTATTCTCCGGAAGAAACTGTCGTGGTTTCTTTCGTGTTATCTTATTTGCTGAGCGCCTGTTATTGTATTACTAGTTTGAATTTTGGGTTCTTTGTCCTCCGGCTAGCTATTATTACAAGTCGAGCAAATCTCTTAAACTGGGTGTGTAAACGGAAAGGAGTTGTTACTAAAAGATAACAATGATAAAATAATTTGATTTTACACTTGTATTGCCGTCACAATTAATTAATTTTACATAATTACTCTTGATACACGCCCGACTGAAACTGTTATATTTTCGAATGTAACTATAATCATTTCCCGCTCATTATTAATTCTAGTATTTCACATTTTGTAACTAACTTTACGACGCGAGAGATTTTATAGAACTGCGCGACGTGTAACCCGTGAATGATTCTGTTGAACTAGGTGACGTGTAACCCGCGAATGATTCTCTTAAACTGTGTGACGTGTAACCCGCGAATGATTCTGTTGAACTGCGCGTTACCCGTCTCTGGCACGGAATTTATACTCCCTCACCCCGATATGCCTAAAGATTATAACAGAGCTGCTATTGGTTAATAAAACGCGCCAACATTAGCGTCTATTTTTATATCCAATCAAAATTACGAACACATATGCTGTAGGTGAGATATTCCCTCCATTTCTAAAGAAAAGCGCGCTAATCTGACGTCATTTGCTTGTCTCTTCTAATTAATAAACAACTCACCCCCTCGCTCATTGTTATCCGCTCCTATTGCCAGTTTCAGTGAGGTCGTGTAAAATTATTTCCTAACAATGCTTATAATTAACAGACATCTCAAATCATTGTCATACAATAATGCTAATTTACTCTACAATCACTCTGGCATTCACAGTGTTGTGATATAAAATACTGCGTCAAAACAGATCCCTGTCTTTTTCCAGTAGTGCTTAATGTTTCTTCTTAATGGACACGCCACAACAGGAGGTAGTCACATATGATAAATAAAATGAAATGATAACTAGGAAAGTGCACTTGAGAAGAAGTTCCAGGACTAGGGTACTTCCCCGAAATTTTTAATTTATGAGGAGAGCTGAGGAAATGCTGGTGGAAGCCTCAGTCAGAGAGAGAGAGAGAGAGCGGTCCTGGCAGGACATGAACCGCAGATCTCCCATTCAGAACTTTGTGAATTAGCTACCTCGGTACCCGTGTCGGTTTCCACGAAAACAGTGTTCGTCGGTCAGACAATAAATCGTATTTTAAGCAAGGAAATGTATGTCCTAATTTATGGTTTATCAAGTGGTATAGCTTAAATTAATATTTAAATTTAGTAATTAATTTCTGAGGTAATATCGGGACTGTAAACTGAAAAATAACTGCACAGTTGTAAATTTGAATTATGATTAAGACATTCCTTTTGAAAAAGTGAAACACATTTACTCTGGCATGCATATTGTTCTGCGTTGAGTTGAAGGTATGGGATTAATCTAATTATAATAGGATTCCACACTCATGCATAAAATTAAAGCCCAGATTTAATGGTTTTGAGGCTAGCACACCAATCACTGAATAAGGAGGCAGACACAATATGTATTTTTAATACTTTTAATGAAAGAAATCTGTAACCTATTGTTGTCTACAGAGCGAAAACAGTTTATAATATTCCTTTTTGCTTCTTCTATTTATCGTCCGAGGAGCTTCTCCTCAATCAGTAAATCTGGCTACCCGCATGAGATAGGTTTGGTGAGAGAAAATAGGGAAAATGTTTGTACACCCTAGGGTGTCACCCTACTCTCCCAACGCTCTGTCCTCCTCACATCTACGTTGAGGACCAGTCTTTCTATAAGTGTAAAATGATAAATTTAAAGTGTACTGTGAGAAGACTGCCAAGGTACAATGTATTTGTCCCAAAACCAAAGGTTCTTTGGTGAGATAATGAATTTAGAGAAGCACTGTTTTAATGTGTATCATCTTTAGGTAGGCTTCTAAAAATAGTATCTGTTAACTAACACTAAAGGAAACGTCTTACATTTCTACAACACTGTACAGCTATTTCTCAGGTAATGCGTGCTTTCCACCAGGGTTATCCCTTGGAGACTCACACCATAAAGAATGACAAGAATTGCATAAAGAACAGAAAACATATTATTTCGAACATTCCATTAGATACTTTAATTTATTATGAATTTGACATTCGTTATGATGATTATTACATTTGACTTCAAAACAAAATGGACATAGAAGTACACGAAACTACAGGTTTAATTGTTGTGAATAATCTTCAATAGCTTAAGTAACTTATATTACATCACAGTATTAGCGGATAATTAAAATAACATTTTATCCTCTTACTCTTCACACTGTGGGGTTTTAATTGAACGGCAGCATTACAAAATAACGGAGAACACAGTTAACATTTATGCTTTGTATTGTAATTAATTTTTAAATGGGAACCTACAATTAGGGTGAAATTAAATTTACCTTAACATTACCTAAAATAACGTCCTCCAAATAAAAACATACTAATGGCATTTACTTTCCCCCATAATATCAAGGACTTTTATTCAAGACATTTCTTTCTACAACGTTTAGTTTTGGAGATATTGTACAGTCTCAACTTAAATGGTCCCCCATGTATATTATGTATTAGATAATGGCTCTTAATAACTCACTATCTCGCAATTTGACTTCTATTTTAGCTTTTTAATTATGAAATCCACATACATATGCTGGTTCTTTTTTACCAAGTATAGCTACAAAATCTAACTGTTGTGTAATAATTGTCCCCTAAACGAGAGTCAAATAGTTTGACATTCCACAGAATACCAGAACCTCTAATAGGAAACACTTTTAAAGAAACATTAAAAGCAATATCCGTAACGTATATACTAGAACACATTCTCTTCTCTTTGAGTGTGAAACAGATTGATATATTCCGTTTGGTGGACGACCAATCCAAGAATTCATCAAAATTAGGTAACTTAAATTTTTCTTCCGTTGTAGTGGAAAGTGGTCACAAAACACAAAAGGAACCCGCATTTTATCACTTTCATGATTTTCCGGTATCCTGCCTTAGGCTCAGTGCGTAATACAGACAATTTTGTAATAAAAATCTGATGTGTTACACTCACATGACTTTCTCTACTCTTGTACAATCTATTTTTACAAACGTCTATTCTCCATATGCTTCATATTAATCGAGATATCGAGATGTCAATCTTATTTGTAATTTTCTTGTAGATGCAAGGGGAATATGGTAGCTTTTAAGCGATAGTCAAATATTTTATCGCTGGTTGCTATGTGGCGCATTCCATTCTCTTTGCATGTCCAGGACATAAAAAAATGAATAACGAATTTGAGAAAAAGAATAAGTATTGGAAAATTTAAGGAAATAACAAGCAATATCTCGAAAACGGTTCACTCAACAAAAAAAAAATGTATATGATATAAGTTGTGTATTTTAACGCGATCTACATTTTTTGTGCAGTAAAATTTTGTCTATCTCTTATGGTTTACCAGTTATGCAGAAGTCGTTCATAATGAAGAATACTTTTGGAGACATTCCCAGAAATTTCGAGATATACATTTCATTTCTCATGACATTATCTTAAATATATGATATTTTCATCAAAATCGTTAGAGCCATTTTTGAGAAAATTAAAATTTTCGAAAAATGTTCCATGTAAAGGGTAGTCTGGGGTGGGGGGATTTTCTTGAAAATCTTCGTGTCGCATCTCTGGAAGATACTGAACGTAAATACCAAGTTTGGTGTTTATCCGACTGTTAGTTTTTGAGTTATGCTGTTCACAGACACACACACACAGACACACACACAGACACACACACACACACAGACACACACACGGACATGTTTCCAAAAATGCTTTTTTTGGATTCAGGAGGTCTCAAAACATGTATTTCCGGTGAAATCTCGGTAGCGAATTTTTGGGTGGAATGCAATACTTCCCCTACTTACTATACGTAGTAGAAAAAGTAAAAATAGGAATGTCTTGCTAACTCCACTGCATTGTCTCATCCACCACATTGTATTACAAGAAACATTGTTGAATACATAGCTTACCTTAGTAGCGAGTAATTAAGGGAAATATAGAAACTTTTATACAATTATTAACGTAATATAAATATCTTAAACCATAAACTAATTTCAAGAGAATATACTCTTCCTGAGATGTCGTAATGGAGATTATAGAATTTGCCAGACTATAGCGCATTTAAGTATATACGTATAAGGCAAGATACTAAGCACTGAACCTTCTGCTATTCATAATCATAAAGGGAAACTTTACAGTTAGTGTATTGGCCGATGTTGTGTGTCATCCTACATTTCCAAACCTTTTGCCAAATAAAGAATAGGTTATATACTCGGTATAACGCGTCGTATGACGTCACAGAACCGAACCGCCCAGAACCCTAAGTGGAATCATACTCGTAGTAAAGATGTGGTACAAGCACTGCTTGTGTTCGTTCGGTCTGAGCAGTAACATCACCTTGACTGCAACGCGAGTAACGAGACTATTTACCATGTTCTTCTTACTTCCAAAAGGATAGTCATCGATAAAAATAAAGCAAAAAACACAATACAAATCTTAAAACTATATTGTACTGGTGTTAAATAAATTATACGTTTTACTTTAGTTCTCTGCAGTTTTTATATCATATAGTCCTTAAACCATGTCAAATGTTCATTTAAATATCTATAAACCTAGATCTCCATTACATTATAGTAAAAACGGGATAACCCTTGCGTACATTAAAGTGAACTTCTAGAGAAGCCAAAAGAAATTTCTAAAGCCTAATTTGGATGCAGAAGAGCAGAAGAAGATGAACTATGACCGCACATGCATTAAAGGTTTTTAAACCACGTAGAGGTCAGAAACAATATTGTTTCAGCACCGTAATTTTAAAATTCTGATTTTTCGAATTGCCATATGTCGGAGTCTTATTTCTAAATCGTTCCATATAATGAAGTTTTCGGTATAAATGTGTGAAGTGTAGCATATATTGTCATAAATAGCAACATTAAATATGGTAAACGGTTTTTGTTAACATGCACATTTTGTGAAGCAATTAAACAATAATATGAATGTTGTGTAAACGCTTAAGCTAAAAGTTGAGTTTTATATCTAAATTTTTCCCATACATGTAGGATACTTAAACATTCATGTCTGAAGCTTATTCACATACAATTAAGGAGTTAAATTATAAAATATAAATTCTTAAGAATATAATTCCGTTGGCGCTGCTGCATTTTTTCAAAGAGTAAAAAAACGTTAACATCTCGGGATATGATTTGAACAGATGCATGGCATTTTATATATACTAAAAGCCTACATGTTATATTAAAATTTCAAATGAATTGAACCGACGTTAATCTTAGAAATTTCACTGCTGGATATCCTTAAATAATATTGTCATGGTCTTTGTTCCTTGAATTTTTGAGCCAGTATATGTTATGTTTTTGCTTTTATTCAATTCTCTTTTTCTGATAAGAGTTGTCAGAATCAACGTTCTTAATTATTTCCTGTGGAATGATAGAGTTATTTCCTTGTTCTTTCTTGCCTCATTGAGAAATTCTAAGGTTCGTCTGATTATATGTTTACCATGAGCTACAAATTCAGAATGCAGGTTTAAATTATGCTTTCCATTACAGTGGCAACTAATTGGAGTTTATGCAAGACAGATCTAAATTTCCTCTTCAAACACTGCTAATCCAGATTTTGCTTTCAGCTAGCATCAATGTTATTTATATGGCTAAGTCGGGATATTGATTAATGTGTTTAAGTGCTGCGTAACCAGCAATGCTCCTGGCATAAAGCCACACATTTAGAACTACTGTAGTAGGCACATCTACCAAGATACAGAGATTAGCATGACTAGGGCCTTCATAAGTATTCCAACTAAAGCATTGGAGACTCTACTGGCACTCTCTCCAATGGACATATACTTACAAGCGGAGGCCTGAATTACTACATACCGTCTAGTGCAAACACGGAACTGGAGACATAGCTGCTCAGCAAATGGACACACCACTATCTTAAATTTCTTGGATACTCCAGTACTGAGTATGCGGTCTGACCTAATGAATACACATCACTGTTGTTTTCCACCACTTAAGCAAATCTTGGGTCTCGAGGAGACTCGATGGAAGGAATTACGCCTAACACAAAATGTAATTAGCTTGTTGATACACAGATGGATACCTTAAAGGGTCAAAATCGGGCGCAAACATATATTATATGAACTATCTTCAAGAACAAATATTGATATAAGCCTTGGAAAATATTGCACAGCATTTCAAGCATAAGTATTTCCTACCCTGAGCTATGCTGTAAGAGGACTTGAGAAAGTTAGTTATAAAAAGGAATTTTCATTCTCAAAAAAAGTAAAACGCTTTAACAGCACTCTCTTCAAATCAAGTAAAATCAAAACTGCCTTATGAATGCCCAGATTATCATATCATCTATCAACAGAACCGAAATACGGTGGGTGCCAGAGCAGCAGGCCATGTATGGAAATAGTAAACCTGATCGGTTGGCAAAAAGAGGTAGAGAGCAGGGACGGTTTCTAGATGAGGCTAGAGAAGCAACATGAAATTTAGTTTTATTTATGGATGCGCTTTAACCACTATGGTTCTTAACGTGAAAGACAAGAAAGTTTTCCCAGAAGTCTCTTTATCAGGCTTCAGGTTCTTTTAAGTGCCGAAAGTCTACGACAAGGGACCACTGGCTTTACTTTCCTTTCAAAGGAAGCCGTGCTAAGGAACTTCACGCACGAAAAACTCATCGCCCTCCGCCGAGTTTGAACTCGTGAGCTCGGGAATTAGAGGCTAACAGGTACTCCTTGAACACGGGAGGACGCTGAAAGCTAGTGAAGCTCGACTCAGTTGTTTTCTAATTGGGCATTGGAATGAAGTGTTATCTGTACTTTAAACACTTTAGATTTAATTATTCCACTACTCACATAGAGGAACATAAGTTTACGAATCACTATTTTAAGAGCAATAATCACCCATTCCGAAGCGTTGCCGCGGAAATAACTAGGAACCAGGAAAATGGTTGTAAGCGAGCGAAAGTGAAACCCACAACGTTCATGGGCACGTATAGCTATTCTTGGCTCTGGGATTTTCAGCTCCATTTTATGGCTGGTTTCTATGACCACCAATTCCAGCTTAGACTGTATGAGTACTGCGTACCTCCCACAAACTTCGGTTTCCAGGCTACGGTGAACCTAAAACCTTTTGGAATGCAGATGCACCTTGCCGAGGCCATTCGCTGGTCATTCACACTTATGAAATATTTATAAATATGCAAATATCATTTCCCTAGGTATGGAGGTGTTTTCCATTTGAAATCAGTTTTTAAACCTGAACAATTTGCGAAAACAATCTGTGCGTAGTGGTTACTACCTTGTGTGTCTATGGTCCTTAAGCTCGCTAGTGTGATTTAAAATATCAGCAATAAGTGTCTATGTGTTACAGAATTTAACTCATTAGCGATTTGCAATCAATACGCAAAAGGGCAGACTGTGTTGCGCGTTACAAAAATGTTTTTCTCGCTGTATTGAAGACGATAAAACAAACGTCTTATTTACGGGAAGACCTAAGCCGTTGACGCTGACCTTTGACACATCTGTGTTGTTCCTTGCTGTCCTTCAGGAGACTCAGGGTCCCGGGTTCGATTGTTGAATGGCAGGGATTTAGAAATTTCTTCTGGTAGAGCTGAGGTTCTTGTTTTAAGGGGTGGTGACACTGCCTTGATAATATTAATAATGCTGCCGGCGAAGATTGAGTTATTATTCCTTTATTTTGTTACGGATGTACCTATCTGGTCGACCCGCCACCTTCGTCGTCAAAACCACTGTTATTTTTGTCATCACTTTCGAAGTCGCTACTTATATGTTCCTCCGACTATCCCTCGAATTGCCTAGATTTCACAATTCATTTCATACTTCAAACCTTCTGATTATTTTCTTTTTATTTTGTTTCATCAACCGTCCTCGTGGTTAGTTTTTACCCGAATGTGTACTTTTCTTTTCTTTTTTCACACCTTTCACCAAACTTAGAATTTTCCCCCACCTTCCTTATGTTTCGTTCCGTTTTAAGTTCAAACGTATCATGAGATGTATACGCGATCTTTGATTGGCTATGATTTTTGTTTCATGATTTTATTATTGGCTACCCCGACTTTGTCAACTTTCCCGTCTGCTTCTTACAGCTTACTTTCAGTTTAAAAACTTCGCACGAATATGCTTAGATCGCAGATAAGACACATACACTTTCTGACCCTGCTAAGCTTTGAAACCATTGTAAACTTCACGTCCGAGCCAAAGTACAAAAGCGAAACTTCCGGTAGACTTCTTGTCGCCGATAGCAGGTACATCTGCTTTCCATTCGAGGAAAACAAAAATTGTTTTTTTGCCTTTCAAAAAAAACTCCTTTCTAGTATGAATTTACAGACCGGGCGTCTTTTTATTTTATAAATTGATTCTCTTTATACCCTATATCTCTTTTAAGGACATTTTTGTCCTTATTTTTTATTTCGATCGTATATTATTATTATTGTTATTATTTTTATTTTTATTATTATTATTATAACTATTTTCCCTCCTGGGTCTCGATAACCGGCTTTACCGTTCCTAGCTATGGGCACATCAAGGGGAAAGGAAACGTGCGAAGTGTTATATCAGATATTTTAAAAGCTCTTAATAAAGCGAGTAAACAGGTTGTGTAAGTAATTATTTGTAAAAACTATTTCGTTGGTCTTGTCTGTTACCTGGAAATAAAGAACACACTTTGGTATTCTGATACTGACTTTTGTAACATTCTGAATTTCAATCTAAAATTCATAAACTTTCTAGTTCAGCTGAACATCTCAAATTCGCACTACAATTAAAAAATCTTGAGAAGAATCACAATATCATTTGGACGTTCTAAAATAGAATTTGCGTGTTTATGTAGCACAACATACTGAACATGTCAAGCTAAGCAAATTATTCCTAAAGCAGGCAATTTAAACAGTACTGTATTTGGCTAGGCAAGAAATATGTTTTCGCGGTCATGACGAAAGCTCATTTTCATTTAATAGTGGGAATTTTAAGGAAGTTTATCTTTATTGATTGGAACGAGTCTAGCATAAATTTAGAACCACTACACCAAAATTTCAAAATATTACGAAGTTAAGAAGTGGACTTTAATTCAGAGCACATTGATAAATATATTAAAATGAAAATATCTGCTAGTGACTTATTTTCTGTCCAGATCGATGATCCACTGAAATCACCAAGATCTCCAATGTGCCATTGTTTTAGGACTAGTGACCACTAATGGTGAATTAGTTGAACACCTTTAAAGTATTTATGTGAGTATTATTGAGAGAACATCTCATGCAATTATGTAGTTTGGTGAACAGGAGTAGTATATACCCCGCAGGAGCCAGACAGTTCAAAGTCCATCCTGGCGCAAGTCAAAGCTCGCTGACATCATTCAGGGTCGTCACGGTTGGCTGGGATTCCAGCGCCGACATTTTGACCTTGTCGTTATCGCACCGAGTGGCCAAGGTCGAAGGTGTACGACCTCGACCTTAGGCGACCGGCGGCGATAATGAGGTCGAGAGGTCGATGACTCAGACCCATTCCTTCCTCGATAACGACGTCAGCGACCTTTCGATCCTTTGTCTTTTTTTTCGCTGGCGCTGGTGCGGACCTTGAACGGTCCGACTGCCCACAGGGCACCTGTTTTTTTAATTTTTCTTATTCGGTTACATAAGATGGTACACAGAAGTGACAGATTTTCACAAAAGGTGCAAGTCCGTCTACGTGCGTAGAGCACGAAGGAAGATTACATGTGATATGTATCGACGAAATGGAGCAAATGCGAATTTGCACGGATCGCAAAGTTTGCTCCACACAACACTGACGTCTTGAGGAGGAAAGCGCTACACGGTGCGAGGTAGTAGCGAGAACGTATCACTGTTCAGGAGTCAGTTGCGTTAACTGTTGATGATAGGCGAGGTAGTATTCGAGTGCCTCGTCGATGTGCTGCTTGTCCATTGCGTCGATCTATAAAAATAGCCTTAGTGGTTATTGCCATACACATGCTTTGTGTGCCTGCAGAGTATGAAATCGCTACATACTCTTTTTATTTTTATTTGAGTATCCCGATGCGGAAGAAGTCCACTGCACTAGCGTACTGAATGGGATGTGTTGCTGCACGAGGAATGCATACGATATTCGCAGCTGTATTTGATTGGTTCATTTAACTCACGTGATAGAGACATTCACGTCATGCTGATAGCATAGAACATATTTAACACCCATTAAGGTGTGTGAATGTGGCCACGTGATGCTTAAACAGGTATATATTGTAGCGGATCAGGTTGAGCGCTGGCGATTACATCAGATGAGGTAACCGAGCAGAAAGTGTTGAAACGCGGTTACCTCAACAAGGGCGCGCTAAGAAATGCGAAGTCAGCACTTACGAAAAGTATTTATGCTGCGGGGGTCGGGCCCATGGGGCAGACGGAGCGCTGGAGAGAATTGTGTGATTAGTGAAAGAGGAGGACTTGTATCGTCGACGACCCGTGGTCTGTCTTGCACATCGTCTATTCGTGCCGTCTATGTACGGACTCTATCACTAGGCGCCCGCCTAACGTCCACCCTCAGCCGAGATCCATACACGAGTCGCCACCACAACAGAGTTAAATAGGTAAGGATGAATCTGCTCTATGATCTGCTTGCACGGGCTTCACCCAGTCTAAGCAGCTCGACTACGGGTCCCATGTACTCACACTAAAACTAATACATTTTGTTGTGTTCATGCATCCTCTGTGCATTAATTAACTACCCACATCCTAGAGCGCCGCTCCGGCCTACCTACCACTCCAGTACCGATGCCTCCCCCTCATCTGAGCTACTACCCCCTAGAGTAACCAACTACTGCGGAGTAACCACCCCCGGTAGAGATGTTAAATATAATCGACACGTAGAAAAAACTTTAGATTGTTTTTTTCACGTGTGCACCATAATTAAAGTAGCGGTAGTGTTAATTGTTATTTTAGGCACAGTAATAGGTGCGGAAAAAAGTTGCGTGACACCTGGCTGGTGCGGATTTACAATAGAGATGATACAGGACATTTTCAAAATGCCACTATGTGTGAGGAAAATCAGAATTCACTTCTGATTGTTCGTGCCACAACAAAATGAATAGCAAATGCAGATTTGAAGGTAATTTAATGAATATACGGAACTTAAATAATGTGTATACTTGTTTGAGACCAATAACAAAATGCTCATACGGGGATCGATGCGGGCACTTGTTTTATGGGAACTTCCACGTAGGCAATTTGGAATGCAATAACGGTTTTGTGGTGAATGACATTTGTGAGTGTGTAGAACATTTAGGACATAACAGTACAGATTGCAAGCTTTGTGTTACTCCTGTTAACATGTTAACAAGTAATAATAACCGGATGGAAATGACAAGTTCTAAGAAATTAGTAGATAAGTATCATACTCCGTATGGCTTAGGGTTGAATTGGAACTAACTGTAGGGCAAACCGAATTATTAATGTTATGTTACGTACTTTACAATATCAAGACGTATTTTGCAGATTACTATTTCTATATATTTGGTCATGTAGAAATTTGAGCGGAATTTAATATAGAGGTCAATCGTGTTGCAGGTAGAATTAAGCGTGGCTCTTCTTGGTCTGCCGAAGGTACGTGAAATATTAGTTCGGAATGTGGCGCTATTACTACGGATACGCGTTGTGTGCCTATACATAGTTTACGAAACATTTTAGCTGAAATACATAAAGAAGCTATTAATAAAGCTAAGCAGAAGCTGAAACAAGAGTGTAATAAAAAGCTACGGATTTAAATGACGAATTGGATACCTCACTAGAAGATAATGCATATCTTAGGGAAAGCTTGAAAAAATAAATGAGGTATTACCACATATGAAATTACATATGAGATTAACAGATAGGCTTTAACTATTGGACAATACAGTTTAACACAACACTAAATTATAGTCAATAAAATAAAAGCTAATGTAAACAATATGCACCAAAGGTTATTGGGTTAAAAAGTTTAGCATTTAATTTACCGAATTCTAATGTGTGCGATACTAAAGGCAAAACGTCACAAGAGTATGGACGATTTTTCAATTTGACAAATGAGGAACAGGAAGAAGAAGGCAACCACAATGAAGATTTTGCGTGTATAACAAAACAGTTAAACAATTAACTGAAATTTTCATTATATATAATTATGTATTTTAATGTTACATTTGCTATCAATATGAATATTAGTTTATAATGTACACGGTGAGATTATTTACACACACACATCTATATACAGAAATATTTGAATGCCTGTTCAGGAATAATGAGTATGAATTAAAAATGAACATAAAAAAATAATTAACATTTATCGCATTCGTCGCAACAGATTCTGTCGAAGAACGTATAGTGTAGCAGAGGTGTATTGCACGCACTGCAGATAAGGAATGCAGTGAATACACCTCGTGCTATAGTATACGGTGCATGCAAATGGTGGATAACATGTATTAAAGCTATAAGTGGTTTTTCGTGCGCAGTACTTAGTAAGGATTTAAAATTATTTACAGTAACGTAATAGTCTTTAGGTACTTTTAGTTTTAAGCCTGCGTTATTGTCAGTCATATGTCGTGGTACAATAATCTAAGATGCGGCACTTGCTACCTTGATTGATGTCTGGTTTTTATTGGATGCGTTGCAAACATGTGTAAACATTCGAACTGAAAAGCGTTTAAGTTTTCCATTGTGAAGTCGTCATTACCGTCATCCTCATTACTTATTGTCATCGTCATCGTCATTAGCATCATCTTCCTCGACTGTTTTTTTTCCTATTTTGTTTATGAATTGTAACGTGGTTTCGTCCTCTATACTAGTGGTGGTTTCGGGAATAACTTGGGTTAAGTTTTGTCAGAAACATGTCGGACACATCGGCAACAACCTGTTACAAACTACCCAGTAATAGTCTAATTTTATTTTTTTGAATGGTGACATGGCTTGTGAAACGGCATTGCTGTTATTACTGTTGCAATACCTGTTGCTGCTGTTGTTGGTGGTGCACCTCTTCCTGCTGTTGTGGCTGCTGTTGCTGCCGATGGTGGTGTTGCAACTCATGCTCCTGTTTCTGTCCTTGGTGGTGGTGCAGCTCCTGCTCCTGTTGCTGTTAGTGATGGTGCTGGTGGTATACCGGTAATTAAGATTGTACATCCATTTCCATTGCTGCGTTCCTACGCGCCAGATAATCTGCAAAATCTTTTGTCTCAGAGGTATATACCCAAGAACAGGAGGTATGCTGGTTTCATCTCGCTTAGCTGTTGTAGAAAAATCCAGAGGAGCGTCAGCGAAAGTTCTTTTACCGGCTAAGTTACTGCTAGCACAGCGAACACACCTATTGATGTTTGCAGCATTTGCAGAAGCAAATTGTTACGAATTTTGAAGTTGAAGTACATGATCAAACTTAAGACTCGGTAGTTGATTCGTAATAATTTGAAGCTAAATGTGATATAACCCTAAAACGAGAGCTGCTGGTATATACACTGATTATGAAATAACAATAAGATTAATACTTGCCGGGGCATCATATGTGTTAGAATCGACTTTGACATTTGGCGTCATGCTTATGCTTAAGCGAAGGTGAAAGGACATTAACGTCAATGCAGTGAGGTATAACACACGCACCGGTGTATAATGTGCGTCAAAATTGAATTTGGCATATAACATTCGCTTATACTTAGCTGAAGATGAAAGGGCACTAACGTCAATGCTGTGAAGCATGGTAATATTCTACCTTTTGTTTTCCAGACAAGAGAACAAAGATCCTTTAGCTAACATCAGCATGACCATGTGTAATCATTTAGCGCTTGCGTAAACTGACGAGGGGGCAAATGTAGCACGAGCATGCATATAAAAAGGATAGAACCGCAAATACGCAATGCTGTATATGTGTAATAAGCAAAAAGCAATATAGTTCACACGTTCATTTCGTGCGTAATATTTTAGTGAACTAAACGTGTATGTATAATTACACAGAAAACAAACTATAAAAGACGTGACCTCAAGTGACAAGGTGTACTATAAAACGTGTGAGCTATATTCGTTATCACGTATGCAGCCTACAAAGAAAAGCATACATCTTTTAGGTCGAGCCGTGGTAATTTGTAGATATAGTATTACTATTGCTCGAACACAATATCGAACTTTAGACAGATTTTATTTTAGGTATTCGGAAACTGAAGTACCCTTTGTATCAATGCCTGATGAAGAAATAGATTTAATGGGCTGGATTCATTTGGTGTTTTCGCAATACTTAGATTTTGTAAATGAAGGAATATTAAATAATCAGCCAAGTTGTTCTGGAATGCGAATTCCGCTTATCCTAACATGAATTTCAAAATAGTGTAAGACTTTTCATCAGTTAAATATAGATGTTATTTTAAACTCAATTGAATATACCTTACAAAGTATTGAAGACGTTTTTTGAATGGAGCATTAAAATTTACGCGTATCTAGACAGAAATATTGGAGGGCGAATGTTTTAATAAATGCAAGTTATGTTTCAAAATAAAGGTATTATAGTTACTGAAATACATATTTCCTTTGTTAATCCAGAGCGATCCGTATGTTCAGCGAAGATTGATAACGATCCTAACTAGAAGTCGACAAAGCAATCCGAATGTATGCCGAAACAAAAAGCGTTAATATTAACCGCGTTGGTTAACAAAACCACAGGATAAGGTTTAGAAGACGCAAAACGATTTGAAACTATGTTAAAAGAGTATTGCTTTACTGTTTACGATGATCATGCTCAAAATAAAATGCTGTGCAAATCAAGAAAGAGTACTGTTAAATATACTGATTTAACATATCACATCTATCATTGTAATGCTAAGGTGTAATTGCATAGGGCATTTAAATGTAAATATTGTTGTACACGATGAAACGTAATGGCACAAAATAAGAAATTACTGCACCGTTGTGAGTAATTGTTCTAAATGCCATCTGTCGGTGTTACATATTTTGAAAATTACGTCGCCTGTTCTTCCTGTAATCGTAATTTTAATGCTAAAATATGTTACAACAAACACATGTCAAAAGGTGACCTTTATCCTAAAGACACATCGGTATGTGACACCGAAAAGGTTTTGTCTCAACTGTAATAAAGTGTATAAACTTAGACGTAGAATGACTGTTCACGTGTGTGAGTAAATACATTGTACTATACATGATAAATACCTTGAAGATAATCATGCACGCTATATAAAACCGTATAGCGGTAAGCCTTTAAGGAAATATGTTCTGCTTTTGTTTATGGATTTTGAGTGTATACAAGAAAACGGTTTGACGGTAGAGATAATACTTACAAATATGAAACAAATTTGCGCGTTCATTATCAAGCGTGTAATTACTGCATTGACATGTGTGAAAAAATTCATAGTGGCAAGCATTGTGGTATTAAGAAATGTGTGTTTAAAATTCTTCCATAGGGGAATTGTTTGAATACATTGCTTTACCACGTAATACATTTAAAAGCATAATCGTTATTACTCACAACTTAAAGTCGTACGACGGACATCTTTGCTCAGGTATATGGCAGGTACTCTAAAATGGACTCGGAATTAATTATAAAGGGAAATCGTATATAGAAAAGGAGTCACCGAAATGTAATGCTTTTAGATTCGTTAAATTTTATACCGTTTTCACTAGGAAAATATTTAAAGGCATTCGTTTTAGAGGCAATTAAGGGATATTTTCCTTACTTATGATATACATGTGAAAACAATATATTGGTACACTGCCTGAAAAAACAATATTATGTCTGTGGAAGATAGTCAGATATTTGAACTATTGTACGCAGAAAATGTGGCCTCTAATTGCACATTTGACATAAAAAGAAAAATAATTGAATACTGTCAAAATGATGTTCAAATGTGCTTTGGTGTTTCAAAATTTAGAACGGAGTTTATACAGAAAACTAAAATCACACCGTTTACAAAATGCATAACTACTTAAAATACGTATGTGAATATCTATAGGCATAGGTTTATGCCTAAAAATACGAATTCTATTATTCCGCTTGGTGGTTATCATTTAGCAGATAAACAATCACATATTGTCACATCTGATGTAGAGGAATGCATAGAAACCTGTTGGATTTCAGGCACTTATTTTAAAGCACATTTCTATATTTTTGAATTGAATCATATAATTATATTTCTTAGATGATACTTGATACATTTGTATTTCTACATTAATTCTTAGTTTGTGGAGCTTAGTAATCTACAGCATGTAACAGGATAAGATGCTTTACCACTTCCTATGAAAAATCTTAGGATTTTTACCATGACATCCCTTTCCGTGAGAGTACGTGCAGGTTTGCAGAAACTTAGCTGCACCCTGGACTGTCATGCGTCACTAGGAATGTTCGAGAACAATTTAAATACTCAACACTGATTGGTTGCTAAGGCATCGCCTTGTTTGGCATAACTTCCGTTGTGATGATGGAGGTCACCGCGGCGGTGATCGCCTATATAACGAGCCATGGAGCCCAGAGCTGGACCTGTCGCTCTCGCCGTTTCTCCAGTGCACTGCAACTTGCACCCTCAACCTCGTGTGACACGTCTCTAAGGTAGGACCGCCAAGGGTAAAGCAATTATGTAGCGTAAATTAAAGATATTTGTATACTTGTTTGCTCTCTAAGTACCAAGCTTTTTATAATAGAACTTTGCTAAATTCAGATTATTTATAGTGGTTAATGAACGGGCCGGTAAACTACACTAAGAATTGTCTCTACCATCTTACCCTCTAGTTACGCCCCAGCCTCAAACCTAGTTGCAACAATATAGCTCTAATATGGTTAAGTTGGGTAGAAGAAAAGCAACATATCACCATTCAACATGCACTTAAAGGCCGTGAAAAAACAATTTTAAACCACAAGTTCAGTGGTTATAGAGAAGATGGCCATAATAAATACGTGTACATGCTTCAAGAATGTTTATTTCACGGATGTAAAGTCTCTTTCGCTAAAAGTTCAGCCGTACTTTTCAACATTGAAAATTAAACCATGAACTCGGGGTTTGAATCCAACAAATACGTAAATAAAAGCATAAAAGACGCCAAAAGAAGTAATTGAAATGTGGGACTGCAATTTCACAAATCTAAGACAATCAAACGTCGACCTTGCACAATTTGTTTAGAATTTTAAAATTCCAGAACCTCTTTAAACCTCTATACGAATTTTTTGGCAGACATACAAACTGCACTAAATTATACTATGAAACTACTGGCAAAGAATAAAAGATATTTTATTACGATGCTTGTAGCTTATACCCTTTGTGAATAAGACAAAAGCAGTACTTAGGTTGTGCATCCTAAAGTATATTGCATAGAGTTTTGAGATGTAAACAATGTAAAATGTGCGTTAATCAAATGTAAAATATTACCGCCAGTATTGCATGCTCTTATCATGCTGTTTTACCCTTACAAATTAACGGTAAACTAATGTTTCCGGTATGTAGGTTATGCCGAATTAGAAAACCTAAATGAAAGCAATCACAACGAACAAGAAAAAACATTTTAGGAACGTGGGTGATTGATGAGATGAAAGCGGCTCTTCATGAAACTTATGTTATATTGCAAGGGTATGAAATATAGGAGTACAACATTGTCTAATACAATTCGAAAACAAATGAAAAACGTTTAGTAGAAAACTAAGTCAACCAGTTTTTTAAAATTAAAACCGAGGCATCAGGTAGGCCCTCTTTTTGCAATAAAGATGTTTAAAAACTTCAATTTATTAAATATTTTAAATTGAAAGAAGATTGAACTCACGATGTCATGTCTTCGAATCCAATTAGGCGTGAAATGGCTGCGCTTATGCTTAATTCCTTTTGGTGAAAATATGGAAAGAGAGTGTGTGTTACTAAGTACTCACGGCTGGTGGAGCTATTAAATAGTCCTAGTATAGAGGTACAAGCATATCTTCCGATCACGGATGAAATTGATGATGATAATGATGAGGTGGGGTTAAGGGCTCTCAACAGCAATGGTTATTAGCGCCCTTACAGCACATTAAAGGTAAAACCCAAAACGGGCAAGACGGGAGACAACTCCGAAAACCATAAAACAGTGATTAAAAGGAGGTGCCAGGCACTGTAGAAGTCAAGATAGAAATTATGGCAAATACTTGAGAGGCGGAGCAATATAAGTCACAAGATCAAAAGATGCATTGGTGCATCAAACAGGCCCAATAAAACCAGTCTGACGGATAACATTTAAAAGACGTTCTACGGACCACGCGTTATCTCCCAAAACGATACCAACTGATAGGGATACATGGAGGCACAATGGAGCTAAAACCTGGAACTCTGTTAAGATGTGACGCACCGATAAAAGCGCCTGACACTGCTCACTGAGTGGTGCGGGGTCTATGACTATGCAAGTGTCTACGATCAAAAAGGGCAATGTCCGATACGTAGTGTGTTAAAATTACCTTTACCCGACGAGAAAGACGAGAAGAGGTGGCCCAGACACGCGGGAGAAGCCTAAACTTCCGCAGCTTGTTCCCCCTAAGGGCCGCCCACTCATCGCTCCAACGCGAGGGGATACAGTGCCGTAAAGTTACATACAAATCAGTGGAGGGAACAATAGAACTAAAACATCTGGGCGATCAAATTGCCAATTTGGCAACGACATCTGCAGACTCCTCGCCAGAGACGCACACATGACCCGGAATCCACACAAAGGAAACGCTGATGTCAGAAACACCGAGTGAGTGGAGGAGATCATGATGCGCTGTACGAGGGGTTGTAATTGTACAAGGCATTCATACTCTGAAGGACGATTAGGGAGTCAGTGCAAAGGACACAGCGCCGTAAGTCCTACCGCCGGATGTATAAAAGAGATTGATAAATACCAAAACTTTCGGCAGTAAAACTCTGTCGTCCAACAACAAAAGCACAGCCTACTCCAAGATCAGTCATAGGCCCTGCAGTAAAAATATGGAAATTCCCGAATTGTGCATGGAATTCTAAAAAGGTGGAATTATGTACTAAAAAGGGATCACATTCTTCAGCATGGAGGTTAGCCCAAGGCTGCGGTGGGTCTCAGCACGCAGTAAGGGAGGAAAACGGGTTTCACCCTTGGGAAGGGTGAGCGCAAGTACCACGTCCAATTGCCGAAGTAACTGGCGAAATAGAAACGCTTTAGGGAGTAGTGCAGAGGATGATGATGATGAGATGCGGTTTAAGGGCGCTTAACAGCTAAAGTCATCAGCGCCCTTACAAAGTATATAAGTTACAGTCCAAAAATAAAACTCCGATAAAAATCACATAACTAAAAAACGGGACACAAACCCGCGATGTCCAAGGGTAAAAAACAAAACACCAAATTCCAAAAACGAACACACTAAAAGAATGGTCAATAAAAGAGTAAAACACCGTGTCAAGAACTGTAGAATGCGAAGGAAACGAGCGCCAGATGTCCATTGGGGAGGAGATGGCCCATTAAAAAGACAATTAAAAATCACACAGTCAAAAGACGCTCAGCGCATCAAATGCGTCGGCTAAAAACAATGTCACCGATAAAACGTAAAAGACATTCTACAGCACGCGCGTCGTGTGCCAAAACGTTGGCTAGGCCAACAGCCAGACCAACACGAATGCGCAACGGAGCTAAAACCTGACAGATTGGTGTGGGGTAACCACTGAGCAGGTACCCCCCAGGGGCTCATCTTTTGTGAGTACGGGTTAGGCGCACCCGGGGTACCCGAGCCAATCGCCATCATCATTCTTCCACCCCCGTCCGGTCGAGGTGGGTTCGTTCTCGTGACCGGGGGAATAAAGGTAGGCTCTCGTGCGTTCTGTGCATTTCATATCATGCCGCCCGTCGTCATCGTTTCTTTCTTCGCTTTTACTTCTGCACATTTCGCACCACGTCCATTCATTTACGCATCTCTTTTTCTTCCTCACCGGCCTACCTTGCATCCGAAACGCCCACACAGTTTTAGTTTCTTTTATCTTTCTTTTAATCCTACGTGGACACAGCCTGACGGATACCCGCGCACCAGGTGCGCAGCTGGGTGAGTGGGTAATGGCGTCATCCCCACCACCCGGGGTCGTCATGTAGGGTTTGTGTTCGTATCCGCTGTTCAACTGCAGTCCCGCGGGGGGGACATTGCATGAGCTGCTGACTTCTGACGGCGATTGGGTCCCTCTGTCTATGTTCTGGGAGGTGTGACCCTGGGGTGAGTCTGGTATAGATAGGCCACTCACCCAAGCCGGGGTAACGCCCGAGAAGTCAGAGCCCGAGGTCGGAGACGGTTGCAATGGTGGAGGATTTATTTCGCTATGGAGCACCCTTCCTCCATTAATACTAACAAGCGCCGAAAAGTTTATGTAACAGAAGTGACACCACCGACAACTGGTTGTTACTTGGTCATTTCACGAACCGAAGAAGGACAAAGTTTTGAGAAGGTGAACCCTTTCATCATTCAAAAGGGCATTGATGCTATTGCTGGTGCGGTTCAGTCCTGCACTCGTCTATGGAATGGTTCCTTATTAGCCCAAAGGAAATCCGATCAGCAAAGTAAGACCTTGTTGCGCGCTACGCTTCTCCACGGCTATCCCATCCGTGTGGAGAAGCACCGCATATTGAATTCCTGTCGAGGCGTCATTACCACCCATAGCCTCGATGGTATATCGGACGAGGACCTGGTAGAATATCTTGCAGACCAGAAGGTGACAGCGGTCCATCGAGTGCAGGCCAAACGCGACGGCGTATTGGTACCCACTCGTACCCTGTTTATTACATTTTATGGCGTCGATTCTGCCCACGAGCATTTCCGCAGGGTACGAACGGATTTCTGTGAGGCCTTATATTCCTAGACCTCTGCGTTGTTTTAAATGCCAACGTTTTGGGCATACGCAAGTCTCCTGTAAGAGTGCCGTTAACATCTGTGCAACATGTAGCCAGCCCTCACACGAAGGTACCTGTTCAACAGCCCCCGTCTGCGTTGATTGTAAAGGGTCTCATTCTGCTTCGTTTGCCGACTGTCCGCGGTACTTGGACGAGAAGGCGATCCAGGAGATCCGGGTAACGGAAAACTCTCCTTCGCTGAAGCCCGGAGGCGTTACCATGCGCGCCAACCTTCACTCCTGCGATCTGGCACATTTAGTTCTGTTGTTGCCTCGCCAGTACCACGAGTAGATGCCGAAACTCAGACTTGAACCATGACAGGATTAACCGCCACTACCATCCGGCCGTCCATTAAAGCTACTGTTACCAAGCCCTATAAACCTGGTCCAAACTCAATGAAGTCGCAAGCCGCTGAAAAGAAGCCCAAGCAGAAACTTCGTAAGGAAGATTTTTGAAAGACCCTCCGCGTGCGCGCGGTAACAATAGTTCACCTTCTCCTCCTCGGAGGTCGCTGTCCCAGGAAGGTCCTGGGACAAGCCGCGCTCAGCGGCACCCCTCACCCATCGCCACCCAGAACCGATTCACGGCGCTTGAATCGGTTTCTGGCACTGAGCGCGTGGGCCCTCCTTCCGAGGAAGCTATGGAGTCGGATCAACTCCATACAAAAAGCCCGAGCCCCAATGTTAAACAAAAGGTATTTTTAAGCCGCCCTTCTAAGTAGAGGGTTTATCCCTTTTTTCTTAATGGCTATCCTGACCTGGAATGTACGTGGTGTACGATCGCATAGGGCGAAACTGCAACTTTTATTGCGTTCCCATTCGCCTATGGTCGTGTGTTTGCAGGAGACTAAGCTTCGCTCTCACGATCCTTTTGATCTCCGAGGATATACTCCGGTTCGCTACGACCTTGCACCGGAGGAGGGTACTCCTGCTCATGGAGGTGTCATGTTGTTAGTGCGTAACGACGTTCATTTTAAACCCGTCACACTTACATCCGACTTGCAAGCTGTTGCCGTTCGCCTTCACATACCCGGCTTTTTGTTTTCTGTTTGCTCTGTGTATTCCGCTCCATCGTCTCCTCTCTCTCCGGCGGACACTCGAGCTCTCCTATCCGCTCTCCCAACACCATTTCTTCTGTTGGGAGATTTTAATGCCCATCACCCACTGTGGGGTTCGCCAAGGGCTTGTGCGAGAGGAACTCTTCTTTCCGACATTTTTTATCAGTTCAATCTTTCCATCCTCAATACAGGTGCACCTACTTTTATTTCAGATTCTTCTGGTACATTCTCTCACCTGGACCTTGCCATTTGCTCACTCCAGCTTGCACGTCGTCTTCAGTGGAACGTCCTCGCTGACACCTACTCCAGCGACCATTACCCCTGCATCGTTTCTCTTCTGTCGCACCACGTACAGCATTCCAGAGTACCTACCTGGATATTCGCAAAAGCCGACTGGAGCTTGTATTCCAGCCTCGTGCATTTTGACGACCAGCCCTTCTCCGACATTAACCAACTAGTGCAGCACCTTACGTCTATTCTTTTCTCAGCCGACGAACGCGCAATACCCCGTTCATCCTCCCAACCTCGGCGGCCACCTGTTCCGTGGTTGAACGAGGATTGTCGGGACGCCGTTCGTGCCCGTAGGACTGCACTTAGGGTGTTTCGGCGACACCCTACACTTGATAATTTGGTGACTTTTAAACAATCGCGCGCCAGGGCTCGTCGCATTATTCAGGATAGCAAGAAGGCACCTTGGGCTCGTTTTGTCGAGTCTTTTAATCGCTTTACGCCTTCATCCGTTGTTTGGGATAAACTTCGTCGCTTCTCAGGTAAAGTGTCGCATTGTACTGTTTCTGGCCTTCAGGTTTCTAATGCCACCATAGTGGATCCGGCTGCCATCGCTAACATTCTGGGTGCTGCCTTTGAGGCGGTTTCCAGTTCAGACTATTATTCCGCCGGCTTTCGCTCTATTAAAGACCGGCTGGATTCCGCATCATATACTTCTCGGCCTGCTAATGATGAATGCTATAACGAACTATTCACAATGAGGGAGCTGGAGCACGCTCTTCATTGCTCTCGGCACTCCGCTCCTGGGCCGGACGGCATTCATGTCCTGATGTTAAAGAACCTTTCAGCCGACAGTAAACTATTTCTCTTACAGGTCTATAACCGTATTTGGCAAGACGGCAGTTTTCCTTCCGTTTGGCGCGAAGCCACCATTGTCCCTATACTTAAGCCTGGGAAGGATCGCCAACAACCTTCCAGCTACCGCCCTATCTCCCTCACCAGTTGCATTTGCAAGGTGATGGAGCGCATGATCAACGGGCGGTTGACATGGTGGCTTGAGTCTCAGAAACTTCTAGCGAACGCTCAGTGCGGGTTTCGTCGCTATCGCACTACCGTCGACCATCTGGTGTCCTTGTCGACGCATATTGTGAATGGATTTCTGAGAAAGTGACAAACCGTGGCTGCATTTTTTGACCTGGAGAAAGCTTATGACACTTGTTGGAGGGGCGGCATTTTACGTACACTTCACGATTGGAATATCCGCGGTCGTCTTCCCATATTTCTTCGGGAGTTTATGATGGACCGCGTCTTTCGTGTACGTGTGGGCTCGGTTTTATCTCGTCGTTTTATTCAAGAGAACGGAGTACCGCAGGGCTCTGTACTCAGTGTGACACTTTTTGCAATTGCTATCAACACCATTGTTGATTGTATTCCACCTGGCATTTCATCGTCGCTTTTTGTTGACGATTTCGCTATTTATTGGAGTTCACGGCGGACCTGTCTACTCGAACGCCGTCTCCAGAGCTGTATCGACCGTCTCTACGCCTGCAGTAACGCCAACGGCTTTAATTTCTCCACCGAGAAATCCGTCTGCATCAACTTCTGGCGCCGGAAGTATTTCCCTCCGCCCTCTCTCCATCTTGGGCCAGGGATACTTCCGTTTGCAGACGAGGCGAAATTTTTGTGGTTGATTTTTGATAGGAAGTTGTGTTGGACCTCGCACGTTTCCTTTTTAAAAGCAAAGTGTGACCGTTCTCTTAATATTTTACGTGTTTTAAGTGGCACATCCTGTGGAGTTGATCGGACCGTCCTTCTTCGCCTTTATCGCTCTTTGGTCCGATCCAAGCTTGATTACGGGTGTATTGTTTATTCGTCGGCACGTCCATCTGTGTTACGTCGATTGAATGCCATTCACCATCGTGGCATAAGAGTCGCTACAGGGGCCTTTCCAACTAGCCCTGTACCCAGTCTGTACGCAGAAGTTGCAGAGCCTCCGCTGTCCTTCCGGCGTGAGATGCTTTTGTGCAGCTATGCTTGTCGGCTCTCAAGCTTGCCTAACCACCCGTCCTTCGATGTATTTTACGAGGATTCGCTTGATCGCCAATATTTAGTTAGCTTCTCTGCATTGCTCCCTCCAGGGGTTCGATTTCGACTGCTACTTCGGCATTTGGAGGTTACGCCAGCGCCGGCCCTTACCCGAGGTGAAACGCGTTTTCCTCCAGGGTCGCCTGCTGAGGCCCACGTCCACCTTGGGCTAACAGGCGCAGTTCGGGGACTGTCATTTTATATATACTAATGCGTCTAAGACTGATGGAGTAGGATGTGCCTTTGTTTTTGGTGTACAGTGTTTTACTTTTCGTTTACCTCGACAATGGTCAATTTTTACCGCCGAACTTTTTAGCATTTATCAATCCGTTTTATACATTCAGCGGCACGACTTGCGGCACTGTTTTATTTGTACGGACTCTCTGAGTGCCCTTCAGAGTATTACTGCGCTGTACCATTACCACCCTCTCGTACAGCGCATACATGACCTGCTCCACTCGCTTGGTGTCTCTGGCATCAGCACCTCCTTCATGTGGATTCCAGGTCATGTGGGCATCTCAGGTAATGAGTCCGCCGACGCCGCTGCGAAATCGGCGATTTTATTACCCAGATTTTTTACCTCTGTTGTTCTCTCGTCAGATTCGTGTGTTATTTTACGTCGCCGCATCCTCTCGCGCTGGCGCGATGAGTGGACGGCCCTCCGGGGGAACAAGTTGCGGGAGGTTAAGCCTCTCCCGTTAATCTGGGGTACCTCTTGTCGTTCTTCACGTCGGGAAGAGGTACTTTTAGCCCGTTTACGAATTGGACATTGCCGTTTTAGTCATAGTTACCTGCTCAGTGGTGATCCCGCTCCACTGTGTCAGCAGTGTGACGTGCCCTTAACGGTGCGTCACATTTTAACTGAGTGTCAAGTTTTAGCTCCACTGCGCGTTCGCGTGTGTCTGCCTGTCGGCATAGCCAACGTTTTGGCAGACGACGCGCATGCTGTAGAATGTCTTTTACGTTTTATAAGTGACATTGGTTTTAATCGTCGCATTTGATGCGCTGAGCGTCTTTTAGGTTTGTTATTTTATTCTGTATGTTTTATTAGGGACTTACTCCCCAGTGGACATATGGCGCTCATGTCCCTCGCATTCTACAGTTCTTGACACGTTTTAATCTTTTATTGCCTATGCTTTTAATGTGTTGGTTTTTCGGATATTTGTATTGTTATTATTGTTATTGTTATTATTGTTATTTTTAGCTTTCTTGACATTGCGGGTTTGTTTCCCGTTTTTTAATTATGCGGTTCTTTTACCTGTCTTTTATATTTTGACTATATTTTATACATTGTAAGGGCGCTGATGACCTTAGCAGTTTAGCGCCCTTAAACCGCATATCATCATCATCATCATCATCACTGAGCAGGTATCTATGGCTAAAAAGACCATGTCCGATTCGGAAACGAGCTAAAAGTATCTCTTCCCGACGAGAAGAACGAGAAGAGGTACCCCAGACTAACGGAAGAAGTTTAACCTCCCGCAACTTGTTCCCCTAAGGGCCGACCACTCATCGCGGCAGCGCAAGAGGATACGGTAACGTAAAATAACATAAAAATCTGAGGAAGGAACAACACTGGTAAAACATCTGGGTGATTAAATGGCCGATTTGGCAGCGGCTTCGGCAGACTCGTTGCCTGAGATGCCCAAACGACCTGGAATCCACACGAAGAAGACGCTGATGACCGAAGCACCAAACGAGTGGAGCAGGTCATGGATGCGCTGTACGAGCGGGTGGTACCTATACAGCGCGTGAATACTCCGAAGGGCACTCAGAGAGTCTGTACAAAAAACACAGCGCCGTAAGACGTGCCGCTGAATGTATAAAACACATTGATATATACTAAAAACTTCGGCGGTATAAATCGAATATTGTCCAGGTAAACGAAAAGTAGAACTCTGTGCACCAAAAACAAAGGCACTTCCTACTCCAACATCAGACTTAGACCCATCGGTATATATAAAAAGACAGTCCCCGAACTGCGCCTGTAGTTCTAAAAAAGCGGATCTAAGGACGGAAGCAGGGGTCTCGTTTTTCAGCATCGACGTTAACCCAAGGTGACAGTGGGCCTCAGCGCGCGACCATTAAGGAAAACGCGTTTCCTTCCGTGGAAGGGCCGGCGCTGGCGTAACGTCAAATTACCGAAGTATCAGTCGAAATCGAACCCCTGGAGGGAGCAATGTAGAGGAGCTAACTATATATTGGCGATCAAGCAAATCCTAAAAAATATCGCGAAGGACGGGTGGTCAGGCAAGCTTGAAAGTCGACAGGCATAGCTGCACAAAAGCATCTCACGCTGGAAGGACAGCGGAGGCTCTGCAGCTTCAGCATACACGCTGGAAACTGGGCTGGTTAGAAAGGCCCCCGTAGCGACTCTTATGCCAGGATGGTGAATGGCATTCAATAGACGTAATACAGGTGGACGTGCCGACGAATAAACAATGCACCCGCAATCAAGCTTTGATCGGACCAAAGAGCGATAAATGGGAAGAAGAACGGACCTATCTGCTCCCCAGGATGTTCCACTTAAAACACGCAAAGGATTAAGAGAACGGTCACACTTTGCTTTTAAAAAGGAAATGTGCGAAGTCAAACACAACTTCCTTAAAAAATCAACCCCAAAAATTACGCCTCGTCTGCAAACGGAAGTATCCCTTGCCCAAGATGGAGAGAGGGCGGACGGAAAGCCTTCCGGCGCCAGAAGTTGATACAGACTGATTTCTCGGCGGAGAAATTAAAGTCGTTGGCGTTACTTCAGGCGGAGAGACAGTCGTTACACCTCTGGAGACGGCGTTCGAGTAGACAGGTCCGCTGTGAACTGCAATAAATGGCAAAATCGTCAACAAAAAGGGACGATGAAATGCCAGGTGGAATACAATCAACAATGGGATTGATCGCAATCGCAAAAAGTATGACACTGAGCACAGAGCCCTGCGGTACTCCGTTCTCTTGAATAAAACGACTCGATAAAACCGAGCACATATGTACACGAAAGACACGGTCCGTCATAAGCTCCCGAAGAATTTTGGGAAGACGACCGCGGAAATTCCATGCATGGAGTGTACGTAAAATGCCGCCCCTCCAACAAGTGTCATAAGCTTTCTCCAGGTCAAAAAATGCAGCCACAGTTTGAAACTTTCTCAGAAATCCGTTCATAATATGTGTCGACAGAAACACCAGATGGTCGACGGTAGAGCGATGGCGACGAAATCCACACTGAGCGTTCGCCAGAAGTTTCTGAGACTCAAGCCACCATGTCAACCTCCCGTTGATCATGCGCTTCATCTCTTTGCAAACGCAACTGGTGAGGAGATAGGGAAGGTAGTTGGCGATCCTTACCAGGCTTAAGTATAGGGACAATGGTGGTTTCGCGCCAAACGGAAGGAAATAGGCCGTCCCGCCAAACACGATTATAGACCTGTAAGAGAAAGCGCTTACTGTCGGCTGAAAGGTTGCTTAACAGTCCAACATGAATGCCATTTGGCCCAGGAGCGCAGTGCCTAGAGCATTGTAGAGCGTGCTCCAGCTCCCTCATTGTAAAAAGGGCATTATAACATTCCGTATTATCAGACCGAATATTATATGTTGCGGAATCCAGCCGGTCTTTGATAGAGCGAAAGCCGGCGGAATAATGGTCTGAATAGCAAACCGCCTCAAAGGCAGCACCCAGTGTGTTAGCGATGGCAGCCGGATCCACTATGGTGGCATTGGAAACCTGAAGGCCAGAAACAGTACAATGCGACACTTTACCCGAGAAGCGACGAAGTTTATCCCAAACAACAGACGAAGGCGTAAAGCGATTAAAAGACGCGACAAAACAGTCCACGACGCCTTACTGCTATCCTGAATCATGCAACGAGCCCTGGCGCGCGATTGTTTAAAAGTCACCAAATTATCAAGTGTAGGGTGTCGCCGAAGCACCCTAAGCGCAGTGCTACGGGCACGAACGGCGTCCCGACAATCCTCGTTCCACCACGGAACAGCCAATCGCCGAGTTTGAGAGGATGAACGGGGAGTTGCGCGTTCGGTGGCAGTGAAAATCGTAGACGTAAGGTGCTGCACTAGTTGCTTAATTTCGGCGAAGGGCTGGTCGTCAAAATGCGCGAGGCTGGAATACAAGCTCCAGTCGGCTTTTGTGAAAATCCAGGTAGGTACTCTGGAATGCTGTACGTGGTGCGACAGAAGAGAAACGATGCAGGGGTAATGGTCGCTGGAGAAGGTATCAGTCACGACGTTCCACTGCAGACGACTAGCAAGCGGGAGTGAGCAAACGGCAAGGTCCAAGTGAGAAAATGTACCGGAAGAATCAGAAAGAAACATAGGCTCACCTGTATTCAGAATAGAGAGATTGAACTGGTAAAAATGTCGGAAAGAAGAGTTCCCCTCACACAATTCCTTAGCGAACCCCACAGGCAGTGATGGGCATTAAAATCTCCCAAGAGAAGAAATGTGTTGGGAGAGTGGACAGAAGAGGTCGAATGACCGTGGGAGCAAGGGGAGACGATGGAGGTGAATACACACAGCAAACAGAAAAGAAAAAACCGGGTAACTGCAGTCTAAGGACAACAGCTTGCAAGTCGGACGTAAGAGTGAGACGTTGAAAATGAACGTCGTCACGCACTAACAACATGACACCTCCATGAGCAGGAGTACCCTTCTCCGGTTCAAGGTCGTAGAGAACCGGAGTATATCCTCGGAGATCAAAAGGATCGTGAGGGCGAAGCTTAGTTTCCTGCAAATAAACGACCATAGGCGAATGGGAACGCAATAAAAGTTGCAGTTCCAACCTACGCGATTGTACACTACGTACATTCCAGGTCGGGATACCCATTAAGAAAAAGGGGTAAACTGTCTACTTAGAACGGCGGCTTAAAATTACCTTTTGTTTAACCTTTGGGTTCGGGCTTTTGGTATGGAGTTGGTCAGACTCCATGGCCACCTCGAAGGGAGGGCCCACGCGCTCAGAGCCAGATACCGATTTAAGCGATGGGTGAGTGGTGCCGCTGAGCGCGGCTTCTCGCAGGAGCTTCCTGAGACTGCGACCTCCGAGGAGGAGAAGGTGAACTCTGCTTAGTGTGAACACGCGGAGGGTCTTTTAAAAAGCCTTCTCTTCGAAATTTCTGCTTCGGGTTTTTCTCTGTAGCTTGTGACTTCATAGACTTTGGACCAGGTTTAGAGGGCTTTCTTAACAGCAGCTGAAATGGGCGGCCGAATTGTAGTGGCGGTCAAGGCAGTCATGGTCCAAGTTTTTGTCCCAGCATCCTTCCGGGGTACTGGCGAGGCAATGACGGAACTGAATGTTCCCGATCGAAGGAGCGAAGTTTGGCGCGCATGGTAACGCCTCTGGGCTTCGGCTAAGGAGAGTTTCTCCTTTACCCGCATCTCCTGGATCGCCTTCTCGTCCAAATACCGCGGACAGTCGCCAAATGAAGCAGAATGAGACCTTTTGGAATTGACGCAGACGGGGGCTGTTGAACAGGCACCTTCGTGTGAGGGCTGGCTACATGTTGCACAGATGTTAACGGCACTCTTATATGAGACTTGCGTATGCCCAAAACGTTGGCATTTAAAACAACGCAGAGGTCTAGGAATATAAGGCCTCACAGAAATCCGTTCGTACCCTGCGGAAATGTTCGTAGGCAGTTCGACGCCATCAAATGTTATTAACAGGGTACGAGTGGGTAATAAAACTCCGTCGCGTTTGGCCTGCACTCGATGCACTGTTGTCACCTTTTGGTCTGAAAGATAGTATACGAGTTCGTCGTCCGACATACCATCGAGGCTATGGGTGGTAATGACGCCTCGACAGGAATTCAATGTGCGGTGCTTCTCCACACCAATGGATAGCCGTGGAGAAGCGTAGCGCACAAGGTCTTACTTTGCTGATCGGACTTCGTTTGTGCTAATAAGGAACCTTTCCGTAGACGACTGCAGGACAGAACTGCACTAGCAATAGCACCAATGCCCTTTTGAATAATGAAAGGTTCAGCTTCCCAAAACTTTGCGCTTCTTCTGTTCGTGAAATGACCAGGTAACAACCAGTTGTCGGTGGTGTTACTTCTTTTACATAAACGTTTCGGCGCTTATTTGAACTACTGGAAAAAGGGTGCTCCAAAGCGAATTAAATCCTCCACCATTGCAACCGTCTCCGACCTCGGGCTCTGACTTCCCGGGCGTTAACCCGGCTTAGACGAGTGGCCTATCTATACCTATCTCACCCCAGGGTCACATCTCCCAGAACATAGACAGAGGGACCCAATCGCCGCCAGAAGTCAGCAGCTCATGCATGGCCCCCCGTGGGACTGCAGTTGAACAGCGGTTACGAACACATACCCTACATCACGACCCCGGGTGGTGGGGATGACGCCATTACCCACTCACCCAGCTGTGCACCCAGTGCGCGGTTATCCATCAGGCTGTGTCCACGGAGGATTTAAATATAAAGATAAAAGAAATTAAAAGCGTGTGGGCGTTTCGCACGCAAGGTAAGCCGGCGAAGAAGTAAAAGAGATGTGTAAACAAATGGGCATGGGGCGAAATGTGCAGAAGTAAAAGGGAAGAAAGAAACGATGGCGAGGGGCGACATGGAATGAAATGCACAGAACGCACGAGAGCCTAACTTGAGTCCCCCGGTCACGAGAACGAACCCACCTCGACCGGACGGGGATGAAGTGATGAAGATGGCGATGAGTGGCGCGGGAACCCCCGGGTACGCCAACACCTGTACTCACATAAGGTGAGCCCCTGGAGGGGTGCAGAGGAGCTAGTTGAGTACTGCCAATCGAATGAGTAATTGCAAAAACCACTCGAAATGAGGGTGCTCAGTCAAGCTGGAGATAAAAAGCTGCATAAAAACATCTCACACCTAAAGAATAGAGGAGGGTCAGCAGCTTTAGCATGAAGACTGGGTACAGCGGTAGTAGGAAATGCACCTGTAGGAATCTTATGCCACGATGGCTAATAACATTTAAGCGAAGTAACGCAGATGAACGCGCCAAGGTATTTTCAAAACACCGATAAACAGTTTTCGAACAAACCAATGAGCGATAAATGCAGAGAATTACGGAGCAATCAGCTCTTCAGAATGTGCCACTTAAAACACCTAAGAGAAGAAGAGAACGCTCACGTTTTTCTTTTAAAACAATATGCGAATTAAAACTTAGCTTGCGATCAAATATCAACACCAAAAAGTTTGCCTCTTCTGCGAAGGGAGAACCACCCGGACCAAGACGTAGAGAGGGCGAAGGAAAGGCCTTCCGGGCCAAAGATTTACACAGACGGTTTTCTCAGCGGAGAAATTACACCCGTTTTCGATACTCAAAGCTTAGAGGCGCTCAATGCAGCTCTGGAGACGGTGTTGTAAGAGACACATCTGCCGAGAAGTGCAATAGATGGCAAAATCATAAACGAAGAGAGACGACGAAATCCCGGGCGGTACACACTGCAGAATAGGAGTAATAGCAATGGCAAGAAGTGTCACTGAGGACAGAGACCTGCGGCACACCATTTTCTTGACTAAAATGACGAGATAAAACCGAGCTCACATGTATTCGAAATACTCGATCTTTAATGAACTCAAAAAGAAATATAGGGAGACGACTGCGAGTATTTCAGGTATGGAGGCTATGTAGAATATCACCCCTCCAACATGTGTCGTGTGCCTTCTCCAGGTCAAAGAACACCGCTACAGTTTGACACTTGCGCAAAAAAACATTCATAAAATGCATGTACAAGGACACCGAATGGTCGATCGTGGAACGAATGCGTCGAAACCCACACTGGGCGATCGCAAGGAGGTTCTGAGACTCAAGCCACCATATCAACCGTCCGTTGATCATGCGCTCGATAACCTTGCAAATACAACTGGTGAGGGAGAAGGGGTAGCTGTAGGTATTTAGCGATCCTTCCCGGGCTTAAGTATGAGGACTACGATGACTCCGCGCCGAAATGAAGCAACCTGGCCGTCCTGCCAAATACGATTATAGACCCGCAGGAGAAAGCCTTTACTCACGGCCGAAAGCTGCTGCAACATTAGAACATGAGCACCATCCGGCCCAGGAGCGGAGTGCTTAGACAAACGAAGGGTGTGCTCATAGTGAAAAGCGTATTGTAACACTCCTGTTAGCAGATGGAAAATTGAAGGACACTGAGTTCACTCACTCTTTGATAATACGGAATGTGGCGGAATAATGTTCGGAACAGGAAATTGCTGCAACGGCAGTTCTTAGAGTGTTAGAAATGGTCCACTTTGGTGACATTATTAACCTGAATGCCAGACGCAGTACAATGAGATACGTTACTAGAGAAGCTGCGAAGTTTATCCCAAAATACAGTTGAAGGCGTGAAGCGGTTAAAGACTCCACTAAGCTAGTCCAAGACGCCTTTCTGCTCTCCGGAGTAATGCGTCGAGCCCTGTCGTGCGCTTATTTAAAGCATACCAGAGTGTCCATATTAGGATAATGTCGAAACACCAGAAGGGCAGCTCCACGGGCACGAACAGCGTCCCGACAAACCGTTGTTCAAGATGGAACCGGAATGCATCGAGATTGTGAGGACGAACGGGAAATTGCGCGTTCGGCGGCAGAAAGAATTGTAGAGGTAAGGCGCTGCACCACTTGGTGGACGTTAACGTAGCGTTGGTTCTCAAAAGCCACTAGGCTGAATTTTAGCTTCCAGTTTCTTTTATGGAATTGCCAAGTAGGTGCCCCGGAATGTTGGACTTGGTGAGAAAGCATAGAAAGGGCAGAAGGAAAATGAATACTGTAGTAGGTATCAGCGATGACGTTCAACTGCAGACGAGAGGCAAGCTGTGAGGTGCAAATGGCTGGTCTCAAGTCGGATAAGATCCCAGAAGAATCCGAAACAAAAGTAAATTCACCGGTGTCAGAATGGAGAGGTTGAACTGATTGAAAAATTCAGAAAAAAGCGTTCCTCTCCCGCAGGACCTTGGCGAACCCCACAGGGGGGGTGGGCATTAAAATCCTAACAGAAGAAACGGTGTTGGGAGAGTGGATAGTAAGTCACGAATGTTGGTACTGGCGATGGGAGAAGACGGAGGTAAATAGGCGGAGCAAACAGAAAAGAAAAAAAAACAGGTAGATGCAGTCGAATGGCAACAGCTTACAGGTCACTCGTAAGTATAATAGGCTGATAATTAACGTCGTTACGGACCAATATCATGACACCGCCATGAGCTGGAGTGCCCTCTTCCAGTGTAAACGGAGTATACTGCTGTAGATCAAAAGGATCTTGAGCACGAAGCTTAGATTCTTTCAAACACACAACCGCAGGTTAATGGCAACATAACAAAATTTATAGTTCCGCCCTATGCGATCGTATACCACGTACATTTCATGCCAGGATAGCCATGAATACAAGGGATAAGCTTCCTCTTTGGAAGGGCGATTCAGAGTAACCTTTTTCTTAACCGTAGGGCTCGGTCTTAAGTTGCGGAGCTGGTCAGGCTTTAAAGCCTCGCGCTCAATGCCAGAGACGGATTCAAGCGCCGAGAATCGGTTCTGTATGGCAGCGGGTGAAAATGCCGCTGAACGTGGCTCGTCCCATGGGCGTCCTGGGATTTCGAACTCCGACGAGAAGGTGAATTCCTGAGAGCTCGCGTACGCTGAGGAGGGTATTTAAGAAAATCTTCCCTTCTGTATTTTTGCTTGGAGTACTTCTTGGGGGCTTGGCATTTTATGACTTTTTGAGAAGGTTTAGATGGCGTAGAGATAGTGCAAGAAATGGACGTCCGGGTGGTAGCGTTATTCGATGCAGTCATAGTCCAGGTCCGCGTTGCACCATTCTTCCGTTGGACTGGAAAGGCAACAACGGAACTAAAGGTATCCGATCTTAGGAATGCAGCCTGGCGTGCTTGGTAACGCCTCCGGGCATCAGCGAAGGAAACTTTCTCCTTGACCCGGAGCTACTGGATCGTCTTCTCGTCCAAGTATCTTGGACATGTAGAATAGGATGCAGAATGGAACCCTTTGCAAATCACACCGACGGCAGGTGACGAAAAGTCACCATTGTGTGAGGTCTGACCACATGAGGCGCAGATAGAAACGGCGCTCTTGCAAGAAATTTGTGTACGCCAAAAACGTCGGCATTTGAAACAACGCAGGGGCCTGGGTATGTAGGGCCTCACAGCAATACGTTCGTATCCTGCAGCAATACTCGTGGTCAGTTCTACGTCATCAAAAGTGAGAAACACCGTAGGGTGGGTACCAACATACCATCCCGTCGAGTTTGCATCCTATGTACGGCCGTTACTCCTTGTGCGGATAGGTACTGGACCGGGTCTTCGTCCAACATTCCGTCAAGACAATATGCGGCGATGACGCCCCTACAGGAGTTTAAAATGCGGTGATTCTCCACAAGGATGGGAAACCCGTGGAGAAGTGTGGCTCGCAACAAGATCTTGGTCTGCAGTTCGGAGTTACTCTCTACCAACAAAAAATGATTACGACGCCAAATGCAGGACTAAACCCCACCAGCAATGGAGGTTAGGCCCTTTTGAATGATAAATAGGTTCAGCTTCGCAAACGACTGCTGTTCCTCAGTGCGGGCAATAACTAAGCAACAGCCAGATGACGGTGGCGTTACTGCTTTATCAAAACTCTATGACGCTTAGAACATAAATTGGATAAAGGGGTATCCATGACGGATGAAATTCTCCACCATTGCAGCCGTCTCCGATCTCGGGGTCTGACTCCCCGGGCGTGAGTGGCCTTTCTATACCTCTCTCATCCGAGGGTCTCAACTCACAGAACAAAGGCAGATGGACCCAGTGGCCAACGGGATTCAGCAGCGCATGCAATGGCCCTTTCGCGGGACTGCAGTTGCACAGCCGATACGGACACAGACCCTACATGACGATACCGGGTGTTGGCGATGGCGCCATTACCCACTCTCCCAGCTGCGCAACCAGTGCTCGGGTATCCGTCAGGCTGTATCCACGGAGGAGTAAAGAAAGAAGAGGAGGAAAAGAAACAAAAAGTTTCCAACACTTTCGTGGACCAATGTGTAGGCGCTCCGCTCGCAAGGTAGGCCGGCAAGGAAGTAAAAGAAGTGATAGTGTGAATGGACGTGGTGCAAAATGTTTGGAAACGGAGACCAAAGAAGAGAGAAGTGAGGGTGAGGGTGCGATATGGAACGAAATGCAAAGAAAGCACGAGAGGCTTCCTTGCGTCCCCCGGTCACGACGAGGACGAACACACTTTGACCGGACAAGGAAATTATTTTTGTAATGTGGAAATATGTAAAAATGAGCCCTAAATTAAATCCGGTAACTAATGTAGTTATAGATGCATATGCCATAGCACACCCTAGACTAGAACTTTATAGTTATCTAAAACAATTAAGTAAACAAGTACTATGTTTTAATGTTGATTATGTTAATGCTATATGAAAACCATAGCCGTAGATGCCTATTACCGGTCCGTTTCTAGGTTGTATAACTAACGAGCTAGAAAAATACGGTGAAAATCCTTACTTTGATCAAGGTATAGTTACAGGACCTAAACGTAATGGTTATAGAATAAAATATGGGAAACATGCAAATGTTAGATGTAAAATTAAAGGAACTACACTAAATCGTGGAAATAAAAATGAAATAAATACACAAATAGCACATTTTATAATTCTAAAAAAGAATATTTTTATCAATTTGTCTTAATAATACACAAATCGCTAATAAAAACCTTTATGGGAGTTGGTTACAGAACCTACAACAAAAAATCTTTCGTATGGTAGTTATTAAGCGTAGAAGAGCTTCTGAATTTGACGCAGTATCGTACGGGTATAAAAGGCAGTGTATAGAGCCAACCGTGTAAATAATCATAATGGTATTGCGAACTTACTGCAACAAGAAGTCGTAAATTACGACGTGAACAATTTATGTAATAAGGAACCGCTGCGAGTTCCAAAACGACGGGCTACTGAAAAAGCTTTTCATACAGTATAAAATACCCAAGATTACATAGTGATAGCACATGACAAATAAAACGTTTGGCTAATAAACATTTATTGCAAAATAACTGTAATAGTTTAAGTTGGTCTGTAATACCGAAGTAACTAAAAGACCGGCCTCTGAGAATTTTAACCATGGAATCTAAATTAACAAAATTTGAAACCTTGGATGTTCAAGCGTTTTTTCAACCTATAAAATGCGAATCTGAAGGAACAGAGCTAATTAGGATGTCCAAACGCTTTAATAACAATTGTATCGAAACGACTAAAAGACCAGCTACCGATGACTTTAATTAGAATCGAAATTAGAACCTTTAGATATTGGAAAACTTTTTCAACCCATAAAACGTAAACCACAAGAAATAAATTTAACAAATACATCTAAATGCCTTAAAGAGTATAATTTTCTGTAACGTTCAAACGTTGAAAACACCTTTTAATACTAATTCTAAACATTTTAAGGAAACAACACCTAAACGTTTAGGAATACACAAGTCTAATTTAAAAAGAATTACGGATCAAAACGAAACGATGAAGAATATGCTATTATAGATACAGATTTGCATAATATATTTAAAGCTGAAGGATTAACCTCAAGTGTGGATGAAAAGCATTTACCTGATAAAAAGTTTATGCGTAACTTAAAGCAAACCCAAAAAGATAATAAGAACAAAAACATCTATATTTGAAAACATGCACCTTACCATAAACTGCAAAAGGTATACTCAGGAAGAAAATAGTAATACAAATGACCTTGAAAATAACATTCCCTTAACTACGCCACGGCTAAGTAAAAACGAAAACAACTGAAATGAAAATGAATGGATAGACGTACGGTATAAACCGTATACAGAACAAAAATGACACGTTATTATTTGTAAGCCTATGAAACAAGTCAATTCGGTTGAAGCCGCAGAAAAGGAAGGTGATAACTATGAGAATGCACCCTTTATACGATATTATAAAACAAGACGATCTTAATGATAAAACATAACGAAAATGATGAAGAAGAAAATTTTATACTCGCATAAAATGCGAATTCCTATGCTTTAACATTTAAAGTTCAAAGTAAAATACAGTAGCTCGGTCCTTCGCGTTGCGAAAAGTCAGTTTTCGTGTAAAATTTATTAACACGCCTCAATACCGTATGCAATAATGAGATAAACAGAGCTTTTTGGTGCTATCCGCGTGATTAACCACCAAAGTTTATTAGCAATTTCACAGTTCGTGCACGTTTAGCGTACGCACACACGAGGAAGTTCCCGATTTAGAAAACGAAAGAAATGGTGAACTGCTTCTTTTAGACAATTGAACGTACGAAGCAGATAGCAGTGATGTAATGTAATTTATTCACTAAAGATTCGTATGCCAAATTTTTTTTTACAAAATGTTTTTCCTCACTGAAAAAATGGAACTGTGTCCGTAAATTCTAATTATATCTTGGAATTTAAAAATAACATAGATAAGCCATAGATAGATCAATTATTTCACAACTTGAACCCAGAAATTTCTTTTAGAAGAAATTAATAATGCCACTAGTACAGCACATAGACATTTGGTGTTTGACTGTACACAGCATACTCTAGATATATACTGACACAGAACAGATTAGAGAACTCTACGCTTATTTTAGACCAAAGTGTATAGTGTTTGCAATATATAAATCATTTATAGAAACAATGACTACGCGTCAGGATCCTAGATTACCTTCTGCAGCTAATAAAAACTACCTTCGCCCATATTAGGTAAACAATGTGGTGCATTGTTTGTGTTAAGTAAAGCGAACTCTAAATCGCGTGGAAAATTATATAAATATGCCAGTCATAACTTACTTAAAGTAATTACGGAATGCGTATTAAACGTTAATACGGGAGCTACACTTATATCTAATGAAAGCGTAAATTGTTTACAAAGGTATAAAACTAGCTGCTGAACATTGGTTAAGAGAAAGACCTTGTTAAAGAAAAAGATTACATAATTACAAAATGGTATATTTTTATCTGAATTTATTATACCTGTTATAAGTGCGTTATGTGGAAAAAATTGAACTAAGTTCAGTTTTATTTATGGACGCTCGTTATCTGCCGTGGTTCTTAGCATCCCATTTCATATTGGGCGCGAAAAATCGGTAATGTTGGCAAAGGCCTCTTTATCAGGCTTGAGGTTCTTTTACGTGCCATGAATCTACGACACGGGACCACCGACTTTACTTCCCTTTCGAAGGAAGCCATGCTAAGGATTTTACGCCCGAATAAAATCCCTCACCCTCTGCCGGGTTTAAACCCGTGCACTCGGGATATAGAGACATAGTAACCACTACACCATGGAAGATGATACGTGTTAATTAGCGCGATCGTATCAAAATTATTTCCGTCGTCATGAAATACGCTAAAGAAAACATGTTGTTACATTGACAACCAGAAAGCAAAAGAAATTCAAGTTATAGATTAGTCGTTATCTAGATTAACAGAAGATATGAATAAAACAAAACAAAGTATTTAAACTGACAACAAATGGGGTTTACTTGGACATAAATTAGACAATTATGTTGATATAATATCCAAGTTGCGTAAACCGTATGTTTATGGTATGAAACAGAATGAGCAGGTTATTAAAATTAAAAAAATCCTGAAAATGAAAAAGCACTAAACTTACGCAGTGAAAACCAATAAAATCCAGCAGTAAATTAATAAAGAAAACAAGAGATAGACATACTTAGTACAGCGAGGATTCTGATAAGTACGCTAGATTTACACTCGTTCTCGAATACAATCATCTAGTTTTAGTTTACGGTTCACATAAATGACGAAAAAGAGTTTAACACTAAAAGAAATATCGGTACTTTACAAATACCATTCTAAATTTGATCATTCGACAGGACTTGGACAGGACTTGGAACTGCGCAAATACTACATGAAGCTACAGGTACTTCTGAAAATAAAATTAAGTCTTATCTGCAAGGGCAGGAAAGTTACAGCCTTCACAAACCGGTGCGAAAGTGTTATCGTACAAAATTATACTGTGTGACTAATATTGACGATCTTTGGGAGAGCAATTTAAACGTTTTAGATATATTTATTAACACACAAACAGTTTATCTATATTTTAATCGTTATAGATGTGTTTTGTGAATATACATGGGCGTTTCCTTTAAAACCTAACGGGGTCATGAAATTACTAAAGCTGTCTGCATACATATTGGACAAATACAAACTTCATAAAAGGCTTCAAACTGATAAATGGACGGAATTTACAAATAACACCTTTCAATCTTCTTAAAGCATAAATGTATGGTTCATTACACGACTTATAATAATGTCAAAGCCGGCTTAGAAAACATGTAGTAGAACTTTAAATACTAAAATGTGCCGATACTTCACTCATAAATACACACAGAGATAGATAGATAGATAGATAGACATATAGATAGATAGATAGATAGATAGATAGACATATAGATAGATAGATAGATAGATAGATAGATAAATAAATAGATAGATAGACAGATAGCAAGATAGATAGATATATAGATAGATAGATAGATAGATAGATGGATAGATAGATAGATAGATAGATAGATAGATAGATAGATAGATAGATAGATAGATAGATAGATAGATAGATAGATAGATAGATAGATAGATAGATAGACAGGCTGACTGGCGGGCTGGATGAAGAGATGGATGGATGGCTGGCTGGCTGGATGGATGGACGGATGGACGGACGGACGGATGGATGGATGGACGGAGGGACGGACAGGCGGGCGGGTGGATGGGTGGATGGATGGATGGACTACCTAGTTTATTACAACGATATAATAGCTCATATCATAGACTGATAAACATGACTCCCATTCAAATAAATTCTTAAAATATAATAACAGTATACAATAACCTATACAAAATAGGTTTACAAAGTTAGCTTCTTTAACACCTATAAAGTTTAGAGCTGGCAACCGTGCTCCAATTTCAAAATCAGAATTAATCTTTGCTAAAGTTTATGAACACAATGAACAGATGCAGTATTTATAATATGTAAAGTCCTTAAAAGTACATCCGTAGCTTAAAATTACATTATTTATCTGGAGAAGAAATAAACTGCATTTCTATACCGAAGAGCTAAAAAAGGTTTGCCTTCCAGAAGTGTACAAGATGAATAAGGTCTTAGATACCGAGGTAATGGCAGTAGTCGAGAAGTACTTGTGACGTGGAAAGGTTATCCTGATAAATGTAATTCCTGTGTTAAACATTCTGCAATAACGGTACCACCACGATTCGTGCCGAAACATTTTCTATTACTTTAACAAATAACGATTCTTTAACTATATACAAAAATAATACTATTTCTCGATTTTTTAACATGTTATCGGAACGCGTCGTTCTTCAAGGTAAATGGGAAGTGGTAGTTGCAAAAAGTATGTATCCCGGTTCGTTTTTAAACATCACAAAAGTTGTAATTTTATTGATGGTCGAATGCTTCAAAAACCTGAGCATGGACTTGCGCAAGGATTAGAGGTTAGATAGGAATTAAATGAAACCACCAAAACTCATAATGTTATGCTTGTATCGGTATTTATCGGTAAAGTTAAAACAGAAGCTCCTATCAACAAACTTTTCCTACACAATAAAGATAGGGGTTCCTTTTCATATTACACACAGGCAATTAAAAAGAAGAGGGAAAGTAAAAAGGGCGATGATGAACAAAGTGTTAGAATCGGATGTAAGTAATACTTCGCATACCGAAAAAGTCTATTATACCGTATAATACAGCTCCTAAATTGAATGATGCAACACACATTGAACATGACATTGAAGCTAAAGATGACACGGGTGATCTAAAGGCAAAAGAGCTAATACCATGGTTAGCGATAATGAAATACGTCCGGATTTAAGCGGACAGCTAGGATATGCAGCTGAAACGATGTTCCTAAACATAAACACGCTCCATTTCCAATGAGTCCGTATGTATGGATTCCGTTCGAAGTGTTCGTATACTGTAATATTATGGAACCTCAGATGTTAAGCGACAAGTTTAATCAAATTATCAATAGTACAGTAGTTGTAGTAGATATTGATCACAAACACCTAGCAATCGAAAAATCGTTTGTGTCTTTAAGCTGCGTACCGGTTCCACAACATGATTTTCAAAATGCGCAAATAGATATAAGGACAGAAACAGGTGAATTAACAGCATTTATGGACGGATTTTCTTCGACTGTAGTACTTTGGTTCAGACCTCATGGATCATCGCGAACTCATCAAACACCTTCTCAATGAAACCGGTGATGGCGATACTTTTATATTGTATAAAGGCAGACATTTTCAAACAGGTGCGTTAGGTAGTTTGATTAGATACATGCCGCCGTACATTAAAGGCGCTGCAAAGAGCTATTAAATGTAGTTGGAAACGTTTTATACGACGTAGTTGCACAACAACTTTTTAAGTATTCACTTAAGTACAGATTAAAGGAAGGCGGATCAAATTTAAAGAGAAAAGCCGATCAACTTTTAGACTCTATTTTCGCCTCGGGAATACAAGCTCGTAGAAAACGTGAAGTATCAAACTTAGAGGAAAGTGTGTAAGACGTATAACAGCTTATAGAAAAACTAAAACAGCAAAGCATAAAGGGAATTCAACTAAAAGAAACGAGCAAGGCGTGATAGATTTTCATAATGTATAAAAGTTTTGTAAAAATCGGCAATTAAGTTTTTTGAAGAACCTCCCGTGCAAGCTCGTGCGAATCGTTATACAATAACTGAGTTAGAACCTCAAAATGTAATTTCTTTCAATTCACCAATTGCTTCTCACTATAAAGGAAGCGCTGATGCATATATCGGTGCTTCTCAAATACAACTATATTTACGTTGTCACGACGGTAAAGATTTAAAAGATACGAACAAAACCACTGTGGTTATGAACCCTATAAATTTGCTTTTTCAAAAAAGTAAAATTAGTTTTAAATAATCGCACTGTTACTCCACCACAACCTGGATATCCTTATAAAACGTATATAGAAAAATTATTAAACTTGTCGCCCTATTCTCAAAATTCGCTGTTTGAAGCACCTCTTTGGAGAAAAGATACTGCCGGTTCCTTTGTTACCTGGGATAGTAATGAAGGTATAAAATGCCGCATGAACACACTAACGGTGGCAAAGAATTTAAATTAATAGGACGATTATCGTGTTCGTTATCTTCTCAACACAAGTATATTCCACAAAATATAGAAATGACGATAAAGTTAACTCCGTCTGCTCCTGCGTTTCATCACATGGCCGTTAGAGATCTTAAAAAACTATAATTACGAATGCTACAATTCAAGTGACGTGCATCTTTCCTTCCGTTTCCATGGTTTTGGCTCATCAAAACTTACTGTCTACAACTAACGGTAAAATAATATTAGACGAGGGAGATATTCAACCTTCTAGCATTCTTAAAGGGACAATAAGTACAACGTTTCATGATATATTAATATATAAAGCACCTAGCAGAGTTTCAATAGCACTCGTGTCAGATGCTGCATACATCGGTAGTTTTTTTTAAAAAAATCCATACAGTTTTTTAAATTTTAATTTTAATTTGCTTCAACTTTTTGTAAATGAGCAACCGTTTCCGGCACATCTTCTAACTTCCAATTTTGCAAATAATCAATACATTGAATGCTTCAGTATCGTCGCAAACACTTTAGATTTAAATCCTGAACATAAAGGACATACTATATCCATAAAGGATTATTCAAAGGGATACACGTTTCTCATATTTGATTTAACACCGGATAAACGCGCTAACGAAAACCCGTTTCTGGTTTACATCATGGTAATTTTTCGATAAACGTAAGGTTTACAACAGCTTTAGCAGAAACAGCTTGCATGACTGTTCTATGCGAATATTAGCGCGTACTAGAATTTGACGTAATCAGATCAATTTATGGGACGTGAATACTGAACAAATACGTGAATGTTTATCAAGCCATATTCATACTAGTCCGTACCGTTTAGGTGTTTTTGTATGTGACGAATTACCTAAACGTGCTCATAAGTGTTTTCCAATTGTTGAGGCAGTATTTTAAACACTTAAATGATTTCAGTCAAACTGTATAATAAAATATAATAACAGCCCGCCTTAAAGCAATATGTGTTTGTAGCAATATATAAAAAGTGTATATTACAGTCATTGTACATTATATTATTGTATACTTGTGTAATAATGTTATGTGAATGTATTACGTAATTTAATAATGCAGAGCTGTGAGAATAATAGATTAAAAGTGGCTAACAATGAGGTAGCAATGAGATAACCTTGAGGAAATAATGAGTAAGAAAGTTTAATAATGCTGCTAGTCATTATTGGAGCAACAGTAATGTTAATTTTGAGACAGTTTAAAAATAGCCAATCAACAACCAGAAAAAGCTTTAGTTAAATGAAGGTATTCTATTGGACTAGGATTAGCCAATCAGAAACTGAAATATAGCAAAATTTACAAATTTAGAGTTCAGTTGCTTGTAGACAGTGTTCCTAAATGGACGCGAGATACGTCCTTGAAAAATTTAATACGTATTTTGTGTGAGACAAAAATAGTTTACGTGTTAAAAAGTGCAAGTAATTAATAAAATAATCTCACAGCTCTCTCTATATCAGTAAAGTGCTATTTAAATCGTGTCAAGCGTTAATAAAAGGAGTGAAGTAAAAATTATAATCTGTGTAAGCCTACATTCTTCAGTCGCACCACAACCCTGCAAAGAGAAGCATGTCTCTAACAATAATACTGACGCAGCGGAGGCAAAAATAAATATATAATATTTAAAGAAACAGTCGAATTATAAAGTTAAAATTTTTAAACATCTTTTGGGGGGTAAAGGCCACCGGAAAGTACATTTGGGGCGAAGGCTACCGGAAATCGGGTACTATACGTGCGGTTGCAACGAACTTCAAGTTCGGCTCCCAACAGTTGAAATATAATACAACTCCTTCAATACAACCTACTTCAAATTGACGCCCAAAACGTGAGGCAAAAACAATACAACAAAATAACAGCTTCATTGTATATGTAGCAGGTACGGATTCTATCAGCAAACTTGGTAAACAATGGGTCGGTAATTTCATTTCCAAATGTGGAAAAGGAGAATATTTTGATAGCTTCGAAAGGTCTCCGCTTTCTCACTACGTTATACATTATCTAAACCATAATTGCAGCAGTAAATGAAATTGCAGTAATGAAGGATTAAAAAGCTGCATTACCTCTACAATCATGTGGACCTCACGTAATTGCTTATGCTGTGCATCGGTGTTGTAATTTACCTGTTCAAAAGCTTTACTCTAAATTTAGAATAACCGATTACACTTAAAACGACAGTCTTATTTTAAAAACTTATAAAGATGTTTGCTTTCAAAACAAATGTGGAAACACAACAGTTCCGCTGCCTGCACATCGTTAATGTAAAAGGTGAGTGTAATCTTCATTTATGCCTCAGTTTTCGTTTCGCAAACGAATAAACACAACATGTCAATAGGAACTAGATTTATATTTTTTAACTTTTTGTAAATCAACTCAAATATTTGGTTAATAAACATTCTATATGTGGCCTGTATCTTGAAGTGCAGACTTGGATGTTTAAACCCGCTCACAAACACAGTTTGTTGCGCGAAAGTTATTTCCATCCAAAACAAAATTAGCAGAAAAATTCACGCTTTAAAATGGAATGACGTGATGTTGACTATCAACTTCCTTCTATACCAAACTGAAACATAGATGTTTTTACAGTTGTTTTTACTAAAGAAGAGCAGAGAACATAGTTACTTCGTGAAATTACGGATAAAACCTAATCGACATACAAGAATTAGGGTTTAACGACGAATGACCAGTCACATTTAATACTTCGTCTTGCATGCATCCTTGTCATAGAATACAAACTCCCACTTGTGATCCAAAAAAATTATTAAACCTCTCCAAATGGTACCTCATACCATAAATAAAATAAATGCATATCCATGCGATGCAAAACCAAACGATTCACGTCTGCCTCATGAGTTAAAACATGAATCATCGTTAAACGGCATTCCCTATGGCGTATATATTAATCATTTGTTTTAGAACGCTCCTTAAGACTACCTGAATTGATATAACAGCAAGGTCGTACTGCAGTGCACTTCGTCTCTTCAGCATGTCCACAACAGATATAAGGTACATATAATGCATATATACTTATCGTCAGATTGGCCAAGCGGATTATGGCAGATTTAAGGTTCCACTTGGGTTAGATTTAAGCTCTAATTCTCTGAAAAGAAAGCGTGGTTTCGTATACCGCATCTGACAAAATCTTTTTTATTTTCTAGCGTAAATCAATCGGAACCAAAGAAGACAAAACTAGAGGAGTACAATAAACAGCTATTGTCATTAATAGGCATTACAAGCAATATATATTTTTTTGGATCGTGCACAAAATAAGCTCCTTAGTGTGGGATTTTCTTCACAAATTGCTTGCGAACTGTACATCATTATCGCTAAATGCAGAGAATATCATGATATTGTGGCGTATGTGTGTGTATTGTAGCGTCGGAAACATTATTGCTGTGTATGATGATATTGTTGAACTAATTGTTTCATATGCAACTTTGAATTCTTGTCCGACGCGGCGTACTTCCCGCAAATTCCTAGTTAAGGGGGGTGAAGGCAGATTGAGGGAAGATCACGGGCCTCCAAGGTGATGACGGGATCCTCGCATCAGTCCAGCGCAAGCTGGAACGCATCGAGGGCCACATCGTCGAACCAGATGACACAGAGGCGGAAACAAGCGACGACCGACCCACGCGACTGGGAGCCCTTGAGGCCTCAGTTGCGGGGCTTCGAGAGCTCCATGCCGAAACCACCGACTGCATCACACGGAACGCTGCATTTCTCACTGGGGACACCCGCAGAGTCATCAACGGTCTCCGCAACCAACTTGAACATACCATCATAACTGAAGTCAGGAAAGTTTGTCAACCAACTACTGCTACGGACTGGCCGGGCACGACACAGAGTGGTCGCGCCAGGAACCCGAGGAACCATTGAATCACACACTTCACTCACCACGGCAGCAACCTGGGAACTGCTGCCATACTACCACTCACGACTTCCTTTACCCTTCGCTCCTGAATTCCCAAGGGCGCAAGTAGGGCCTCGGTCATGCTTGCGTCCTGGCACCATTCTTTTGCCTGGCTTAGGCCCTCGTGGCCGGCCAATATATCCGTACCTTTGACTGCGCTGGTGCAATATGCGGTACAGCCACAATATCACACCGTACTTCCTTCTTTTTCCTTCTTCCATTTTCCGTCCGGTGGAGGAGTTTTTAGTGGGTATGCCGACTATTGGTGATTCCCACACTCTCAGTCTCGACTCCCATCGGGGCTGGGGTAAGTGAATAAATCATTTTCTCCTCCACTCGAAAAAAAAAAATTGGGGGAAGAGCCTCTTGGTCTGATAGCGTGGGTCTGTGAGGAGCGTCAGTCTAGAGTAGGACTTCTGAGTGTGTAGTTTGTATGTAGGAGTGCGTGTTGCCGTAGCAAAATTGTATTTGTTCCTCCATTTTGGCCCTGAAAATTGTTTTTCACATTTAATGGTCTTGATTTCTTTTATGTGAATGCTTATGTAATTTTGTTTTGGTGTTGCTACATTACATCTTCCTCCTCCTTTCCCCTTCTCTCCACTGTTTACAGTTCCTTTTTTCCTCCTCTTTTTTATCCCATTCCCGGTCACAACGTTGTTTGCTGTGTGTATGAGTGTGTGTATTTGTGTTATCTATGTGACCAGTCTCAGGTATTTCTGTGAGATTTCTGGGTTCTGTATGTCTGGTACAAATACATTACTATTTCAAATGTGACTATTGCCTCCTGATATTGACATTTTTATGTGTGCTGTGCCACCTTGCTTCTATATCTTATGTCTCTGCTAATAACTTGTGCTAGTGAAATTATTGAGGGTTATGAATCTTGCTTTCTTATGAGAAAATTTATCACTGTAGTGCGTACAAATGTGTTGTATAACCTAACCAGTGCTCTGATTGTATTTTCTTTTCTTTACAGTCAGTGTGCTTACTGTTTTACATTTCAGATACAATCAGCGTCATTTTTGTGTCATTTTAACACAGGTGTGGCTAGTTTATGTTAAAACCTAGGAAAACCTCTCTCTTATTTACCTTATTACCTAGATTTGTTTCATAACATTGCATATAACTTTTTGAACCAATTTTTCAGCATCACAATACTAATACTCAAACAGTAGGTCGTGATACACTGCGTACATACAGAAGAGGTGTTACGAGCTGGGGAGGGGTACCTATGGGACTTCTTTATTGTAAAACAGAATCATTCTCTATGTGGGGATTCATCAGGGATTTATACTTATACTCTTTGTGTGTTCAATATTGTATGTTTATATTTTCTTGTATTTTTTTCTTTTTTTCCGGCGGGAAGACCTCATTGTTGTGAGTGGGGGAGATGTAGCTTATGTGTTTGTATTGTCGCGTCGGATACACTATTGCTGTGTATAATGATGTTATTGAACTATTTATTTCGTTTGTAACTTTGAATTCTTGTCCGACACGGCATACTTCCCTCCAATTCCTCGTTAATGGTGGTGAAGGCAGGTTGCCTCTTGGTCTGATAGCGTGGGTCTGTGAGGAGCGTCAGTCCAGAGTGGGTCTTCTGAGTGTGCGGTTTGCATGTAGGAGTGCGTGTTGTCGTGTGAATGCGTGGGGCCTCTTCCGCAGTGCTTGCCTGTAACCTTTTGTGCACAATGTAGAGCACCTTATTAATTATAATAAACCAGAATTAAATGTGAATTTATATGTATTATTTATAAATATTCAACGCTCGCTTAGTTTGTGCAGCAAGTTCTTGGTATCTCTTTGTGTGCCTCTGTAGTTACGTCCCCCAATGTTTATACCGGGGTAACTATATTTAATATTTTAGCTGCAAACCTTTCGGCCTCACCCCGGTGTATAACAATATTGTGCTCAACAACTTGTCGGATTGGAAAAACCTAATGACACGTGTTTCCCTTATGATAAGAATTCTAAAATGGAGGCAGTAAAATGTGATTTAAACCTTAAATTGCAAATTAAAATTAGATGCCAAACACGTGTATGATACTCCAAACATTGTAGTAAAAGAATATTAAGTCAACGACTCCATTAAAACATCTTTAAGCGAAGAAGAATGCAAAAATTTAATTAAACTCTATCCAATTGTCAACAATAACTTTTATAATGGTTTAAAAGAAATTACCGAAGTAAAAAATATAATCATAGCTTACGATAAATACTAGAATAATATGAAAGGCAATGTGGAAGCTAGGTCATATTTTAAACATACGAAATCTGTCTTATACGCCACACCCACGGATCATTACGAAATACGATTTTACTTACACAATCAACTCGGAGCTGCATATGATCACGCACACCAAACATGATATTCATATGTTTATCACTTATGGTGTAGTTGTAACTAATCACGAACATAAATATATATACAGCACATTCGCCTGCTGCGGTCAGAGTGCTTCAGTTCATTGTTCTTCTTCTTCTAGTGCTCAGGAGGAGAACCGAGACATCGTCATGGCCGGTATTAACAAACCGGCAGCTACCAAAATGGATATGTGTACCTTGCTTAACAACATGTGTAGTGGATCCTTTGCCGGAAAAAAGCCGATAACGGCCAGCGAACTGGACGAAGGTAAGCATTGCCTATCGGAAACCATTGTCGCAACAGAGGCAAAACCGGGAGGAAAGATAGTTGGAACAATAGAAGATAGAGAATTAGTCTTGCCACATCGGTTTGAGGCGCTCACAGCTGAGTAGTTGCGTAAGGTTAACTGCGAAAAATATTATCTTCTATACAACGGAGAAGAAACACTTGGACACAACAAAACACGTCACTTACACAGTTTCGAACTAGCAGAATAATAACAATAAGTGTTAGTGTTCGTCGTTGTATTTTAATATCAATATATATATATATATATATATATTATACCACAAAAACTGATTGACTTTCCATCAGTTCAAAAAGATGTTCTGCCCACATTGGTTGCGCATGTGTAATCGTTGGCAATGCAGTGCACAAATTGCTACCACGGACCAGCTCAGTGCACGGGACCTTACATTTCGATAGAAATAGCTGCATTTCAAAAAAAAGGTCGTCATAATCTACATAACGTAATCATAACAAGCAAAAAAGTTAAATTTAACAGCAATGCACCAAGCACAGCAGATCATTCAGCTATCAGCAGTAGCAGCGCCAGCTTTCGCACGAAGGATATTCTTTCCGAATCCGTCAACGCTAGACACAATGTCTGGACACAACTCGCGTTTAACGTTACCGAAATAGTAAATGCACGCGGTGAATACGTAAACGAGTCCTTCAAGCTTCTATATGAAAATAATCCCGCTTTCTCCTAAAGAAGAAAACTGTAGCTATAAAACCTAGAGCAAGCGATTCTTGTTCAGTTATCGCTGAAGTATTACACGTCGCATTTAATAGTGTATTAACACATGCCAGCGATTGCCGCAAGATTAGGCATTGCCGCAGGAAGTTCAAATACACCTACCCTAGATCAGTGAATTACTCAAGGCGGTTCGTACAACATTCTCCAGTGCGAAGAAAACGGGTGCAGCAATTTAGTGGAGGGCACTATGTTGATGACGAAAGTGAGACCGAGTTCGAATACAGCAGCAACAGCAACAACAACGAAACATCAAACTCCAACAATATTATGTATGACCAAATCGTGAATTCAACTGGCAGTAATGACTTTGGCGATACTACCTCCACAACCGCCAAATCTAACGAGAACAACAGCAGCAGTAGCAGTAACAGCAACGACGACGAGAGTGTAGTTACTTATATGAAGATTATCGTGTTTCAAGTAGATAAAAATAACTGATTTAAAACAAAAAGAATTGCATGTATTCTTACATAAGCCGCATATACAAATAACATTGTATACAATGTATAACAAGAAAGTTTTTTTAAAAAACTATAGTGCATTACACATACTTTGTTAATAACTGTTTCACAATAAAACATGTTGTAACATCCATATTTATTCCAAAGAAGAATAAAAGTGCCCCGCGCACAGTCCGAGATCCGCCCCGGCGCCAGCGAAAAAAACAAAGGATGGAAAGGTCGCCAACGTCATCATTGAGGAAGAAAGGGGTCCACGTCGTCGACATCTGGACCTTCTCGTAATCGCCGCCGGTAGCTCAAGGTCCATGTTGTGTACCTTCGACCTTGCCATTCGGCGCGATAACGACGAGGTCGAAGGGTCGGCGCCGGAAACTCAGCCAACGGAGACGACCTTGATGACGTCAACGACCATTGACCTTGGTGGACCTTGACCGTCTAGCTGCTGCTGGATACATACTACTGACACTGTTTTAGGGCCACTTGATTACGAGCCAAATCTAGTGGGACAATGTTGTGATAGTGTCGTTGTAACGGCTGTACATTTGAATGTTTGGCAGAAGAAATTAAAGGAATCTGCAGCTCAAGAATCTTCATTCGTTGTTTGGTGCATGGGTTGCTTTTAGTCTTACACAGCGCATTAAAACACATTACCCAATGCCGTATCTATTTTGCTGACATTAACAGGAGAGCTTTGTCTTTTCATCGCTCTGCTAAGAGAAGATATACGACATTATATACCATGGTCGGAAGACCTATATACCCACTGCGACAGATACCAGGTGGACCTCACATTCAGAGATATTGAAAGTAGTCGCAGATGATCAGGATCACTTGAAAATTGTGTTCGAGAAAGTATCCAATGGTCTGAATCAGATCAGACGCTATTTAAGCTGTTAAATGAACGATGTTTGTTTCGCATTCTTTGTTATTGTTTCCAATGAAATATTTCAGGTTACCAGTTTTCTTTTCGATATTCTCCAGAAGGAATCTCTTGATGTTGTATTCTGTGGGAAAGAGATAAAAACATTTACCTGTTAATTTGGCGAAAACGACATAATGAAATATTCTCTGGCATCATTGGGATGGCTAAATAACGGGTTGAGCTTTGAAGACGAAAATATGTTAGGCTGCTGCAAGGTGAGACTTTCAGGAAATACAAATTTCTATATTTTGAAATATTAGATTCAATTTTGAGTACAGTCCTAATACAAGACATTGAAAAAATTTACTTTGTCAACCTTGTTGATCCTTCCAAATTTCATTATCAGCAGTATCACTCAGTAGTTTGTCAATTTTTCAAAGCATCTATCCAATTTTTTAAAGGAGTTGTTTGAAAACTGAGCTGTAGATTGTATATTCAAAGAATGAGTTCTAACAGAACATACCCACTACATAAACAATAAAACCGAAGCGGGAAAACAAAAAAAGGTATTTCAAGAGGCACAGAATTCCTTTCTGCTAGCTATGACACTGCTGTCACTTACACGCAAGCGAATAAACGCTTAATTTCGCAGTTGAATAACACAAGAAAGACTGTCGTCTCTGGCCAGCATCTCAATTCACACGGCCTAATATGGAGGCAGACCTTCACGACGATGTTACCGAAAAGTACGTCAATCGAAATGATAGGAGGGTGAATTTAACATACAAGACATAAATAAGTTGACTGTATTGTTTTGTGTGAAATGAGCTTCACTCACTTGTTTAGGTCACGAGGCGTCTCTGTTACAGAGGTACCCTATGTTGACCTTGAACCCGTGGTTGGAAATACTACACATTTTACCAAGCCCTGGGTAAAAACATGCAGTGAGGAAAATCATTAACTCAGATGGCTAACCTATTCTGGACAAGTACAAGCCAGGAAGCTGGTCTTAGGTCCATGCAACACTCTTCCTTCATTTCTCCTGAGATTGGATAGAACAGGAATAAGAAAGGTAGTTGCGTTAATTTTTAATAAGGTCAATTCAGGAAACATTTATCTAAAGTAGGACTCTATAAGAATGAACCCATTTATGGAATCAGCAACAGGATTAGGAAACTGTCATATCCTCTTTGACTGCCAAGTCCTGGGAAGAAAGAGATTCACTGTTTCTATAAACAGAGCAGCTGGGAAGCTGACATTGGAACCAGGATACTACTACTTGTTCAGGATACAGAATTTGGGAAACAGTGAAAGCATCATTTCCAATGGAGTTGTACAATAAGTCTTTTAGGCTACCATGTGGGAGGTTGATAAACCTCCAACACCCTCTTCGTAACATTCCCTGTTGTGCCGATATTTCATACGCAGTCTTCTGGTACATTTTCTTTTTCGTGTTTTTGAGTTTCTAAGCCATCTAATTTGAGAATTCCTTTAAATAATTCTGCCTATGCACAAAGCTCCATCTCTAATGCATTTGCACCTTTTGCGCGTATATATTCGAAGAAGTAAGAATTTTTACCATTTCAGAGAAAAGATCAAAGGCATTATTACTTTGACAATACTCTGACAATGGATCTTTTTTCACAAGACATGTCATTTTAACCTATGCTTTACTCCAACGTTCAAGGATGGTCATGTGTACTTCCCGTGCTTCTAGTTACACAAAAGAGAAACTCCTACGCAGTCTTTATGTACTTTTCTTGTAGTAATATATTCTATATTGTAATTGGCTTTCATTACCTCATATAATCCCCTAAGAGTTTTGATAGCTCATTTGAAAATCCTGCTAATAAGTCGGAGGAGTAAGTTTCCAAAGATTCAACTGTTTTATTATGCTTGAACGGTTGTACCTACTTTAATCTGTGTGAAGAGGTTTACGCATTTTATAGTTAATTCAAAATCATATTGTCTGTTTTAAGAAACCTGAATAAAATTAAGGGAAGCCGGGTACTGAAATCGCTATAACACCGTCCAACACCAAACTATTCCTGAACTATAGCCGAAGTTTTGTAAAAAAAATATACCTATGTATATTACGTAATTACGTTACGTGTAGTAAGGTAATTACGTAATATTATCTTATTGCTACTTTAAGCTGAATATTTAGCACCAACATGATTAGATTTAGAAAAGGGTCTTTATTTCGTCAAACTGAGTTCACGTTTTTCACGAATCTGTCTATCTTTCGGAAATACGAAGTATTTTATGCTATTTTGTTTCGTTTTTCTATAGTAATGACCACGTGCATAGTTACACTATACTGACACATTTTAAAATTGGAGTTGAACCACAATTAAAGAAAAACTGCCAATCCAGCCTCGATGTCATGTAAATGTCTCATTCACACGCATACGACACTTAGAGTAACAAGCCGACATCAAGAGCATTTGTAAGCAAGGTGAAGTCACCTCTCGCGCAACTCTGCCCTGCATGCGCAGTCCTACACCGTTACTATGATACCACCAGGTATCTCCGCAGATGAAGTTTGCTTCTTTCTCTCTCATTTTGTTACCTTTTCCTTTGCACCGTATCTGTTAAAGGTACATGCTTTAAAAATCAGTATTACTTTTTTAGAATATCATCAGCATATAAAGGTAACATTTCATTAAATATTAACTGCACATAAAGCATATTTTAAAGTATAGTCAAAGCGAAAAAAACAAATATTATGAATAGCAGAGAACAGATCTTTTAACGTAAAATGTTTCCCTCGTTTTTATTAAGTAATATTACACTTAACAGCTTCGAAAAGTTTAATTTCCATTAACCAGAGCGTAAAACTCCTACGATGAATGAAACTGCGAAGTGAATACATAAATGAGCTTCGAGATTAAAAGTGCTGTAGCTGACAATTATTTGTCCTAATGCTTGATAACTCAGCCCAGCAGCTTTCCCCGAAAGGCTTTTTCAAGTCTTACCTTCAGTTCATACCCTATATCCCTATCAACAATAATGGAATATGTCCAATACTGCCAACATAAGAATAATTATTTTCACGGCCTCACAAAAAACAAAGCGACAGCGAATCCACATATTAGTCGTTCGTCTCCTCTCTGAAATTGTTAATGGAGTAATAGCTCAGTCAAATAAACAAATTACAACAACTGTGTCACCTGTTGCTATGATTACGTAAATGTAAAGATCTAAAATCGCTTGGTAAGAAACTAACAAAATGTTGCATTTGTTATATACGATTGTGAAAGCAGCAACAGCATCAAAGTAGAAAAAATGTCACTTCTTCCTCTTCTTCTTCATATGATGACTTATTGCATATTGATATAAAATATAACACAACAGCATTCAACATAATTGCATTGACTACAAAAGCCTTTATTGGGCTCAACATTGCTAATGTAAGAGTAATGAATAAGCCGAAGTTCATATCCATTTATTCAGCCATCACACTCCGGTACTCGCATATTCACTTATAATTTGTATTCTCTCTCCCTCCCCCTCCCTGTCTCTCTCCCTCCCCCTCCCTGTCTCTCTCCCTTGTAAGCAGCGGATTTCTTTGCCTATGGGATGTTTGTGTCGGTTGAAAACGTAAAAATAAAAACTGACTGACATATAAAACGACACTGGACATGGATAACAACAATGGCATCAAAGTTGTCAAAGTACGTCTTATTCTTCTTTTGTTTGTATGTTCATTATAGCCTTCATTTGATTTTGCCTTTCGTGTTTTTTCTTAGTAATTAAATATTTGTTGTTTACTGAGAATGAACAAGGTTGTATTGAAGTTACTTAAACTGCTATTAGTTCTTCTCAAGCGAGAGTTTCTCTGTAAATAACGACGAGGCATTCCGAATATGACAGCGTGGAACCGTCACTCAGCTGTACTCAATGAAAAGCCATCATTACAAATTGTGATATTTGCGGTTGCTCAGTAGTGTTTTGCATAATCTTTCCCAGCACTTTTATTATTCTTTTCCTCTTTATAGAACGCTGTGAGATTTAATTAACCCTTTGTTTAAATACCATATGTAATACTTTTTAAATAATTCCAAAGAAACGCAATGATTTTGGGCAAGTGCAACCTAAGGTTAAATGTTGGAGGGATAAGCTGTCAAAGAACGGGCCGAGTATTTCAGCTAGCAATCTATATACCTGAGAGTATGTGCGTTAGAGGTAATCACTGAATTTTCCACGTGGTGGTAGTGTTACAATGGGCATAAATAGTATGCATACCTTCAGCAAAACACAATAGAATGGCGTAACTACAAAAGTAACATGTTTCATCATAGACGATAACAAGGCCAAGTACGTTGAAATTGAAGCATGGCAAATTATTGGCATAACTCTACGGCGCTTAAGCAGTAGGTGTCATGGATGTGTTGCTGTTATGGCCATTTGATGAAGCTGTACTACAGAGTGCAGCCCTGGAAGCCAGTATTCTATAAAAGCCGTTAGGTAACGTATTTCGTTCTGCAGCAGATACATATCCTCGCCAGGTCTAGCCACAGAGTTGCATGAGTGCTTGGAGAGCTCTAATGTGAAAATCAATCGAAAATAGTGATTGGGGCTACTCTGTTTGTCGACATTGTTGAGCTGACGCTGAGGTCATAACCATATCGGCTTAGCTGAAACATAGTATATCAGAATATGGCGTAAAGTTCTACCTTTCCAAAATAATAGCAGGCCGAGGAAGAAGCGAGATTGTGCTTACACTTATTTTCTTCTGTGGCAAAAGTGTCATTCACAAGAAGGTAAGCTGACACCTTTCAGTCAACCAGCACATGCTTAACGTCTATATTTTGCTATACAGTTTTCCATTTGCGATTGGGGGATTTCTCGGTAAATATGCGGAGTATGCTGCTGTTGCCAAAGGAAACAATTAATCGATCTCGTAGGATTATTTGTTTCTAGGGTATCGAGGACGGCATTATGCAAGCTATAATTCCGTTGAAAGGTAGGGAGAGACAGACGCAGAGGTATAATGATGTTTTTCTACTCGCTTTTCCAAACATGCACATTCTGGGGATTTCCTATCTGAGACAGGCTGTAAGCATATGCCGCAAGAACAACGCAGCACATTTGTGAGTCTGTATTAAGTCTAGTCTTCTTGTGGTTATCGATTATAGAATTACCTTCTATCGACCCCATACAAATATCCTAATAACCGTTCTATAGATACACTCCAATTCTCTGTACTATGTTTTGCTCTTTGCGTCCAGGCAGCGGTGGGAGTTGAGTACGTTGACATGTGATGTACGTTGAACTAAACTGAGTTTCAGTTTTGGACTTTACAAATAACACACTTAACCACGTGTATTGTGTGCTTCCAAGCAATCTGAATCGTCCATTTTGGCTAGTGCAGAATGTAGAATTTTAGAGCGTATAGAATCACGATAGGTAGGTTCCGAACGGTGACCCGAGAGTCCCAAGAGCCCACCGGAAGCAGGCAGGATTATTCAGCATTTTAGTTAGCTCCCTAGCCTGGCTGCGCAGGTCAGTACCCATGACCTTATCTGCGTTGTTTTGGTGATGATAACTGTATAACTAGCATCATCAGTGTAGACTAGTGCGGTAATAGGATTAATTATAAGGTTCCTGACGATAAATTCTGATATAGATGAAAGAAAGTTTCCAGGATTAATGGAATTATATTCAATGATAACGGACAGCCTAGGCGAACACCTTTGGTAATGCATATTGGCGGAGTTAACTATCGATCATTGAGTACCCTAGATTCCGCCGTAGTATAAAGGACTGGATTGTACCAATTACACCAGCAGGAAATTTAGATTTTTTAAAGAGGTCCGTGGTGCAATAAAGGTTGTCTCTATCGGACGCTTTTCGAAACCTAATGGGAGAAGTCCAACCCATCGAAATGTGCTGCCTTCAAATTGAATGATAGTATTCTGGTTTATTTTTAACGGTCAAAAAATACTCCACTCGACAATTAAATACTTCAACTACAACTAACAGTTAGGGAGCAGCTGTTTAAAACTCTTATCTAGTATTTCAATAAAGAGCTTGTAGTGGGTGTTAAGCAGCGTTATTGGTCAAAAGCCTTGCAATGTCCGTGGTGCAGATTTAGTAATGACGAGAATAATACAATTAGAAAAACCAACAAATTGGGAACGGTTTGCAGCCAAAATCTCATTGAACAACCTTAGGAGCAATCAGTGAAGAATATCCCGAATTTCTTAAAAAAACAACATGGTCATCCCATCAGCAGGTCCTACTCCAGGTTTTACTGTTTATAAGTTCAGAATTCCTAATTGGAAGCTGGATGCAATCACGCTGATCCAGGTAAACATGGGGAACTGATACTCAAAATGAAAATGTATTCTTTGCCACAAGTGCTGTCTTGGGCGTATAGCGTGATACATAACTGTTGCCCCTCTTTCAGGCAGCCGGCACTGGAGGTAGTTTGCAATCCACATACTATCTTAAGGCTATGCTTGTAAATAACCCTTCTTTTTTTCTCTTTGGACTAGTGGTACAATGAGATCCGTTCCTCCGTATCTAGGGTTTGAGTCCTGGAACGAGTGATAACCTCAACCAAATACGTTTCATATATAGGACAGATTTTTCGTTTGATTTCGGAATCCCATGTTGAACGTTGACATCATTCAGTGGCCTCTGATGCAGCTTATTGAGTACCCAGCAGTAAAGAAATAGAGTATTCTCAGTTTTCAGGACGAAGGTCATATGCATACCTGTGAAATTAATTGTATTTAGGTTTCAACACTTTACGGCGTAACTCCAAAATTGTTCCGCGCTATTTAGTAATGCGCGAGGAGAGTTGCAATCACATAAAGTGGAACTAATACGTAAACTCGTTAATCTAGAGCACAGTAACAGGTTCCAGTTGCATTTAACATGCAATAGAGAAAGTTTTACGGTTTACTTTTTGCCAAAAAACTATAGTGTTCCAAAACGGAACCGGGAGAACCTGAATGCTACCTATATACATCTGGTACCAAAACATCATTACCATATATGAAAAAAAGACGCAAGTCTAATTTGATAACATGATACACTATGATACTGTGGTCAGCTCCATTATATCAGAGAGGTGAAGATGCTTTTTCAAGGCTTTCAAGGCTCGGGATGGGGAAAAGTTACCCATTTTATCTATAGCATGTAGGACGGAGTTGAAATCCCCACCAAAATCAGTCCGTCAGCACTAGCCGTGGAAAGTAAGGCAACACCTCACGAAGAAAGCCCTCACGTTGATGCCTCTTATCTACACCCGAGGCTAGTACACATTTACTAGAAACATGTTGTCCGTCATCACAGTGGTCACACATCTACAAGTGTGAGATTGCGCAAAGGCAGCTTCAGCTGCTACTTCATAAATAATGGCTGCTACTTCAGTTATTTTCTCCGCCATTTTTTCACTAATTAAATTCAGGGCTTATAAAACATTTGTTACTACTAGCGAACTCTTACAGAAACAGGAAGTGGATATTGTGACGCAGAGGCTACAACCCAAGGTTATCGGAGGTCGGCGCCTGGCTCTCCTAGTAAACAAGATAACTGTCGCCTGCGAGCTATCGGGATATAACCAGAATCACGTGGAAGCTTCTTCTCCCCCTCTTCCAGAATCTGTGTGAAATAGTTCCAGAAGGTTCGAGAAACTTGCGGAGAGATTGCACTGACTTTATAAGCGAACGCTCTCACGAGTTCGAGAGAGTTGTTGAGTCACTCAGTGAGCAAGAGGGTTAAAGAGTGTGTCTCGTGTGACGCCAAGGGTGATTCTTCGAGGGAGTTGGTGACAGATGTGACGTGCAGCGAGTTCTACAGCAAAAGGACGGATTGTGGAGTTCTTGTGTTCGACTCCCGAGTGAAGTGAACCGTCCGGTGTGAAGAGACTACGTCACGAAGGACGTTGAGTGACGGAGAATTGAACTACTTCACCTCAGTGAAGTGAGAGCATGAAAGAAATGAACTATATAAAACAGTGACAGATAAGAACTAGAGCAGTAACAGTGAGAAGTGAGGGATAGTTGAAGAACAGGACAACATCACACTGGTATCAGGAGTAGAACTAAAACAGCCAAGATGGACAATATTCTTAAAAAAGAGATATCGGTTACCATACAGAAGATGAAATCTGGTATGGAGGGGATACGAGCTGAAGTGAAAACGCTGAAATGCAGAATGGACAAGATGGAACAGAAGTAGAGATCGAAATGGAGAAGTTGTGGACAAAATGGTATCCGGAATGGACAATATGGGAACGGAAATGAAAATCAAATTTGAGGAAATGAAATATATAGTGCAGCAGATGAGAAGTGAAATGAAGAATGTGAAAACAGGAATCAAGTCTGAAACAGAGAAAATTAAATCCTAAGTAGATTTTGACACTGACGTTGTCAAATCTGAGATTAATGCAAGAGTGCACGACATCGCTCAGGAGCTAGAGAAAATTAAATTTACCGTAGAAGGAAAAATCAATGCTGTAGAAAATCGTGTAAATCAGCAAGAAAAGCCTTCAGAGCAGCAAAGGAAGGAAAATATGGCAATGATAGAAGCCGCAGTGAAATAGACCAGCTGACGAAGGTGAACAAAATGAGGATAGAACACATATTGAAAGTACAGCTGGACCGACAGACCAAGGAAGGCAAGAAAATGGACGATGCGTCGCATACGTGTCGAAGTTGTGGAGAATACCACAATTTCGAGGGCAGTTTCTCGTGGCGGTGTTTAAGCGACAACTTGAAGTCACCCCACAATGAATGGATGCCTGCGGAGATGACCCAGCTTCTGGTTATCCGGCAGAGGCAAGCAAAGCAAAACCATCACAGCCGGAGGCTCGACCGACGGTCTCATTAAACCGTTGGAGAAGCGCTATGGAGAACATTGCTTGACTACTGCCTACCGGGTCCAGGTGAAGGTATTGTGCGACTGAGACCTTGGAAGAATTCACCATGGGGTGGAGCGGTTGGCTCACAGGGTCCTGACAGATTTACCACCGGATTATATGTCCTGAGAGCTAGCCCATGTATTCATCATTGGGATGAGTGAACGGGAGGTGATAGAGCAGCTCCTTCTGATGGAACAAACCTAATATCAACGATGCCCTGGCGACTGTTTTTCGCATTTAAGGGGCAAAGACTACGTCCGGAAGAGCCACTCCGGTGCCGGCCAGAGCTGTGCTGTCGGAGAATGATGATTACAGGCGCCGAACACTACAAGGCACTCATTGTAGAACTGGAGACAGGAGACTTAAGTGTTGAAGTTGCGGAGAATCCGGACAAATGAGGGTGGACTGCGAGCTCAGGAAAATGACTAAGGGCCGGTGTGAGGAGCAGTACTTAGGTGTAGTCACACCTTCCTCTCGCTTCCCACTAAACACTGTGGTTGAGAACGACCATGTTGGTCTGGTAATGCACGGATGGATTAGCAACCGTCCCTGCACAGAGCTGGTGAACACGGAGCCGTATAAATGATCGCCATGCCCATTGTGGTGCGGGGATTACAAAAAGGGACATCGGTCAGGCGAAAGAGGTACGAACCGCCTCGGGTGAAACCCTGCCCGTGACCAACGAAACTTATCTTATTATTGACCCTCGGCAGGAGCAGGCTACAAATGTTCGTTTTCGTAGAAGCAATTACCGAGGAAAATAACCTGGGCATGAATTCCCTTCGGTTCCGGAATGCCAAGGTGGAACTCTGGCGCCGCATATTGCACTTGGACCATCACAAGAACCTGTTGAACCAACCGAAGGACAGGTTGCAGTCAGTGGGGTCTTACTTGCCAAACAGAGGTATTTCCAGCAAGGAGTGAAAGGTTGACAACGGCGCGGGCAGAGAAACCCCACGACGAGGAACATGCCTGTGAATGCAGGAGTCGACCGAGATAGGACTTACGTCGCGAAGGTGCTGCTGTATGCTTGGGAGAAGTTCCAGTGAGGGTCCTTAGTGCCACTAACCTGGATCAGGAACTCCTAACGGAAATGTTTCGTGGCATTGCGAGCCGGCCGTCTCTGTAATTTCTGCAGCCAAAGACTGAGGGTGAACGACAACAAAAAACCTGGATATTCATCTCAGAAACCTTGTCCAGGAGGCAGCTGAGAAGCTCTCGAATGGCAAGAAGAAACACATCCGTAGATAGCTTGCTGAATTCCAGGACATCTGCCGTCTGTCAGAAGATCATTATGGCCGCACATTTGGTCATGCATTGCATCAACACCGGCGACGTCCGACCAATTATGTAGAAAGCCGCCTCGCGTATACCCTTAGCGAAAATAAAGTAAATAGATAGTCGGATAGCAGACATGAAGCGCATAGGGATAATAGAGCAATACGAGAGCCCGTGGTTATCTCCGGTTGCTTGAGAAAGAAGGACGAAATCTGCGCTTCTATGTTGACTAGAGGAACCTGAATGAAGTCAAGAAGCATTGCTTCCCCTGCTACGTATCGACGACACCCTCTTTAGCGTGAGCCCGGCGGGGCGCCTGTTAGAGTCGGTTGGTTCTTTTCTACCCCGTAACTGAAATCGGGGTACTCGCAACGGGCACTTTATCTCGACAACAAGGAGAAGACAGCAGTTTCTACTGGGCATGATTTGTGGTGTTTCACGGTAATGCGTTTCGGATGCTGCAATGCCCCCGAAGCTTTACAGAAATGTATGAGAGTCCTCTCATAAGCAGCTTGTCTTCTTTATCTTGACCGTATCACTGTTATAGGCAAGACCATCAAGGATGATCTGAGCAAGCTGTGGAAGGTGTTCGAAAAGTTTTGCTAGGCTATTATTAAGTTGAATCCCAGGAGGTGTCCGTTGCTTCAAAAGCAGGTGCGCTACCATCGTGAGTTCCGGTGGGGTTACTGAGGACGCCTAGCAGCTAGACGCTTTCAAGGAGAGGCCCAAGTCAAAGAATAAACAAGAAGTGCGCCAGTTCCTGGGCCTCTGCACGTACTGCCGGAAATATGTGGCTAGGTATGCAAACATTGCCAAACCGCTGACACAGCTGACAGAGGTACGACGAGACTTTGAGTGGTCCTGCCAAGCCGAGACGTTTTACAGAACCCGAAGAATGTTGTGTGCATGTTCCCGATAATGTGATGCTCAATCCAGAATAAAAAGATCATCGTGGACACGGATGCAAGTGACTTCGGCGTTGTGGTATCCTGTCACAAGAGCAGAGCGGAGAACAACGAGTACTGGCCTACTTAAGCGGGACAATGTCCGAGGCCGAACAAAACTACTGTGTGACAAGACAAAATCTCTTGGTCATTTTGGAGCACCTAAACACTTCCATAAGTATCTTTACGACAGGAGTTCCACGTCCCAACGGACATTTCATGTTAACTTGTGCTAGGCATTCGTAATTTGGAAGGATAGTGCGAGCTGCTTCCAAAGGCTACAATAATACAACTTTACACTGCAGCACCGGGCAGGAGAGCGTCAATATAAAAAAGACGACCTTCCCGGAAATCCCGTCAGGAGAACTGGAAACATTGTATGAAGGTCGAGACAAAGGAGAATTCTGCAGCCATACGTCCAGTCACGGCGCAACCTGCAGTCGGTTGCGATGAAGAGTCTTTGAGGATAGAGCAGATGGCGGTTGGAGACATAGGGGTTAACCTAATGGATGAAGAGCCTAATGAACGACCTGCGCGGGCGGACGTCCCTTCAAGGGGTCCGAACTATAAGAGCTATTGGGCCACTGGGATTTCCTGTACGTTGCAATGAAGAAGTTGCGGGTTTCCGCAGACGGAAGAACTAAGGTGGAACAGTTGGTACTCCGAGGGTAAGTTGAGAAGCTTCCTCGAGAAGACCTATGTCAGTCCGAATACCATGTTTGGAGGATGCTCTGATGTTCATTTTGGAGTCAATTTAATTTCTTGTAATGGAAACCTGCAATTAGGGTCAATTTGAATTGATCGTAAAATGACCATTACAACGCCCTCCAAACAAAACACGGCTGAATGCACTTACTTTCCCTCGGAACATCTAGCCGCTTTTATCCAAGTCATTTCTTTCTACTACGCTTCGCTTTGGAGATATTGTACAGTCCCAACTTAATGTGCCTGTATATAAGCGAGCGTTCTCGCGAACGGCGAGTGTTTCTCTGGTGCGGCATTAAGAGCAAGTTGCTGACCACTGTCGTGACGTGCAGTGTGTGCTACTGCGTAGCGACGGATTGTGGAGTTCCTGGATTGGACCCCCGATAGAAGTGAACCTTCCGGTGTTAAGAGGCCACGTCACGAAGGAAGTAGAGTGATAGAAAGTGAATAATTCACCTTAGTAAAGTGAAGATATGAACAAGGTGAAGAACATAAAACAAAATAGTGATACACAAAAACCTTACAAATGTAGTGAAATTGACTGACAGTTGAAAAACGGATAAAGTCATAATATCCTCCATATAAATGGTCATTTAAACATTTGTTTTTGGTTTTGCTACCTACAGAACTTCACATTAATTGTTAAAAAATTCATGAGCAAAACTATAGCACAAACAGCAAAGCACTAAATGAAACAAAGGAAAATTGTGCAATTGATATCCTTGTGGATAAAAATGGCAAGAAACGACAATGATCAGAAAACAATGAAGCATTTGACAGATTTCCATATGGAACTTGCCCACGTCACTTTTCTCATTCATCTCATGTTATGTTCGAGCTGTGTCGTTAAAAAGTTACACTTCTTGAATCGAATCGGATGTCTCGGAGTATTCCTTAACATCTGAAAGTGTCACTGTAGAAGTTCTTGATATTTGTAGCACCCGAATGCGTGGATCACCAGGTGAGACCTGCTATTGGTGCTCGTGGTGAACATTAAGATACTATGATGCCAGATGAGTAGGGATGTTGTCATCCATAATGTCAGAAGTGGCGAGCTATTCGAAACTCTGTCCCTCGATGGAAGCAAACTGTGGTCAAATGTAGCTGAGCGCTCTTGTTCCAGTGCCAAAATTGATTGAGTTAGTCCATTTAAGAGGTACCGGCAGTGGCCTGGTACTGGCATATCCACTGAAACTGAGAGAGGGCCTGGCATGTCAGCTGTTTCTGGCAAACACGAGATATTGGCAATACTGGGGGACAGAGAGAGCCTATAAGCAGAGTTGGTTATGTTTTGGTGTAAGAGGAAGGAATACGAGTTTCAAAGGACAATCGTGCTTCAGGTATTGGGATTCTCCTCAGCGAAAACAGGTGTTATTTGACTAGGATGCAATATGGATGTTAGGGTTAGCGACTCATAACTTAAGTGATGCCCGTTTTTCATTTGGTACAGTAATTATTCCAAGCATCATATCTTCGTTAAGACTTTGGTGGACTTCGTGCACTGTACTGCGCTTGCTTGGAGCATCCATTAAAGCACTGGTAGGCACCTAAGGGTTAAAGTTGAAGAACGAACAGTTGCACCATGGGTGTCAGCTGCCCTTGTAGTCAGTTTTGTAGTCTCTCCTGAATCATAGCGGAAATTCGGTTGAATCATGCGTTGTTGCTGGATATGACCGTACAAATTTAGCAATGTTAACTTGACGTTCCGATATTCAATTGTATAGTGGTTAGCTGATATACCGTCAGATTTAATGTACTTGCAATTCAGTTATTAATTTCCATTAAAGACGGTCAGCTGCCTCCTCTCCAATTGGATTTTACGGTTTATAGCCTGGGAGACACATCCATATTGATTGTTTACCGTTCACCACCCATTTAAATGCAACCAAAAACGAAAGAAGACTGCAAAAGTTTTCTGTAAGCATATAACTCCGTAACAGTAACAGTGCATGTTACTTCCTGAACAGTGTGCTGATGAAAAATTTCCAAAACCGCAAGCTTTAGTCACGGTGCCCACCAGGCAACAGAATTTAATCCTGCCAGGAGGGAAATCAATAATGTGCCCCTTAGATACCTATCATTTTCCATGGTAAACGGAAGAGGCCTCAACAAAATGCATCAAATACCTGTTTTTGTGCTGTAATAATAAGGAAAACCTTGTAGAGTTATATTACTTCCGTAAAGTCCCTGGCATAATGAAATGCTTACCTTAGGATTGACTCTTACTACTGATGAGCGTGACTTAGGCGTTAGTTGATTTGTCGAGTTCCTCGATGCTATCTAACGTGTCGTTTGAATCGCATTCATAAAAAACGTTCAGGTCCATTTCGGATCTCCTTCCGCACTCACATTCTGGCATTGCTGAACAATCATCTTCCGAATCACTGTTGCTACTGTTACCATTAACAGTATGTTATGTTTTTCTACCTCTGTTTCTGGGAGACCTTTAATTTTCGTATGTTGTTCTTCCACTTATGAACATACCGGCATACTGGACACATTCTGCTCCTCGTGTTTCACCAGATCGTTGCTTGCACAAATGTCACATGTCTTCCATCTTGAAACTCACATTGTTAAACGCAACCCAATCGTTTAAATTTGCTCAATTTTTTTCTTTGGCGTTGAGGTCGGGATGGTAAGGTGGTAAGTGGAGAACTACGTGCCCAACTTCTCAAATTGAATATACTTCTTATGTTTTGGCGTAAGCAGCTATACAGATCGTATAGTTCTGCTTTTAGAACGTCACTTCTGAATGGAATCCTGTTTCTAAGCAAACAGTCTTGCACAACCTGCTTTTTTGTGTTCAATGAGGGACACTTGCTATGGTCATATTGTGACATGAAGCATTGTCAATCACAAGAATGACTTTTCTGGAAGGTTGGGCTTTAGTTCTTGTTTAACCCATTTCAAGTAATTTCCGCCGTTTATCTCCCTGTGATAATGGCCACTTTCTGTGTTTCAATAAAAGATAAATGTGTTTTGGGAATGAAACTCCTTTCTGTTCCTACATTCACAATAAATACTCCTCGTCCCTTGGACGCTGTGTGCTATCATCAGACCAAGCTTTCTTTTTTGTATGCGAAATGTGAATATAAAGTCTCGGCGCTGTAGACAAAAGAACGACCTTCCTGGTGGTATTTTGTAACGTACACAAACATCAGATGTTTGTTCATCTATGCGTTTGGTCGCTATTTTTACGCAAGTTTATTTTCCTATCTACTTCCCCTTAATCGAGATAAATCCCTATACAAACAATTACGTTACACATTTCCTTGTGGTTACCAGGAGGATAGAGACAACCAATAACACGATATCTTGAAACGGCTAGTGTCACAAAAGGTTAATTGCAATAAATTGTTTTAAAGAGTTCGTTAGCTTTATATTGCCTTCTCTACTACGTATAGTAAGCAAGGGAAGTATTGCATCCAACCCAAAATTTCGAGATCGAGGTTTCTCCAGAAATACATGTTTTGAAGCCCCCTGAATCCAGAAAATGGAATTTTACTTTCTCTACAACGCACACGTATAGACAAATATAGTATAAGGATATGCTACAAGAATATAGTAACGGAATATGTTGCATTCCACCCAAAATTGGGTATCAAAATTTCCCCAGAAATACATGTTTTGAGGTGACGTGGATCTAAATAAAGAATTTTTGGAAACACGTACTTGTGTGTATCTGTCTGTCTGCGTGTCTGTCAGACTGTGAACGACATAACTCAAGCTAAAAGTCGGATAAATACCAAAGTTGGTATACTTAGGTTTACTGTCTTCCAAGGATACGACACGAAAATATTGAGAAAATTCGCCACCCCTGATTAACATTTACATGGCACATTTTATAAAATTTTAATTTTCACAAAAATGACTCTAAAACTGTTGAATAATATATCCTGTGTTTAAGATATTTTCATGGTCAACGAAATGTATATCTTGAATTTTCTGGGAATGTCCCCAAAAGTCCTCTTCATGCCAATTGACGTTCGCATAACTAAAAAACCGTAAGAGAAAGACAAAATTTTACTACAAAAACAAATAATTTATGCCCTATGAACTTTTATTTCTTCCAGTGAACCATTTCCGAGATATTCATTGTTATTTGTTTGATTTTTCAAATACCTACACTTTTTTTCAAATGGAAATTTGTTATTCGCCTTCTTACGTCCTAGACATGCAAAGAGAATGGAATGCTTCACATAGCAATCAGCTCTTAAAATAGTTGACTATCGATTAAAGCCTACCATATTCCCCTTATAGCTACAAGAAAATTCGCAATAACATTAACATCTGGATATATCGATTAACATGAAGTAGATGGAGAATAAACGTTTGTAAAAGTATTTTGTACAAGTGTGGAGAATATCATGTGAGTGCAACACTTTAGATCTTTAGAAAAAGATTTGTGTGTCCTTATCTGTCTGTGTGTCTGTAAAACAGCATAACTCAAAAAGAAAGGTCGGAAAAATAGGGTAAAGTACGGGGAATTGGGCCAAACTTGGAAAGTCTTCATGGCGGACAAGTCTTTAATAAAAATAGCGACCACTTTATATGTTTACAAACAACAGCCTTATAATATGAACACACTTCACTATTTAAGAATGCACAAATATTGTTCAGCGTTCAATAAAATTATACTGGTTCACGACCCTATTCGCCTTCCTTAAGTAGGATGAATCGGGTCCAAGAGATATGCGAATAGGGGCAGTAGAAATGCTGAAATATCATTCGAGAAAGATACATTGCCCAAAAATAAATTTTTTTACGCATTGCACCAACGCATTTCTCATGATACTATTATTTTCCATTGCCTTGACATTGAATCCAGTCACCAGGTTTGAAGGATATTGGATCATTGTATTTTATCTTGCAGAGTTCACGGGATGCATCTTTATCATCATCTTTAATGGTTCCTGATTAATCTGATGATGCCGTACAGTGTTTACGCAGTCGCTCATTACTAACCTGCCTCATTTTTTGTTGCTGAGGAAACTGTTTTCTTTTCTTTTGCAAACCTTCTGCTTTCTCTATAATATTTTCTGGACAAGTAAGAGGAACTGCTGCTTGGTTTCTGCCTGAACGTTTTCGTGTCATCTTGTTTGGAAATGGCCACAACTCACGGTATGAGACGGAAGGGTTTAAAAATTGGTTCTGTTCCTGCATTGGATCCGCCGGAATTAATTTATGTTCAAGCCGGCTTTCAGGCAGTGAAATTTCATGGTGTAGCTTAGAACCAGAAGGCAAAAACTCATATTCAGCCATTGCATTTTCATTAACTGGATAGATGCCCATAGAACGAAACCCGGTCTCAGCATTCGCCTTTGAGGCTGTCATCATCTATGCTACCATGAAAATTCTCCCAATAGTAAGTTTGTTAATTTTTCTTTCTCCTTCTGTTGCTATGAAGCTCATACATTCATTGTCGTAGTAGGCTTTAAAGGTTTAAAAAAACTAACTATCCAGTGGCTGTAAGCAACGGGTTGAATGACTCGTTAGACTTGTCATTCTTGTGATGTTTACTTCACGGAATTTGAGCGCTAGTAAGGTTTTATGTGATATATGAGCATCTACAACTAAAATGCAATGTCCAGGAATCCGATGAGGGTTAAAGCGATTCAGCCATTTTAGAAACTCTTCTTCGATAATCCATCCGGATTACGAAATTGTGATCAGCGATCCATTAGGGAGACTATCTCTAAATTCAGGAATTAGTCGTTTTTCTTTGAAGATGATCAAAGGAGTGATGCAGTTTCCTGTGGCATTAGTGCAGACTAATATTGTTACAAGCTTTCCTCAGTCTACATAAGTATGTGCATAAACCTCTCTGCTTCCTTTTTCTGCAAACACATTCTTCGTAGGCTTATTCTTTAACTGACAACCGGATTCATCTACTTTATATATCATATCTGCTGTTTGTCCTACAGATCGGTATATTCAATAGTTTTCTTTAGCAAAGAATAGAATCCAGTCACGTCTTCTCTACTTACACAACTGCAATGTGCTGAAGGTTGTCCTTCTGCTTTCTTCAGCGAAATATTTGGGTTTCGTCCTCTGAACCTTTTTAATCACTCCTTTACCTGTCATTTTATTTGCATTCAACGTTTATTTTTGTTTTACTGGACCCTCGAAATCATAGGAAACGTTCCTGGCATTATCTGTATCCAATGGGAATCGGCAAGCCGATGGCTTTCAGGATTCTTGAAAGTGATTCCTATTCTTGAACTTTATTAAATATTGTTTGACCATCCTTCCCTTGCTGGAGTATTCTTGCCGCTTTGCAGCCGCCTTTGAAGACAGCAATGCGAAACTCCATGTAATTCTACATGGCTGGCTTTTGCCTTCACAAAAAGCTTTAATTGCCTTCTCTAAAAATCATCTTCTGTCCAATGAGAGGTTGTTTTTCGTTTGTATTTCCCCATATATAGCATAAACGAAAAAACTCAGAAACAATTAATATGTCATCTTTCAAAATATTGTCCGTTTTCACCCGAAACATTGTAATCCGTGACACTTGAAATGCACGATTTTTTTTCACTGTGTTCGTACACCTGCGGAAGCATGATAAACCGCGAAACCGACGTAACAGCTGAGAGAGTAGTTTAACCTATTAGACAACTAATCTCAGTAAATAATTCGTGTAATTATTCCAACAATTTCTGTACCACATTTATACTACTTTAAAAAGAAAGAACAAATACGACGTCACTTCAGACATCACAAATTTACACAAGAAATTACGCATCATCAAACAGGTCTCACACTAACTTCTTGCTTCCAACTTCCGGACGGAGTTGTAATAGTTACCGTTAGATAGTAGCAAGATGAGATGAGAAGATGAGATCGTGTATGGGAGAAGGGATGTAGACGGTTGCGAAGAAGGTCATAGAGTCGGTAAAGGGGAGCACTTCGTCGGGGATGGAGATGTGTCATGTGGCGTCTTCGACACGGTCGGTAGAAATTTTGTAGTTATGAAATTTGAATTTGAGAACAGCACCGTTTGAGGGGTTTACCTTGATGATGACGGTTTTGATGTTGCCAAGTTTCTCGATCTTGATAGAGACGATGTCGAAGTTGCGTTCATCGACGACGTTGCCATTAGGATCGACGGAGTCGTTTGCGTGAAGCAAACCATGAGGTTATGGCCTGAAAAAAGAAAGAATAAATGAGAGGGTGACAAAATAAACAACGGTAATGAAAGCTTATATGAAAGAGGATACGTACCTATGTCGAAGTAATCCGTGCAGCAGATCACTGTTAAGGATTTACTTCGGAGAAGGTAAGAAGGTGCTTTTTGTAAACCTCGTATTAGAGTAACCTTATTGTACGCGATGTGAAATGAGGCTGCTTTGAATTGTCGCAAGGTGTCTTCGTCCAGGTTGTTGTAGGCCGAAGGAAACAACACCTGTCTGCCGTCGTGAAGCCTGAGACCGTTTTCCAGCCAAATTGGGTGCCGAGAGATATGCCGCCGATTTCAAGGTAGGGAAGGTTGCGCCGAAGCTCCCCTACTCCGATGAGGTGCGGAGTCTGTCCTTTAGTGTTGAGATCTCGGAGCACATTGGGCAACATTCTCACGTTTCCGTATCTTAAGATAAAGTGATGGTTGGAGGCGAATGGAGTAGAGGAATGTATGGTGGGGAGAGGGGAATGACGACGGAGAGGGATAGAGGTACGTTTCTGAAGAAATTGCTGTGGGGGATGTGGACGCCATTTTTGTGGCACGTTTAAGAAATAATAGTAAAAATTCGGGCGCGCTTGAAAACCGAATAGCGTAATTCAACTTCATAGGAGAGGTCAATTACTCTGCGGCGTTCTTGTAGTGATGGAATCACTTTTTGAGATTGGCCCATTCTTGCTCATAGAAGCTATTCCTGCAGGTTTCAGGACGATGGCGGGATGGCCGAACAGATGTTTCAAATGAATGCACACCGTATTGGAGATGGTGTCTTTGGAGGAAGAATGGGTGACGTCAAAATGGCCGTCGATCTTCGGTGCTAGCTTCTCGAACAGTTTCGCCCACTCTTGCAAAGTCCTTAAGAGATCGACTTGCGCTTTCCGCAGCTGGCGATGGTGACGACCACAGGAGTCGAGGTGACCACGGAGAGGTACTTGGTGCGGGAGGCGTTGAGAAAATGGACTGATTCTCTGAAAAAAGACAAAACAAACCTAACAAATGCCGTAGATAGAGAGGTATGTAACTCACACGGGTTTGGGAACTTACATGTTTAACGACTGGAGGACGAGTGAGCGGCAAGCGCGTGTGAGTCGAACCTTATAGGTACAACGTCAGAGACTGACAGCTCTTTGCGGAGCAGGAGTACCAAACCACATGTGTTTTGGAAATGAGTTTTTCGTTGTAATCATAATCGGTAATTCTGAATCTTGTAAAATATTCGGCAGGATCCAAGCCGCAACAACGATAGGCTAAATAGGCAGTTATGTAATGGCCACAAGTAGAGGAAGCGTAACCCTGTAGGCGCAGCGAATTGTACTTCCATCTGGTGCCTCAATAGCGATACAGAGAATGGAGAACCGTGGGAAAAAGTAGCGGCAGAGCGTACCTGACAAAATATTCTCCATACCCATTCTTGGACACGAAGATGCGGATTCAATGTTAACCCGATTTGGTGCTGGGGTCGGTATTGACGACCATGGTAGGTGTCGGAATAAGCATGTTGTTTTTATTTTCTTCGGATGCAAAGACGCCGATAAATTATGGAAATTTGCACAGACACGATAAAATTTGATTGACGTTCATGACACGAGAATTGACCTGTTGAAATCAATTTTTGTCGGATCAGTAAATCTCGGAGAGTACGTGAAAGCAGACGCGTTCTAAGAGAGTCTTAGAAATTCCAGTTTTATACCCACATTGCCGTGATGCAGGTCAGAAGTGTGGTTGCGGTCGGCCGACATGTCGACCGTGAGGTCGAGGTTGAGGATGGTGAATCCGTTGGATATTCCATTCTAGAGATGCTGATATTCTCGTCATTGAAAACCTTTTTCAAAAGCGACGTGGGGGATTGGATGTCCCTGCAGATTGAAATTCTCGTCAAAATTGAGAATTATGTATGGGGTCGGTGCTTGACGGTTGTTGACGGAGAGTTGCAGGGTCGGCAAGCTAAAGTGTTGAAAGTTGAAAGGATTTTTTGTGAAGTCCTCAGTGTGAGCCTTATGACTTGTCATGGCAAAGATAATCATCCTGGGAACGTTTCCGACGACAATGTTGCTAAGGGTGATGGATATTCCGCCTACAGCCAGGCTTAGAGCTTCATATTCCACGTCATTGACAGGCATTACGGCATTGGATTTGGTAAGCGTGCCCTGGTGAGCAATCTCGATTGACGGAGTGGGTCTTACTCTCTTAAGGTACAGGTTAGTCCTGGCAACTTTGGTGATACCGTTGAACGCGGTTTTGGCAGCTATATAGTGGAATTTGGCTGGAGAGGGCATGAGAGTGATGGTGAGGTCCACGTTATTGAACAATAGCAAATCCTGATTAAAGAGACCGTGGGAAGGCATCCCATGAGTCGCACCATCTGACTGGTTTTGGTGTATATAAAGCGACGGATCAGACAGCTGTTTTTGGAAAAAGCGTGCGTCTTACTGGCAGTATCCTCGAACCATAGTGAGGACTGCAAACACCGTTCATAACGTAGGCGAAATAATTGAGCAGATTTTTAAGACAGGCTATATAAGTATAGCTCTACTGAGGCATTGAAATGCTAACATTGTTGAGAGACACGTTGATCTGGCTGAATAGAGCGTTGATAGAATTGTTGAAAAGCGTAAATTTGTCATCTGCGGCGAGAGCGGTGCCGTCCTGCTTGACGATTTGAAGGAAAGCTTCCAGAACCACGTGAGACAATTCTTAGTTTTTAGCATTGGACGAATAGTGAAACGTGATAGGTGCATTTTAAAAGGGGAGTATTCTTGGGATTGAGTTGAAAAATCTCCGATTCTTCGATGTTGGTTTAAACGGGGAGTACCTTGAAGATGTCAAATTTCGCGTTCATAAACACCGTGTCCTCATGATGTGAAGATGTCCTTGCGTCAAGAGCTCTGGACTTGAATGCTTCTTCTTTCCCTTGCACGTCCTTTTTATCTTGGCGCACCTCTTCCCAGAACCCATTATTGAAACGATTTGAGATTGCGCCTTGTGCTTTAGATTGGTACAGGCTTATATTAGGCAAGTTTCGTGTCGCAGAGGACGTGGTGATGTCCGCGAGAATGTTGGACCACATTTTCAGAGCCTCTTTTTGGACACCCATGGCACCGCTCTTAATGATGGGAAGCAGGGTCCGAAACACACGCCGAGAGATCTAAAGAGACCACCAACCTTTTGCAAATGCACTCCCCTGTAAAGAAAAAATCGGGTAGATGTATCGCTGGCCCGGCTCATTTAGATAGTATGGACAAACACGCCATTGTTCGCGGGCATGTTTGGGTCTAAAGGATAGAACTATAGCTGAAGAAAAGCCGTCGGCGATTGGCAAGACGTTCCCGAAACCGTCGCTTAAATCGATGCTGATGACTTGAAATTTTCCTGAAGTAGTGGCACCAAATTTTGACAGAAGAAGGACTATTCCATTTGTGAGTCCTTTGGAGTCTTTAGATTCCATTTTGATGAATGTTCTGTCTCTCACCTGAACAAAAGTTTTGTTAAATTTAGTTGGGGAGCGACGATATTGCAATGTACGAAAACTTCGTACGGAAAGCCCAGGTAGCACGGAGATCGCCACCCTGTCTTTTGCCACAACGGTGCAGGGAAAATATCCCAGCATTCCGGATATCGCCGGCGAATGAACCATGCTGGTAATGAGGTGCCTGTATTGGTGGATGCATGGCCGTTTGGGAGGGGGAGTTGGTGGAGTTTTGTGGGAGTTGGTGTAACGTACGTACGTTTAGGGATAGGATTTTGGGTAAGGTGGTGTAGCGGGGGTTTGAAGGTGTGGTTTTGGGAGAGATGGTGTAGCGTACATTGGTGTGGGTGTTTGGGATCATGGTTTTGGTTTGACCTTTTTGGAGAGCATCCGCCATGGGTACCTCATTAATGGGTAGCCGTTTGTGAGGAATTACCATTTCGGGTATCTCGTTGAAGTTTTCTTGTACATCGGGCACCTGGACGGCTTCCTAGATAGTCTCATGTTCCACGGCACTTTGGGTCAATGCACCTTACCGTCTCTGACAGAAAAAGTTCGAAAGATTATTGCCAATACGAATGAAGTAATTGATGGAGGCCAAGACCAGTTCGCTGTCCTTCTGGATGGCATTATCGGATGACACAGTCGAAAAATGATTATAAAGATGTTGGAGAAAGGCTTCAGCGTAGGTCTTGGTGTGCCACTGAGGCGGCAGGCGGATGAACCGCAGGGGGAAGCTCAATTTGTAAAGGGTCAGCGCCCACTGTCCTTGCAGCACCAATATTTCGGGCAGTTGATTTGAGAAACGCGCGGTGCTGCTGTTTGCAAAACGACCCATGACGCGTTGCTGATGAGCGTGATGGAAAGTGCCTCTTGACGAATCATAGCAGCGTTACGACAGACGATTTTGCCCAGGAATTGAATTTTTGAGGATAGCATTTCCACTTGATCAGCACCTAGTTTCTGAGAACCTTTATGCCTGGACGCGAGTCTTTTTTTCTCGACCTTAAATGTAACGGGAAGGCTGACGCGCTGAGCTTCGTGGGGATCGTTGAATGTACTCGCCAAACAAATCTCGAATCCTATAAACGACGTAAGAGTTCTGAACGACCTTGGATACTTGAAAGATTTTGTCGGTCCAATTTCGTTCGTATCTGTTGTTGAAAGTCATTTTGTCTTTAAAAACACTCACGTGATCGCCGACCTTAAGTTTTGGAAAGAATGTCGTCGAGGATTGATCAAGATTGCGATACACCTCGAAATATTGCTTTCTGAGATGTCTTTTGCAGCCATTTTAATGGATCGATTATAACAGCTGTTGTAAGACTGAACGGGCTTCGGGCTACCTTTTGCATAAAGTATCTCCACATTTGGGCTTTAAGTTCCTATTGGAGCGCTCTACCGCCACAGCCTTAACTTTATTGTGAGTGGTATGAGATTACCAAGGCCTACAGAGCCTTTTGGACATGTAGAGGTATGCTTGGTAAGACATGGGGTCTGAAACGTAGCATAGTGTATTGGATATACACTGCCATGGTGAGACCTATATTCTCTTATGCCGCACTGCTGTGGCGGCCTAGAGTTAATTTAAAGGTGTGCAGAAAGGAACTCTGTAAATTACAGAGGACCTTCTGCATTACAATTATGGGAGCCTTCAAAACTACTCCAACTGCGGCAATGGAGATGCTGATTGGGCTCACACCTCTCCACATATGGATGAAGGCAGAAGCCATGATCGCGTATCACCGTATTTGTCGCCAAACCAAAGTGTCTAATACTGGACATATTAATCATCTCAAGCTTCATTGGAATAAGAATGTACAACAGATACTCAACATAGGGACTGCCATTCCTGAAACAAGAATCAAGTTTGATTTGAAATTTACGGTCTCCTAACCACAGCAGAGTGAATGGGAAAGACTGGTAAAACCTCATAATAACAAAGGCCCAATCTGGTATAGTGATGGTTCTAGAACCAAATCGGGTACGGGAGCTGGGCTTTACGGTAATGGCACCAAGATTTCTTATAGTCTTGTTACCTTAGCTACAGTTTTCCAGGCTGAAGTTTATGCAATCCAGGCCAGTGTCAGGGAAATCATTAAAAGGAGATATAGGAATAGAAGTGTTCTTATCCTCTCAGACAGTCAAGCTGCTCTTAAAGCACTTGAATCACCATCAATAAAACCAAAGCTCGTCTCAGAATGCCGGGAATCCTTAATGACACTGGCTGAACACAATAAGGTTCAACTTATGTGGGTGCTAGGACACATAGATATACCAGGCAATGAGAAAGCAGATGAAGCAGCCAAGATTGGCAGTGAAATCCAATGTTGTGGTCCGGAACCTGTAGTGGGAGTGTCCTACAGACCAGTGAAACAAGCTATTAAGTGCTGGGCTCAAGCAGAACACGAGAACTACTGGAACTCCATTCAGGGTTGCAGAGATTCCAATTTTTTTATTACAGACCTGGATAACAGTCGGGCAAAATACTTGCGCGGTCTTAGTAGAAAAAGACTCGCATGGGCAACAGGATTCATTACAGGACACTGTGCCCTAGAGTTTAATATATACAGAATGGGATTGTTTAACAACCCTATCTGTAGTAGATGTCTAGAAGGAGATGAGACTGTTACTCATCCACTATGTGAATGCCCTGCTCTTGCGAATCAAAGAGCAAGTATTTTTGGTAATCACTTTCCAAAGATAGATGAACTATCGAAAGCCTCAGTTAGCAGTCTGTTTAAGTTCATATCGAGCAACAGACTACTTAACTGATGAAAGGGGGGATGCGCAATAGATCTTAAGGCCGCAGTGCTTGGGCATAAAACCCACCCCTTTTCAAGCTAGAACTAGAACTAAATCAAGGTTGCGATACACCTCGAAGATATTGCTTACTGATATGTCTTTTGCAGCCATTTTAATGGATCGATGATAACAGTGTTGTAAGACTGAACGGGCTTCGGGCTACCTTGTGCATAAAGTATCTCCACATTTGGGCTTTAAGTTCCTATTGGAGCGCTCTAACACCGCAGCCTTAACTTTATTGTGAGTAGTATGAGATACGTCATGCTTTTTGAGTACCTGCTGAAACGTTCTGTTTATAAATTCGGAACCTTTGTCCATTCTCAAAACTTTGGGAACTTGCTGATGTTAAGAAAAGATGTGAGAAAGGCCTTCATCAGCTCCTCTCCCGTTTTCACCACCAAGGGGACCGCTCACGCATACTTGCAGAAAACATCGACGACAGTTATAATGTAGTTGTATGGCGCGGTGTGAGCCTTAATGGCGTTCAAAATGTTTAGGTCGGCTTCCCAAATGTCGTCGATATTGCTGACTTCGTAGTGTACTGTTGGGTAACGCCTTTTCGCCGGCTTGTGCAGAGCATAACTGTCCTTGGTTCGAAGGAAGCTTTCAATTTTGGATTTGGAAAAGCCGGTCATAATTCGCAGCTTGTCTGCTAAACCCGCACAGTGGTCGATCTGGCTGTAGATGCGTTCTAGTACATAATCACCCATTCTAGGTCCTCTTCTTGTCTCAGTCCATTTACACGGGGTCGAAGTCCGTAGTGATTGTTGACGTGAGCCATGGTGGAACCATTTTGGTCTTTTTCTTCTCAACTTCAGAGGTGCCCGGGATCTGGTACCTCTTTCCCGCGGAGTATCCCGGTTCGATTTTGGTCAAGGTCTGTTGCGGTTCAGATTTCACCGGTAGCGCCTTAGGATGCACTTCTCCTTCTGCAGTGTCTCTAAGTGAGGATTTCTCAGTTTGGAAACCAGATCGTAATAATGGACTGATTTATATTTTACGACGTTCCATTTACCTTCCGGAGCCATTTTAGTACCCACAATTCTGATGATATTGTTTGAGAGGACAATATGGCATTATCGATGACGTGCAGTCTCTTTGCACACTTCGGTTCGAAGAGAACGAGTAGAATTTGCCTCGCGTGTTTCATGGTTAAGACAACTTCTATACCAATGCAATAGGAATCGAACGCAGCACAGCTAGAATGAACGCCAGTCGGAAACCACTCTTTCGGACGAGAATATTACGCTTGCTTTGCAGCGGGACCTTCTTTTCGACTAGCCGTCTCCAGCACATTTTGTGTTATGTTAAACTATCCTTACACTGAGAGATATGCGCACTTTTCCGTTGCACATATTGTGCACACACTCCGAAATGACTTTTATCGTTTAAGGTTTGACTTTCTTCACAAGCGTTTTTTCCTAACTTTCGGTTTAGCCTTGCTGAGAGCCACCACACTTTCGTATTCTTTGGCAATGAGCGGGGCAGTGAGCTTTCGTATCTTAGCCTTCATAATGACGGATGGATGAATTTGGAGTGGTATATTTATACCGGAACAAAGCACGAGGGCGTTTCATTAGGTAGGATGCCCGTTCTATATCGATACCAATCTGGAGTGGACTGGGTACAGTCAATAACGAGAACGCCGGGCGGAGTTTTTGTCGCTTTCCCAAAGACTTCCAATAAAAACTTTCAATTTTGCGGGTCCATTTGCTGAAACAGTCCTGTGGCCTGCATCTTATCGCCGTTGTTTTTAAACAAGACGATACCGTTGGCATTGAGAGAAGTGATTCAAAATGTTTTCTCTTTTGGGAACACTTTCCGTAGGATGTAAATCACGCCAAACTTTTGCTGGTTCCAATCCTTGGTGAAGAAATTGGAAACTTCCGCGGAGTCATCATCGACCATAAGTCAAACGGTCTCCCTAGTATCTCGTAGTGATGGAAAGTCAGCGTGAGTACACGTGTTAAATATACAGAGAATGAATGTGATTCTCATGTTCAGGGGATATTCCGGAGTATGGCAACAAACGACGCGTCCAATGGGTCCATCAAATATTTGCTTGGAATTGGCGAGACGGCGTTTACAAAGGTGAACTTACCGTTTCGAGAGGGACCTGCCACCTGTATAGTGCTGGGAAAGCCAAACTTTGGGACGTTGGGCATATAAATGTCCACATCTCTTTCAGGGTGGACACGCTTAAGGTTTCCGTCATCGGGTATCACCTCCTCCTCCTCCATTTCCACGAGTCTGCCGGATGGACGAGCTTAACTTTTCCCTTATCCGGAACCACCACCTACACTTCCTCCTCCTTACGTCCTTCCGTGATGTTGTGGTTACCATGCAGGTCTCTATTTCCCCAGGTCGCGGATACAAACCCGACGGAGGGCGATGGATTTTTCGGGAGCAGAAATCCTTAACATGGCGTCGTTTAGAAGGGAAGTAAAGCCGGTGGTCTCGTGACGTATATTTACAGCACGTAAAAGAACCTCAAGCCTGATAAGGGAACCTCTGAGGAAATTACCCGTCTTTCACGCCCAATATAGAATGGGACGCTAAGGACCACAGCAGTTAAAACGTTTGCATAAATAAAATTCAGTTTTTCTTCCTCCTCCATCTCCACGAGTCTCACGGGGTGAACGTGCTTAAGTTTCCCTTATCGGAAACCACTTCCTCCTCCACGTCCTCTTCCAATTTCAGGAGCTCCCCTACCGGATTATCGGGAATGACCTGGATTTTGGTTTTGCGCCTGTCCCGAGGTATGCTCCAGCTCGACGACGCGCATCTTTGTTTTTGGTTGATGCAAGGTTAAATACCCCATTATCGCTTGTGCGGGAACAGTTCATGCCAATTGACCGGTTTAATCTGTTGTGCAGGAATCAGGGCCTGCCACGGGACGTACAGTTTTTTCTTGCCTTTTCTATTTCTAGTCTTTTCAGCGATCTGTTGTTTTGCCTGTGAGGTTCCTCGAGGTGGCCTTGGAGCGATCATTTGCGCGGAAGCAAGGCGTGCCAATAGATCGGTTTCATCTGTTGCCCCGGAATGAGGGCGTGCCAGAGTGCGATGGGCTTCCTAGGTATTTTTAACCTTCTCCAGTTTTCTAGGCATGAAAGTCCGGGTAATTTTGGAACGACGTCGGTTTACTTTCCTGGAAACAATCTATTCATACTCCTGCAATTTTCGAGACAGCTTCCAAATATCGTGTTTAAACTTTTCGAAAACGATCAGTTCACCTTTCTGCAATTTTCGAGACATCTTCCGAATATCGTGTTTAAACGTCCTGCTTATTTGCGGTTCATCTTCCTCCAATTTTCTAGATGCGTTTTAGAGGTCAAATTTTATCCGTTTAGGGAGGACGTCGTCCTCAATTTCCCTTTTGAGCGACATCTACGCACTCTCCTCTTTGGCACGCGGTCTTATATACCCACAGGTTTGCGAATTAAAGTCCTCCGGCAACACGTGCTTATTGACGACCATGCGGAAAGCTTTCGTATAGCGTTCGGTAGTTAGGACCCATAATCGTTTTCTTGCAATGCGCCTACCCTGCAAATTGACAGCTTTTGTATGATGGTTCAGAACAATGTCTTAAAAACCTCAACATTGACGGTATCTACATTTCCGGAATTCAGTGTGATTCCTTTGATTTTGCACATCATGTGCGTATTTTGCTCGCGAGGACACGAAACTTCGTAACTGTAGCTTTAAGGTCCGGAGGAAGCAAATGGCCACATATAGGCGCCTGGTCCAAATCTTTCAAGTTTATCAGTCGGCTTCTAAGTACATGCCAGTGAGAGGCATCCAATCTTCTGGTTTGTAGGTGTCAATGACGGAATCGGTATCCAAGTAACACGCGCTCATTCAGGCTGTCCCGGTGGAAATACAGCACAAACGCGCATGCGCCTTGGTGTTTGCTGCTACGACGTTTGTGGTGGGGTTCATCTTTGCAACGTTTGTGTTAGACTTCCACGTCAAATACATTATGTTGTCCGTGGCAAGCACTAAGTCTGCACCTGTACTCCCAATCGTTTAGTAGTTCCATGTTCGAGACTACTCCTTAATCACCTCGCATCTGGGTAAATTGTCGCGCTGTCCCCCAAAAAGATTGAGCATCAGCTTGGCGAGTTCACGTTTTCCGGGGTTTTATTCGATGCAGTTTGTATTCGTCTTCACACCTTGTCTTAGATAAACGTTCTCCACGTATTTAATTCTTTCCTCTTCCGTGACAAATTTGGCAGGCCAACCTGAATTCTCGGTTTTCATTTTTAAAAATTGATTGACGTAGTCTTCAAATAGACCCTTCTGACCCGAATTCGTGTGATTTTGAATCATCTGATATTACCAAATGTCCTCTAGTCACAGAATGAAATGGCGCTTCTGCAACGCCACCTTGATTTCCTCAATTACCAGGTGCCCGATAAACACATTTCTAGCTGATCACCTTCTGTTTTATTTTCCTCATCCGCACACGGGTGACGCAGGGGGAACATGAACTTTCCATTTTTCCTGAAGGTAAGACGGGATGATTAAAGTAGCAAGTGCACTTTATTAAACCAACCTTGACATCCTCGGCATTGGAAAAGCAAGACGTAGATTTTCGGGTGTCCCACTGTATAGGATTTCGTTTTGTTGACAAATGGCTACAAACTACAGACGTCACAATAAAACGTTTTCTCATTGCATTGCACCTCGTGATATATTTTGTTGCAGTTGGTTCTTCCTCAGTAAAACGCATCCCTGGAATTGAGTGGTTCGGGAAAAACTTTGCAATAGTTTTTTTCACCTGGGTGGGAAAACTCTCGCCAGTTTGAACCATGGCACTGAATTCACATTCCCACATTTCCGTCACGTCATACCCAGCATCTTTTAACTTCTTAGTGATTCTCTGGGTGCTCTCAAAACGGGAGGCGATGGTTTCGCCGCCAGTAACGCTTAATAGAGAATGTCAATTTGGAAAACATTTCAGGCATCCGTGATAGAAACATCCGTAAAAGTAATATAGCGATCGGTCATCTCTGTATGCTTCCACCTTATGCCCAAAAATCGCCATTTCTCCTTATTTGTAAGCATACTAAATAACGATGTTTTGTTGAAGTTCACCTACTACATCCAAATGCAAGCCACCCACATTGCGGTATTAGTGATATCTACTTAGTGGGCGTGAACCTTTTCCTGTAAAGCATTGACAGCGGTGACACATTCTCTAAAGGGATAGATATCGTTTTCCTTCAAAAATTACCTCCAAAACTTCACTTCTCCCAGGGATAGCAGATTTACGTCCATCTTACTATACGACGCCATTTCGTCCTTCATTATAAGCACGTATTGATCAGCCACCATCTTGCGGTGCCACTCTTCAAGGTCTTTCGTTCGATTACGGACATATTTTCCGAGCAATAGTACCTTTGCTCCGGCATGGGTCTGATATAACCCTCGTTGGTCTTGGTGTTAAAAAGGAATGGAAATTATCCCCTATTGCCTTGGAGCTGAAAGGTTTTGGAAAAGCGCGACAATAAAATTGAGGGTGTCCAAAAACTCACATTTCCGCTTTTCATTCTATATATCTTATGATCAATTCGGGTTCCCACCTTAAATTTCCAACCACGTACTTCAGTATGAATTGTCGGAGCTAGGCCCTTAAATTACGTGCCAAAGTAACTACGTCTTCGGTTTTGAAGCCACATTGTGCAGCATGCTCTAAAGGCTGCTTCACCGGATACCCACTTCTTTAGCCCTCATTTGGAACAACATGACATTCTATGCTTTTTGACAATACACGCCGAACAGACGTGACATAACACGCAAAAATTGGGCACGTGCTCGCAAACTTCGCGATCCTCCTCTTGGGTACACTCGAAATCGATGAACATACACATAAACGTCTTTTATACGCTTGAGTAAAACACAGATGTTTGTGCTCCACGTGAAGCTTACAATTCATACAACATTTTTCTCCTCACTGGTGCTAGGTTTTTCTATTTTTCATGCTGTACCGTGTTCACTCTCTAGGGACTTCTTCTCCACATCGCACACCGATAAGTCCTTCTGATAATAAGCTCGTTTTCTCAAGTGATGTTCATTGCACTCTCTTCCATTGAAATCGCGATTACACACATCGCAGTGAACGTAGGTGTCAAAATGTGCGTGTACGACAAGATGACATGTTTGTATCGCAACGACGACTTTCCTTCTTGTCCTTAAATGGAAAATTACAATATCTAAAGCGCCACCTACATTTGAAGGTTTCATGTAAGTGTACAATGACATTAAAGTGCCCTTCATGATACATTAAAGCGATACATTTTTCGGTAAGGATGTTTGATTTATAAAGCACGTTTATCGCAGAATGATCGCCAAATACAATACCCGGGTAAGGTGCCTTCAAGGGCTCTTACATCCACTAGGGTACACGCGTCGTCGCTTTTGCTTATGCTCTTGCACAGCGCGACAGCCCTTTGTGTTTTCAAATACTCTCTGCGTTGAATGGTGCGGTAGGTTTCGTCCTTATCTACTCTGAATTTTTTCACGACTATGGCTCTAGGTAAACACATGCTGTCGTTGTTTCGAAACTCTATGATGCCTCAATACCCACCTCCATATATCTCCACATCCGGATAAAGATCGTACTGCTATATCGGTTTCCGAATATCCCGAGTATAGCTTTATCTTCGTTCTTTGCCTATGATCGGTGATATCAAATTAAGGATCCTCGCTTACCTATTCGCATCCTCCGGAATGGGAATGCCATCCTCACCTCCAAAGTACGGCGATAGGTCCTCCTTCATCCCTCGCCAATCTACTCTTGAATGTGCATCCCAACACATTTGAATTTGCCGCCGCAACACGTTCAAGCTTTCCGCCTAGGCTCATACCAACTCTAACTTTTACACACCTCGGCTGGTGCTGCCACTACATGACATTTTATTTCCCCATATTTTGCTCACGGCACACGCGGCACCTGTGCACGCGCGCCCCCTCTCGCAGGCGCGCCCAACCGCGGCGGTCCTCACCTCGGTTGGCGTAGACCTTCTATCTCTCTCTGTACATGCACAGGAAGCCTTTACGCACGCGCGGCTGCACTCTTTATGCTCTCTATAAGTTCTTTGCGCGCGTTATGCAGCATCCGCTCTGGAAATTTCATTGACGTCAATCGAAGTGTATAAAAAGCCCCATATTTCGTAGATCATCTTTGTTTTTTGAGAGCTAAAGGAACCTTTGTCGGTGAGTATCGGAATGGGATCTTAGAATATTTTACTTCATCTTTTGTTGGGCATGTAATTTTTTCAAGTCTTGCTTACCTTAATGGAACTGAGAATTTTTTTTGCTTCATCTCTTGTTCCTCTTGAATTTTCCTCTTCTGTTGTCTCTGAATCTTTGGTTTGTACATTCATTTTCTCCTTTCTTACAGCTCCACCTGTACGTCTAAAAAATCTTTTACAGCTCTACCTGCTCGTCTGAAAAAAACTTCTACAGCTCCAACTGTACGTCGGAAAACTTTTACCACCTGAAACGACCTCTGCAAATATGTAAGTTTGGTTCATCCGTTTTATTTAATACATAATACATTCAATTATTTGTTAATTCCCTATATTTAATAAAGAATTCATAACTTAGTAATATTTTATTTTACGGTGTGATGTTTTTCATGTTGATAATTTTCACGTTTAATTATTTTTTCGTTTCCTATATTGTTTTATTTTGGTTAATTTTTTAAATTCACAATTTACTAATGTTTCACATTTTCAATCTTATGATGATAATATTTTCATGTTTTTGAGGTTCTCAGGTATCTTATAATTTTATTAATTTTCTCCTTTTTTACAGCTCCGCCTGCACGTCTGAAAAGCTTCTCAAAAAAGTAAGCTTTTTTATTTTTTCTCTGTCTTTTAATGCTTCCTCCAAAAATTTTGGAATTTTAAAATCCCTTAACCCTCCGTTGGTCGCTAGAGACGTGAGAGACCTCTGGCATTGTTTAACTTTTATAATTTCCGAACGAACACACCTATGCAATTGCCGACTAGGACATCTAACATTACACCTTACTCGATTGTTTACTGAAGCGACAACCTTATTTGTTTATTCGTTTGACCGGAAGAATGACTAATCAGTAGTTATGTGTCGCACAGGTCAACCCGCCCCACGCCTGCTCTCGTTACATATTACTAACAGATTTGTTCCTCATTAACTAAGCAATATATTTTGTCATTGCAAGGAGCTGTTAATGCTTCGTCATGAACACGAGTAAATGGTACGATCTACAAAATCCAAATGATTTGGAAGAAATAAATCGCCTACTTTGCGATGATGCAAATCATAATAATAATAATAATAATAATAATAATAATAATAATAATAATAATAATAATAATAATAATAATAATAATAATAATAATAATAATAATAATAATTTATTATTATTATTGACAATATATTCTGCTATTATTTACAGGAAGAGACGGAACAAAATTAAAAAAAACCTACAAAATAATACAGAAAAGCGATCACAATATGTTGGCCAAACTTCCTGGTGTAGTAGGAGTTGCCAAAAATGCGAAAGCGGAAATGGATTGTTAGAAACCTTTTGTTATCGAAGATACAATTGAGTTGATTATTGACAGCTCAAATACATTACCAGTGTGCAGCACAAATTTGATCAAGGAAAGAGACGGCAGACCTGCAGATGTAGAAATAAACTTTTCCCCAGGCTTATTGCACCTGGCAGGAGTTTTTCGTGGTGGACGCCAGAATATTCAGGATTTTTGGAAAACCGATTATCTTTGAATTCCTGTTTCAAATAGCTATGTCTGAAAAATGATTCAGTTTTCTAACACTCTGTATTCGCTATGATGACAAAAGCTGAAGACTGAAGCGACAAAGGTCGGATAAATTGGTTGCTGTTAGAGAAATATTTACATTGCTTTTCTGCAACTGTCAGAAGCACTATTCTCTTGGAGAAAATGTCACTCTCGACTAACAGATGCCGGCATTTTGTGGTCAATGTCGCTTTAGACAGTATATACCATCCAAACCAAAAACGTATGGCAGAAAAAGATTGTGTTTGAGTGATACAATGCTGTTTTATACCACTAATGTAGAGAGATTTATTGTGAACAGCAGCCGGGCGGTCCATATTTGCAAACTAATTCGGCAGAGGCTGTAGTGCTGAGACTAATTGAACCAATTTCTGGCACTGGAAGAAACGTTACTGCAGATAATTGGTTTACCAGTGTATCGCTGGTGAATGAATTGCGCAAAAGACAACCTTCTTTCGTCGGTACAGTACGAAAGAGCAAAAAAGAATTATCCACTAATTTCACTTCTCCAATAGGTCGTAGTCAGTACAAAAGCATATTTGGCTTCACAAAAAATGAAACACTTGTTTCATATGTTCCAAAAAAGTAGTTTTTCTGTCAAGTTTACATGTTTAATCCAAACAGTTATCAGAAGGTGCTGAGAAAATGCCTGGAATAATCCTGAATTACAACGTCACTAAATCTGGAGTTTATGTAGTAGATAAACTGTGCAATACCTAAAATGTAGTTAGAGCATCGAAAATGTGGCCCATGTTAATTTTTTACCATATCCTGAACATTGCAGGTATTAATTCTAGGTTTATCTTCCTTGGAAATCAAAATAAATATTCCACAAGCACTGTCTTAAGCTTTGCTATCGCAATAGCTACAAAGGAGAGCAACAGTATCAAATCTACCCCGTGATTTGAAAGGCCTTTGGACAAAATACAAACCTGAAGAATGCGCAGTAGATGAATTGTCAAATACTCCGCTATCCACATTGAAAGAAAACGATTGAATCCTGCGGCAAAGACAAAGGTAACTGCAAAACTAAATATGAATGTGGGAAATGCAACACTACCCCTGTTTGAGCCAACATGCTAAAATTATTGGCGATAGCTGCTTAGTCGGGGAAAACACGGGAGAGGTAGTAGATGATTCTGAGCAACTGAACCTTTCAAATTACAAGTTGCATGTATACCTGAAAAAGGCAATGTATTTCCTTATACTTAATGTAATACAATTTATAATGTATATGTACTCATATTTTAGCTTGTCTTTTTTATATTGTAAGATAATACTACTAATGAAGGCTATGTATACTTAACCCAAATAAAGGTAAACATAAGAAAAAAAGGAAAATAAACCAAAGAAAAAATAAATACAAGCAATAACAACAAATATATACTGAGGGTCTACTAGACCCATAGGGAGCAACAATGTTCTACCAAAGCGCGCGCCTCACGGAGGGTTAATTAATTATTCCCAATTCATTTCAGACGTCTACCATTTTTAGAGGTGCAAACTACTGCAAATCATGCTATTCTTTTAAATACTCCCTTTGTGGGTCCTCTGCAACGACTCTTCTTCTTTTTAAAGTAAATGATCTTAGCGAAACACCCTTTCCATCGCTCTCCTTTGATTCACTTCATCGGTATCGTATTGGATGCCCGGAGTGTAATTTCACCTTTTCTTTTTCTCACAAACAGGTTCGTCTAAGACGTTTTGATTTGAATTTACCTCTGTGGAAGCGTAAAATCAAGTGTTTGCGTTTAATCTGTCCTGATCACGGTGATCATAACTGTAGCTTTGCTATTTATCATTTGAGCGGGACTTTTAATTGCTGTTATAATTGTAGATATAGAGTTACCATGAATCCCGGTCTTTGGTTTCATCACACTAATTTCTTCGTCGATGATTGGATAAATTTTGAAGAGTGGAATATATTAAAATGGTTCCATCGCGAAAATTCCGATGTTTAACTGCATTCACTTTTTGAATTTTAAATGTATGCCCGTGGCTGCTCTCCTTCCTTTTCTATCCCCTGTTTCCTTTGCGGATCCCTTATTTTCGCAGATTATTCTTTTACCAAAAAATATAATAACGTCAACGATATAATCAGTTATCCCTGTTACACTCTACCTCACGAATTCAGCATTCAATGTCCCGAGTGCAAGTTTAGCTTCTGTTTCCCCCCCCCCCCAACGATCTATATCCAATTAGTTTGGATCTAAATTTAACTTTGTGGAGACGTAGCGTAAAGTCTTTGAGAGTATTTTGTAACAAATGTTGCTTTGGATCTCAGCAGTGCATTTGCAATGCATTTTATTCCGGTGTTTATTGTTAGTGTTGTCAAAAACAGTAAAATCGTCCTTCTCAACTTATTTATCATTAATGCCTTCTCTTAGGTTTTATCACACATATTCTAAAAGAGAGAGATTTCACATATTCAATGTTTATTGGAATAACAGTGAATATCTTTATCGTGATTAACTCCTCTTCTTTATAGGTACAAGTTAGCCATTCACTGTATCATGCTGCCACCTCTTTCTTCGTGCCCTTTCTTCCTATGATCGTTTTCCCACCTCCACTCCACCTATTTTTCCTGATCATTGGCATATTTTGGTTCTAATTCTTCACTCGCCTGCCATTAAAGTTGGTGAATACCGCAACTCTCTTACAACTGAATCCGCTGCCATCCCCCCTGCAAAGTCTCAACACCCCTGATCTACCTATCGCCAGGCAAGTATATTGATAAGTTTTCTTTTCTTTCACAATTTATGTATACATATTCCATACATGGTTTTCGCAACACGCTGGAAGATGCCTTTGAATTTCATGGCTTGCATTCCGATCATACCGTCTTCGACGATAATGCTGGCATGAAAACATGTGAAGTCTCTTTTAAAGGTCTGAAGTTCGAGGTTAACCTCCAAGTGGGAATTGCGACTTCACTTCATGGTTTGATGCTGTTCTCGATATTTTCTCCGTTCAACCGATTCCTTTCTTACGCTTTGCCATTGCGGGCTACCTATCTCCGCAACGTGCATTAAAATTTTGTTCGTGCACGATATAGAAGCTTTATCTATCGGATGGCACTTCGATCATCCATTCCTTAACGCTATCAAAGCCGTCATAAAATTCTCCTATCAAAATGCTTCTTACAATTGTTTTCTTTGTAAATCTTCCCCTCCGTCCCTAAAACATCTGGCTATTGCGGCGTTCTGCTCCTACAATACGCTGTGATGCTGTAAGTATTTTGCCTCACAGGCTTGCCTTGCTTTTTATTTCTATATCTTTTCTTCCCCTTATTTTTTCTTCTCATGTTGGTGTATGTTTTTTTCAGATAGATTTCCGCAACACGGAGATGGTGTTCCACAATCCCACCTACACCTACTCAGTTTCTCCGGAAATGAAACAAGATGGCTCTATTGACATCCTGGTCCCTGGACCCTTTAAAATAGACACGGGGTGCACACAAATTGTGGAGAGAGAATTAAACTTTAAATCCCTTCTGGTTATAACAGATAATCTTTGCTTTGCAAACAATGTCTTTCTCATTGTAAAATAATGACCGTAGATGGTGTATTTTCAATCCAATTTTTAAACGTTTTCTTTATTTAATCAAAAGGGACACCCCCTGGTGTATCGTGGCGGTGAAGGACTGGGATATTTAATCTCTTACCCTTCACCCCTCCCCATTTTATCCTTTTTTATTACTATCATATATTTTAACCATATAATGTATATCATTTGTATTAATAAATACATTAATTTAATTGTTATCGCCTTATTATGGTGCTTTTATTTCAATCTCCTTAGCTCATCACCTATGTTCTTTTTCCTGTAGTATATTTTAAGTTTAGAACTTTTTCTCAGTTATTTCTAGGTAAAATATCTTTGTAGTGATTAAAAATCACCGATACACAGAGAATACCTTCTTACCTGTATTCTTTCAGTTTGTCTCGTATTCAAATGTCTCCACTTGTATCCGTTTCCCTCCTCATCTTCCTCATCTACGGTCTGTCTGTTCGGCATTGTGAGATGCAGCGTAGCTTTCTAGCTCCAAATTATCGTCGCTCTCCCCTTCCTGACATGCTTTGTTTAACCTACCTACTAGCTCCTTTAAACCCTCAAAATCCTTCTGCGATGTTTTCCACGTTCTCTTTAATCTTAATCGCCAAATCGTTCTACTTCCTCAGGTTACCCTTCCTTTCCTCCACCGCTTTCCTTAATGCATTCATTTACCTCTCCATCTCCTTCACCCGATCCTCGCACGCCTTCATATCCGCCATTGCTACGTACAATTCTCTAACCTTCGCCTTTCCCCTTGCTTGGCATTCCTTTCTCATCTTCCCCTACATCGCATTAATCTCTCTCGTACACTTCTCTACCACAGCCTTCCTTATGCTACTCGCCGAAACTCGGTTACAGACCCCATTCGATTCCCGCCTTTCGCATTCCGAACTTAACCTAAATTTCCCTCTGTGCTCCATTTCGATCCTCCCTTCAACCTTTCCCACTATCCTTCTATCTCCAACCTCTAGGTTGCATTCCCCGTTATCGCGCTCGCCAAACAAGCAAATAAAGTTTTCCGAAAAATGACTATTCACTTCACTTAATACGTTATATGCTAATATCAGTTCCGTTTCCTTCGATGACATCTTCCAATTCATCTCCAATCCTTTCGGCATATTTATCTCATCCACCAGCTAATTACAATCCATCACTTCCACCCTTATGTTTACATTACCTCCCGGGTACATTTTCACCGGTGTTCCAAAACCTTACATCTCTCTCCCTTTCTTCGCCCCTTCACGCATTCGCAAACCTCGTTCGCTTCGCAACCCTCCGGACATTCCAACTTTACACTGTCCAAATGTCCGTAATACAGCATCCCAAACCGTCTTCCACCCCCGCATTTCATCATACGTTTCAAGCATTCGTAAACATTTTTCAACACATTCACATTCATTATCATGGCATTTAAATCGACAATGAACACCATTTTCACAAACGCAACTACAGTTCGTGTTCAATTCCTCGTCCTTTCTACACATCGTCGCATTCTTCAACCCCCCGTGTCCTCATCCACCCTAAAACCGCAACGCCCAAAACTCACGCAACTATCCTCCGATCACGCCACCACCCCAAAGCATATCACTCCTATCAGCGTCGAATACATTTTTGTCATGATTTCCTCCCACTCCCTCGCCTTTTATCCCCCCACATCGCCTTCGCTAATACTTCGCTTTTTCCTGCTCTTTGATTCATGGCCACAGCCATGTGCAAATACCTTCACAACTTTAGACGTCTCCACTCGTCTTCCAACGACGAAAGGAGGATAGTCGCTTCCATTGGTTTTGACAATCCGCTCAAATATCCTTCTAACGATGTCAATTTCGTCTGTGACACGCTCGACAGTTATTGCAAATTATGTCTTGCCAATTTTAGACGATGCTCTTCATATTGGAACCAATCCTCGCAGCGTACAAAAATCGACGGTCCTCCCCCTTTTATCATGAACTGCCCCATCTGTGTCATAGATGCTCCAAACATGGGACCACATTTTCCTGTAAAAAAACAGTAAATAAAGAAATTCAACCTGTATTTATGCGTTCCTTTTTTCATTTCTCTTTTCGCTCATGGCAATGCTTAGTTTTCTTTCTTTCTCCTTTTTAGCCGTGGCTGAAGTAATATGCAAATACATTCCAAACGACCTCCGTCTACAATATCTCACGCAATACGAGAGAATGATTATTGCTGATATAGTCCAAGGCAACCTCCGCATTTTCCCTCATGTCTGGTCATCCTTAATTCAAGATTATAAACTCATTTTCGAATCATTTAGAAGCTGCATTGACCACTGAGACACACGTAATTGGCTTATCATCGGAGGCGTTCCTTACAGAATCAATTGTTGCTACTGCGAACTAAAATCTGAGCGGTTCTATGAAATGGAACACCAACAAATCACAACGTAGCACTTAATAAAAGCTAAAAATTATACATCCCATTAATATTTATTGGTATCCCACTATTCCTTCACGCTATCCCCCCCCCAAAGTACACTTATATCCATCTTGCTCTAACACACCCTCCGTGTGGAGCCCTTTGATATGACCTTCAACTTCCGGTTTGGTTTGACCCCGAATTCCAGAATGGTGAATAGGAGTGTAACTATTAATCACCCTGTTCGCCTTCTGACCCAATTTATCCTACATTACCCTACCAAACTTGGTATTTGAGTTTAGCATCTTTCAAAGATGCGACACGAAGAGTTTCAAGAAAATCCTCCCACTAACCTTTACATGGATCATTTTTCGAGAATTTTGATTTTCTTAAAAATGGCTGTAATGATTTGATTAAAATATAATATGTTTAAGACATTTTCATGGCATTTGAAATGTATATCTTGATTTTCTCACAATGTCCACAAAAGTCCTCTTCATTCGTAATAAATTAAACCGTAATGGATACACAAGGTTTTACTACACAAAAATGTACATCTTGTTAAAACACACAATTTATGTCCCACACATTTTTGTGTGGAGCGAACCATTTCCGAGAGATTCCTTGTTATTTATTTTTCAATATTCATACCTTTTCTCAAATGGGACTTCCTTATTGTTTTTTTTTGTTTTGTTTTTTTGTTTTGTTTTTTAATGTCCTAAACATGCAAAGAGAATGGAATGCGCCACATAGCACCCAGCTCTTAAAAGATTTGACTATCGCTTAAAGCCTACCACATCCCCTTGTATTTACAAGAAAATTAGCAATAAGATAGTTTGTGCAAATGTTTATCTCGATTAACACGAGGTAGATGCAGAATAAGTGTTTGTATAATTAGTTTATACAAGAGTAGAGAAAGTTACGTGAGTGCAACACATAAGATTTTATGTAGTATGTTTTTGTCTATCTCCTAAGTTTTTATGAGTTATACAAAGTTATAAATAATTCCTTCCAGAGAAGAGAGCTTCCCAGGCTATTCTCAGGAAATTCAAGATATAGACTTCATATGTGACGAAAATATCTTGGATTATTTTGATTAACATTGTTAGGTGCAACTTTTTAAGAAACTATAACACAAAATATAAACATTACCCATGTAAAGGGTAGTTTGGGATAAAAGGTGTGTCCTGAAAAGTTTCCTTTCACGTGTTTGAAGGATGCTCAAATTATATACGACATTTCGTTTCTGAGTTATGCTGTTTGCAGGTAAATACACCCTTTCTGAGCATCGTTGTCACGACCTCCGAATATTTGCTTTTTTGTGCTATTTAGGAATATTACTACGTAATACATCGGTTTAAAATAGTTTCATTTGCAGACACATGCGCGCGGGCAGTCCTTTTCTAAAAATACCTGTTTTTTGTTTCCGGATGCCTCAAAATGTATATTTCCGTTGAAACCTCGAAATCCAATTTCTGAATGGAATTGAGTACTTCCTCTTACCTGCTTTAGGTGGGTGGCGGAGAAAGTGAACAAATGTATATCTGATTTGTTAAATTCACATAAATTTCTCTACTGAGATTGGTTTATTTTTATGCAGCTATTCCTACTAAAGCATATTTTCCTATCCACCTCTTGTTAGTGGAAACAAATTTTTGCAGAAACAAACATTTATAGGATCACTATCTTATTTCCTTGCAGGTAAAAGAGGGATATTTAGGAATCAATAATGAGAAGCTTGAAAGCTCCGCAGTATATGCTGACCTTAAAATTATACTCTTACTACAATATTGTGAGAACCAAGAAACAATGACAGTACTTGAAGAAAATGACAAGCTTTGGGAAGTTCAAACTAATATCATATGTCGAAAAGTGCTGTTTCCGGAGAATACTTTGTTTAAAATGATTTGTTTTAAAGAGAATTATTTTTTTTGTGAACTATCTTTTTGATCATTTCATATGATTTACCCGTTGTACAAAATTTCCGCCGGATGAAGAGGACTTCAAAGGCTATTTCCATAAAATTCAACATGCACATTTAATTCGTGCTGTAAATGTCTTAAATATATGGTACTTTAGTAAAAGTCGTTATACAAAATAACATATAGGGACAACAGTTCCATGTGAAAGGTAGTTTGGGAACAGGGATTTTCTTGAATATTTTCGTCGCACATCTTCGGGAAATATTGAATTTAAACATCAAGTTTGGTATTTATAATGTTCGTTTTTGAGTTATGCTGTTCACAGACACACACACACACACACACACACACACACACACACACATGCATATACACATACACACATATATATAAATACTCAGAAAACACAAGAACGTTATTCTGAAGCTACTTTTTGGATTCATGTGCACTAAAAGCATGTATTTCTGATGAAATCTGGACATAAACATCGGGGGTGGAATATAATACTTTCTCCACATTAGTTATCTGGTATCCATCGTAATAAGGATGACAGGTATAATCCACAACCTGTTCGTTAAATTCTGTAAAGAATTTAAAATAAACAACCTTCTATTAAACAAGTATCTTTACTATACCCAGAGGATAAGTGCTTTAAACGACAATGTATTTAAGTTTAAGGTATACAGATACTTTGTTCTGTATTTCATATACGTCTACATTCATAATCATATCGATAGTTTGTATTGTTTCCTTTAGCTTGGTTGTTTGTCTGATAGTTTCTTTTAGCTCTACTTGCACTACATTTAAGTCAATCTCTTCTATAAGATGTTCGGATAACCGTATATTATTTCTGTAGATATGGGCTACTTGGACCCATTTTTTTAAATGGGATACTTTCGAACATGTGACACGAGAGACACAAGGCTCTCCAATGCGCATGCGCAAGCAAACTGAAACGACCGATGACTATTAGTTTTACTGCTTCCGGCATAGCAGCCAACCTGTGCTTCATTTGTAACAACCGCAGCCAAGCTCTGAAAAAAACAATTCCATCTGGAAGCGATTAGCAACTGGTCACTTTTGAAAAGCCATGACCATACTTTCTCTCGGGTTTTATTACTTTACAATCATGATCATGCAGTGAAATAGAATTTATTGTAGTGTGAGAAGCAAAGTTTGTGTGTTCTTGGAGATATTCTCGCAAATAATAAGACTTTCAAAAATGGCTCGTCCGAATAATAAGACGGATCTGTTCGGTTTACCTCGGTGACACAGAGAACACCTAGATACTCACATCTCTCAGTATTTGTGGCATCCTGACACCAAGCAGACCTTCTCCAGGAACTAATGGAAGACATTAGGCGGCTCTAACCTATGGTGTAGTCATTAGGTTTAGTTAACGTTTAGGCTAGGCATAGATAAATTAATGAGTTGGTGTTTAGTGTACATAGCATGTCAACATGATTTGGAGCAATGCATATAATTATATAGTTAGTGTAATTTAGTGAGAAAAAAGAGTGTTGGCTGCATTACTTTGAGTGATGCAAGATGGAGAATTTGGCTGCTCTGGATTCTTCTATATGGCTACACGCGCAGTAAGTAAACAAATAAATAATTATAAGACTTAATTTGTGCGAATAAAGCTTTTACCAATAAGAAATCAATCAAATAAGTAGTTCTAAATACATATTATACCAAAGAATATGAAGCTGCACTTCGAAAAATATGCCACAGACGTTGGACGCAGAAAAACTATTGCGTTACATGTCGTAAAGTTGAGCCATTTTTTTTTGCTTTATTGATCCTCTAAAAATTAAAATTTACGCTCTAAACCAATACCCAATATTACTACAGGTATTACTTTAAACATTCACAGCAAATTTTATCACATAGGTTTGTTGGATATAAAGCCCAGGGATTTGTTTTGGTTTGTTTTCTTTTCCTTTTTATGAAAATTGGGTTCAAATAAGGCTCATGTTTGGGTTATTTGAATACACTTCATATTTTCGTATGCAAAACTATTGAAATATCTAGTGGGACCAAGTAGGACCTAGGTTTTATAATAACACTTATTACACATGGAAAAACATAAAAACAATATCTTAATTATTATAAAATAACTTATTAGATATCTTTGATGGGCACATACATACTTACATAAACAAAACCGTATTTTGACTGCTCTAATAACACAAACTCTTTCAGTATTCTTAAGAGCATAATTTTAATTCATTAAAATGCAGTTAATAATATTTATAAAATAGAGGTGTATGTATAGGGACAATCTCACGTATTTTGGTTAGGTTGCAAAGTCTCAGAGTGATAAAAAACCCTCTTAATTAATATGTGAAAATCGCTATTTATCTTAATGTCATGTGTTTTGCGGCAAGAAGTGGGTCCTGCTATTTCGATAATTTCCATGTCTTCTTGGTAGGCTTCATACAATCTACAGTAGTACCTTCATTACTTCTACTCGCTACTGGACCTGAAAACTCTTTCCCATTCCACAGAACAAGAAGAAGGCTCCCAAATGTTATGTTTCGACTTTTCTTTGCGGGAAATAGCGACACATTGTTCCAAATTACGTAGAAATTCATCATCACTAGTACTATATAAACATAGATCGCTCTCTACCGACGAAAGAGGGCTGAAACTGTCTTCACCTTTAGAGGATGATTCTTGTTTTCTCATCCTTTTTATGTTTGTCCTTTTTAAGTGAATGAACTTATTTACGAGTAGACAATTTTTGTGTCTGAAGATCACTTTAAAAAGTAGTATTTCCGGAGGCCGCCTGCAATTTCTTTGTTCTTTTGGCGCGGGGGTAACAAACTCAGTTCTTTTCTTTTTAAGTTGTGCTAATAATGCATCTCTAACCAAATCCAAATTTGCAGATTAGATTAGATAGTCTACTAAGGATATCCCAGACTTCTTGGACCCAACCATTAAATTGTCAGTTACGTTTGGTTCTAATTTCCAAAGGACTATTTTGAGCCTCATTATAACTGACTTTTGGCTGTGTTCTAACTTTCTTCCCAGCAGGAAATTCTTTCCATTTGGTAATAAATTTCCTGAATTTCATTTTAAGAGGCCTGAAGGAGGCCATATCCAGGGGTTGAGTAAATTGGAGGAAAATGGGGTCAAACAAAGTGAATGTTGTTTTCCTCACACATTTTGATAAACTTCAAACTGAAAAGAGTGGACAAATTGTCTCCAATAAGGCTCTTTCTCCCCTTTTGTTTCTTAAGGGTTGGCAGGACATGAGAAATGTCCTATCACTCTTCAAAAATTGTCGAACCAATCCAACAATGCTTACTCCTATTGTAAGGTGTTCCAGTGGGTCCATTTTCAGTCCATGTTGTCCAACGATTCTCGCCTTGTAAATTACGTAAGCGGGAAGTGAAATTCCTATTATATTATAGCAGAGCATAACGGTTGTATTGAAGTTTTTTGAGTTCGGTATCCTTTCAGCAGTTTTAAATCCTCTGCGGCAAATACACATTTTTATTCCAGGATCGTCAATTATTCATTAGTCACATTGTAGTTACAAACGTTTTATGGGGACTTCATTAAACAAACCACTCATATTGGCAGTATATTCACTGATGACTTTTTCATCTACAGCTGTACGAGCTGTCTTTATACGAGAGCATTAGCAACGAATCTGGTAGTTAGCTGCAGATGTCTATTCAAAAATAATTTCACCCATACTCACCTTCGAAGATTGTCCATGTAGTCAGTGTTCCCGAGGTCGCTGGTTGAAACCCGGCGGAGGACGGTGGAGTTTTTCGGGCTTAAAAATCCTTAGGATGGCTTCCTTCGGAAGAGAAGTAAAGCCGGTGGTCCCGTGAAGTAGATTTACGGCACGTAAGAGAACCTCAAGCCGATAAAGCGGCCTCTGAGCAAAATAACCGGTCTTTCACAGCCAATATAGAATGGGACGCTAAGGACCACAAGACTTAAAGAGCCTCCATAAATAAAACTCAATTTAATTAAATCTTTAGTCAGTGACAGTTCTATCATGCATAGCTATATAAGACTACAGTAAATCTGAAATCAAGTTCATCAACAAAAAGCCAGAATTCACAGACTTTATCAATGTGGCTAGCAAATGGTAATTCTTCTTTTGCAGTGAATACCTTGGATTGACAGTAACAGTTTATTAGTCTTCTTTTTACGGTGGAGTGATTTATCTTAAAGTGAGTTTCAGTTTATCTTTGCGACGTTCCCATCGACCAAATTTCTTCTAAGCGTTCCTCTAGCTGCTGGTCAGTTGCATATTTCTGACGTCCGAGCAGTTTTTTTTATATTTATGTACCAGTTTGCTCACACCTGTACAGATGCAATGAAATGTGCGGTATTGAGTGTGTAAAATATACAAATGTAATAATATAATAGCAACAGTAATAATAATAATAACAATAATAATACAAATAATGTGAAAGTGTTATTTTTGTAATCATTATAAACTATTATTACTGTTGCTTTTATCATTAATAGTGGTCTTACAAGATAATTACTATTGTGTTTATTACCATTATCATCATCGTTTTTGAAAAATGTGTGTCATATTGTAAAAGATGAAAAGAAAGTTCCGAGCTGCTTGGACTCATAGAGGCTGGGCCAAGTAACCCGGTTTATCAGGTTATTTGTACACACTTATAAATCACAAAGTTTCGCAACAGCATTACTGCATGTGAGAAAGTTTACCATAACACTTTTATTAAGGTATATTCCATTACTTTGTTTACTTACCATTGGGTCAACATCCTTGAAAATACAGCATATACCGATAAAAGTTTGAAGAGAAAAAAATCATACTACTTTTGTCATAAAGCTGATTCTACTCAGCTGCTACTTAGTGGATAACCAAGAACCAGTTTGAGTATGTTTACGGATGAATTGTGATGCCATCAGTAGAAATATTAAGCCGATTCCAGCACACAAAGGATTTGCCGCCATCTGATAAGGTTCTTTGATCTATGCCGCTAGCCCCGCCCCCTCGCTTTGTGTGCTACTATTTGCCGCCCGGTCGCGTGCCGCTAGCCCCGCCCCCTTCCCTTTGTGTGCTGATCTAATGCCGAAAGGGTCTGTGCCGGCAGGTCCTCCCCCCTCCCCCTGTGGTCACGTGCCGGTGTCCCCGCCCCCCTCCCTCCCCCATACGCGCACCCTCCCTCCCCTTTGTGTTCTGGTTGGTTCCCTGTGGATAGGTGGGAGAGTGTGTATTGATCCTATACGTCGGTCGCGTACCTTCCCTAGGTCTAAATCCCTGCCGTGTGATTGGCTTGGGGTAGGGGATGTGCCGCTCGGGTGATGGGGTATAAGGGAATGGGGTTCTCGGTGCGTGACGTTGGCTTGGAAATCCACCCTGGCGATGTGGGAATGCGATTCTCGATGCCTGCCGCACATCGGCAAATCGTTTGAGTACATAATTGCCTCAATCAATTAGGTAATGTGTGTTATTGAAAAAAGAATCGCCATCATATTACTACTAATGCAATTAAACGCTGTTCGTCGAGCAATTAAGTATTTTTGATTGAATCGCGCGCACCTGCCCCTAAACCGTCATTTATAACCTACTATTGTCAATAAATTACACGACTAATGAAACACGGCTAGTCTGTCGATGAAAACAATTAAGTATTTTTGAGTGATTAATTGACTCGCACGCAACTGTTCGTTATTGTATATGTGTGGTAGCATGTGTATAATTATTACGAGTAATAACATTTATTTAATTCTACTTTTGAGGGAAAATATATTTTGGATTTATAAGAATATTACAACACTTAGATGAAAGGACAGACTTGACGTAACCCTCGTTATCGCGTGATAATTGCGGTGGAACACCGACCGCAACCTTCCGCTGCGAGACGTTTCACTGGAATGACTGGCTCACGGTACTTTCAAGGGACAAGTCGACTTCCGCACCCCCTCCACTCGCGTTTCAGTTCGCAACCTACACTAGCGCGCCAAGTGATAATATGAGTGAAACTCCAGCGAATGTTTCCTCACGTTCCCCTGGTGGTCATACCCGAAAGTTGTGAATTCACCATATCTAAACTCATTATGGGTGCAAGACGGCCATCTTAACTCTATATAATTCTGCGAAATATGATTCCGGAAAAAAAAATAAAGGTGAATTAACATGCGAGGTGCGTTCATGTTGGCTCCGGAGGAATTGATTATGAAATAAATAAATAAATACGTTATTAAAAATAAATAAGACTCTCGCTGATCGATGAATACAATTAAATATTTTTAATAATTAATGTAATTGACTCGCGCTCCTAGAGATATCTCACCCAATTATTCATCTACCATGAATATCTCACTTCTAATGAAACGACGCAGTCTATCGATTAAAAACAATTAGGTTTTTTTTGATTGATTAATGTAATTGACTCGCGCGCAACTGTTCGTTATCGTATATGCGCGATAATTACGATTAATAACGTTTGTTTAATTCTTCTTTTGACTGGAGGGTTTATAAAAAATATTACATTGCTTAGATGAATTAAAAAGCAACTTAAAGCGAAATTGCAAATAGCTTGTATGAGACGTTAACACGAGAACCCTTTACGAAAAAACAAGACGCAATGTGACAGCAATGCCCCGTCCATCATGAGAAGCGGTTAAACCAGGACGCTTGGGTTTTCCCCCAGTACCTGCTCTTAATGGCTAGGGGTATCCAGCACATCGGAGTACGCTTAAACTGATGTTAAAAATAAAATCCCGCTATGTCTCTTCTCACACGAGAGAAGTAATAATTACAATTCAAAACAGGCGTACCTGTAAGTAACACGCACGAAGACTTCAAATATAAATTTTATATTCGTTTTAAATGTTCTTTCTAAAGACGTAGCGAACTTTGAGAAATTCAACGAATTATTCACTTGCGTACACTGCTTGAAAGAAATATGGTGTACACCCCTGAAGAATGCATATGTAGACACATTAGCAGACGACAGTCGCTTCCGCACCATTATCTTCAGACGAAGGTAAAACCAAGGTCTTGTATAGAGCTCTTAGTGAACAATGACAGTCATTTCCAGTTGATTAAACAGCCTAAGTGCTCTGAAAAACCACAGACCCTCGGGGTAAATAACTATTAGCGACACAAAAGATTTTCTTAAGAGCTTCCCCTGTGCAGAAATTCCATCATAGACAGTGGAAAACCAAGTCTAGACATGTTTTAAGCTTACCACAAAAAATGTTTTCCCGATAATTAATATAATTCTACATGAAGAATATTAATGATTAAGTTTTCAATTAAACGTATAATGTATAGATTCTGTACTTAAACATTCGATTGTATCTTTGTCATTATTTAAATACTCCATTACAAGAATTGCAAACATGATATCAAAAAATTAAACTGATTTTTTTTCGGAATGTTAAACAAAGAAATATGATTTGGCGAGAGTAATATGAAGAATAAAAAGTATTCAGAATGATAGATATTACATACGTTATTAAAAATAAATAAGGCTCTCGCTGATCAATGAAAACAATTAAATATTTTTTTTATTAATTAATTGTATATGAATTGACTTGCGCATCTGATTGGTAACGCATGTGTATGATTATTACGATTAATAGCATTTGTTTAATTCTAAATAAATAATGAAATATGGAGCCTAGCCTAAACAATCCTCGTTACTCTTAATTTATAATGCGGCACATAGCAATCAGCGTTAAAATAATTTGACTATCGCTTAAAACCTAACATATTCCCATTGCATCGACACGGAAATTACCAATAACATTGACATCTCTATACCTCGATTAACATGAAGCATATAGAGAATAAGCGCTTGTAAAATAGTTTGTACAAGAGTAGAGAAAGTCATGTGAGTGTAACACATCAGATTTTTTTGATATTGGTTTAAATTTTCAAATACTTTTAACTTTTCTCAAATGGTAACTTGCTATTCGTTTTTCCCGAGGTAATGCATAGAGAATAGAATTCTAAAGCCATCACATAGCATCAGACGTTTTTTAAACATCTGTAACGTATCTATTCACAATCGAAAGGTCACTGGTTCGAGGACAATTATATCTACAGAAACAATACATTATTTTCACTCTGTGATTAATTTGGTATTGTAACAATAATTAACAATGAATTTTAATGGTACATGTAAAAAATAAAATATATTTTTATTTCTAGCGTCATACGCAGAAACATTCCCCTTAAGGAACGCTGGCGTGATCGAAGGATTTCCCCATAACAGGTTTAGACGTGCTCACGAAATGCCCCTGTGCCCGGCTAGCATTTCCCTCTCCTTCTCGAATTTTTGGAGTAGCCAATCAAAATTGCTGTATTATATATCTTAAACTTTCACTCATACATTTTTATATCGCAAAAGAACACTATAAAAAGGCTGCTTCATCGGGAATTCTCACAGTTTCTCCGTTGAAATCAACGAACTAAGGTCTCTGCAAACTTTTCTCATTCAAAGTGAAATTTCAACGAACATCATGTCTGGTAAGTTGTAACAAAACACTTCATTTACTTTTAAAAGTTAAATTATTTCTCTGTACATTTAACTTATATTCGCGTTCTTGTTTTTAATGCATGGCATTTATATGCGAATAGCTGAGCATTCTAAAAGTTAATAGCTAGACAAGTGAATTTTCTGAAATGTGAATAGTTTAGTTAAGTATTCATTTTAGGCAAGCTTATTCTACATTTAATAGCTAACTGCGCGAATTCTCAAAAAATGTGAACAGTTTAGTTAAGTATTCACATTGTTGAGTAATTATTATTCCGGATATTTAAATACGTGTTTTCACAAGGTGAATTATATTCCTTTCTAGAGAAATACAATTACTTGAAAACCCTGCGAATCGAATAAAAAATGACCTGTATAAAAATTTTTCTTCCGGGGTAACCGACGGTAATCGATCCGAAGACTTCATGCTTGCATGCACTGGTCGAACATTCACTGTGAATGTTTCATTCCTCTCTAGCATTTATTTAGTAAAAACTTTCAGCCTGTTTCCATCATGTTAAAGAGATATTTTCCATGATTGTGTCGAGAAATACACGTGCTTTATTTTTGTAATAGAAATTTCTCAGGTGTTTAAAATACATCGACATTTTCCCTGTATAAGGTATTCGCAGTAAAGTAAATTAACTTAATAAAATATCTTTTCTTTAATAAATAAATAAATAAAAATCTAATGCGTAAATTAATTGCGTTTTCAGCAATCAGTTCTGCTAACATAGCTGAAGCATACATCCAGCTCCAGCAGGATACCCACCGCCGGCTGCAGGATCGCTCATCAAATGCCGTAATGATTCAGGCACCCGAACAGTCGAATGGTAAGCATTCTTCAGTGTTTTAAAAAAGCAATGTAACACTTGATATTAACTTCTTGTTCATATTCTTTATTATTATTATTAATAATAATAATATTGTTATTATTATTTCAGGAAATGGACTTTATTTTGGTATCGACCATCCATCGACCGCTGCACAGGCACCGCCAGGCTTCCAAACCTTCATGGGACCAAATCATCATGGAGGTGGCGCTGCCCCGTACATGCAGCAACAATCGTACGGTAAGAATTTACAGACTGGTGTTCGAGCAATTGTAACTAAAAATTACATAATAGTAGTCATACATTGGCGGTTCTGGCACACAAAGACCTACCTACGACTGCATAGAGTTCCGGATTGTATAACGAGAAAAGGATATATTTAAGGGGAGTTTCTCACACATATGCAGTCACATAACTCTTTCGGTCTCGCAGAATGCTATGTATTTTTCACACGGGTGTTTAAAACATGTATTTTTTTTCACGTATAGCGTGTGGATTCTTTAGAACTCTGTACTTAAACATGCTATACTATTATTTATTTTTTCCAGGAAATGGACTTTATTTCGGTGGCGGTTTCGCTCAACATGCGACCGCTGCACCGACACCTCCAGACTTCGCAAGCGTTGTACCAGCAGGCTTCGCGACCGCTGCACCGCCACCTCCAGGCTTCCAGACCTTCCTGGTACGAAATCAGCAGGGGTGGGGCCCTGCCCCATACATGCAGCAAGCACCGAACGGTAAGAATTTTTCAACATTTTACGAAGTTCTTTTACACATTATATATTATTATTAATATTGTTATTATTATTTACAGGAAGCGGACTTTATTTCGGAGGCTGCATCGGTCAACATGCGAGCGCTGCACCGGTACCTCCAGGCTGCGCGACCATTGCACCAGTAGGCTTCGCGACCGCTGCACCGCCACCTCCAGGCTTCCAGACCTACCTGGCACCAAATCAGCATGGTTGGGTCCCTGGCCCATACATGCAGCAAGCATCGAATGGTAAGAATTTATCAGCATTTTACGAACTTCTTTTACACATTCTATATTATTATTATTAATATTATTATTATTTTCAGGAAGTGGGCTTTATTTCGGAGGCGGTATTGTTCATTGCGCGCCATCTGCACCACACACATTCCATGCATCAAATCAGCAGTGGAGGGGCCCTGCCCCATACATGCAGCAACCACTGAATGGTAAGAATTTTTTTCCACATTTTATGAACTTCTTTTACACATTCTATATTATTATTGTTATTATTATTAATATTATTATTATTCCAGGAAATGATCTGGGTGACCTTGGAAGCCAGCCTATGGATCTGGCAACACAGGAGTCGACATCACCAGAGATTGGTGAAGAATCGTCCGCTGCACCATCCGCCTCCTCATCATTCGACATTCTGGAGGATGTTGTACCAGCTGCACCGTCGACCTCCTCAGTCGCAGGCGATGAAACCGCTGCACCATCGACTTCCTCAGGCGCAAACAATGAAGCCGCTGCACCGTCAACCTCCTCTTCATCATCCAGTAATGCGATAGCTTTGAATGGAAAGAGAGGGGCGGCTTCAGACGAGAGCGAGCAGCTTACAATCAAAAAGGCCAAGGTTAGTGCTAGTAATTGCCAGGGGCTGGAATGCAATACCATACAATCGGCATTCAAGGGACGTATTTTTAATAGTAGAATAGAAAATACATTAGAAATACTGGACCCCAGAGTCTTTTTAGATGAGTGCAAAGAGCTTATTATTAAAGAAGTGGAAAGCGTCTTGCAGAAAAGCATTTGTGGATTAAAGATGCATTGTTCCATGGAACTTGAATATTTAATCCGCAAACCTGATGAAGAGAAGAGTCTTTCCACTGGCTTTAATTCTAAGCCTGTACTGATTCTTCCGTCAAGCGATCTCAATCAGATCTTCTCTTCAATTGCGGGGGATATTTTGGAAAACATTTCTAAATTTGAGGGGGGAGCATCATCGAAGTCCTTGGTAAAGATACTCAGCCTGGTGATGGGCTTTACACACTATGACCCTTTACACGCAGGTTCATACATCGAATTGCAATTGAAAATCAAGAATAAAACTGCAATTATAAACATAAAGAATGAAGACAACTTCTGCTTCGCGTGGTGTATGCTAGCCTCTAAATACCCTGTTAAACGCAACGGCCAGAGAACCACAGTATACCCCAAGGAACTGCTTTTCGAGGCATTCAATTATGAAGGTATCGAATTTCCGACATCCCTCCATCAAATTGAATCCTTTGAAAAGCAGAACAATGGAGTATCCATTTCAGTGTTTGGTATAGAGGAGGAGAATGAGAACATTATTCCCCTATACCAAACAGCTGAAAAGAAGCAGCACCATACCAATCTGTTATATATTGAGCAGGGGGAAAAGTCCCACTACTGTATAATTAAAGACTTGTCCAGACTTGTATCCAGTCAAGCCACCAAACATGGGCATAGAGTGTGGACATGCGAGGCCTGTCTAAAGAGATGCAACAATGAAAAGGCCTTGGAAACGCACCGATTAAGATGTGGAAAATGCCAATTGCTTAAAATGCCTCAACAGGATGAATACCTTGAATTTAAAGCATTCTCCAAGAGCGTTCCTGTACCATTTGTTATATACGCAGACATTGAATCTGTTCTGGCGAAGGTTCACTCTTGCGAGCCCTCAAGCAGCTCGAGCTGGACCCGAGCCGTTCAAGAGCATGAAGCAATGTCTATTGCCTTGAAGGTGATATGTAGGCATGACGAGGCATTGTCAAAATTCTTTCTCTTTAGAGGTCCAAATGCCGTCGATGACTTTATCAAACAATTGAAATCAATTGCTAATGACGTCATCGACGTGTATTCCAATCCTAAACCTATGGATTTAACCCTTGAAGAGCAACAGAATTTTGACAATGCCTCAGAGTGTCATATATGCCTTGCTGCTTTCACTGTGGGCGATTTGCGCGTGAGGGATCACGATCATGTGACAGGCGAATATCTAGGTGCTGCTCATAATAGATGCAATTTGAATAGAAAGGTCCCTGATTTCATACCGATCTTTTTTCATTGTCTATCTAATTATGACAGCCACTTCTTGATAAGACGCCTGGCATATGATAATAAGCCTATATCGTGCATCGCTCAAAGTGGTGAAAGGTATATAGCGTTTAGCAAACGGTACAGGAACATCAGCTTCAGGTTTCTGGACAGCTTTAAGTTTCTTGACCATAAGCTGTCTAGCCTGGCTGACATGCTGGAGGAGAGTGATTTTAAAATAACAAGGGCCGAATATCCTGTTGAGGAGCATTTTAAGCTGGCAAAGAGCAAGGGAATATTTCCATATGATTATGTTTCAAGCCTTGCCGTACTCGAAGAAACTTCTCTACCACCGAAGGAGGCCTTCTACAGTACTCTCACTGACAGCCACATTACCGAAGAGGAATACAGGCATGCTGTAGAAGTCTGGGAGGTCTTTAATATCCGGAATCTCGGAGAATACAGCGACCTATACCTGAAAACAGATATACTGCTCTTGGCGGATATTTTCGAAAAGTTTCGAGATCTCATCCTAGGAATGTATAAACTTGACCCAGCATGGTTTTATACATTACCAGGACTCGCCTTTGACGCTATGTTGAAGATAACAAAGGCGAAACTTTCCTTAATATCCGACAAGAGCATGCTGGAATTTTTCGAGTCGGGAATTAGAGGCGGACTGTGCACAGTGGTGAAGGGCTACACCAAAGCTAACCACAGATACATGTCCAACTTTGACCAGCATGCTCCTGTTAAACACCTGTCCTATTGGGACATAAACAACTTATATGGAGCTTCTATGGTGTCTGCCCTACCATACAAAAATCTGAAATGGCTCACGAGAGGAGAAATTGAAGGCATAAACTTCGCAGAAGTCAAAGAAGATTCAGAGACTGGATATGTGCTAGAGGTTGATGTTGAATACCCCGACCATATCCACGACGCCCATAACGAACTTCCTTTCTGCCCACAGAGCGCAATACCACCGAATGGCCAATACAAGAAACTGCTTGCAACATTAGAACAGAAAAGCAAATATGTCTTGCACTACAGGGTGATGCAGCAGTGTATCGAGCAAGGTCTAACTGTGAGACATATTCACAGAGTGGTGTCCTACGACCAGTCTAACTGGTTGAAGACATATATCGACGTCAACACCGAGAAGAGAGCACAAGAAAAGTCAAAATTCGGTCAAAACCTGTGGAAAAAGATGAATAACGCCGTATATGGGAAATTTATAGAGAATGTTAGAAAGTACACGGATTTCAAAATAGTTGGAACCTGGAAACAGGCAAAGAAGTTAATAGCACGCAGCACTTACCTACGCACCATAATTTTTGAGGAAAATCTTGTGGGAATCGAACTGGGCAGAGAGGAAGTACATATGAACAAACCAATTTACATAGGACACGCAATTTTGGACATTTCAAAATTTATCATGTATGACTTCTTTTACAATATCATGAAACCGAATTTAAAAGACTTGCTGCTGAATTACATGGATACAGACTCGTTTATTTTTGAAACGAGTTCTGATATCTATGAGTTCATCAGGGAGAACCCTCAATATTTCGACACTTCAAACTTCGAAAAGGATAATGTATATGGCATTAAGCAAGCCAATAGGAAAAAGATTGGGTTGTTCAAGGACGAATTGGGCGGCTTGATTATGGAGGAGTATGTCGGTATTAGAGCGAAGCTATACGCCTACAGATATGAAGGGCAGACAATTAAGAAAGCTAAGGGCATCACCAGGGCAGGCATGGATAAAATAGATTTCGGCCATTATTTGAATGTTTAAAAGACCATAGCCTAAAAATTTATTCGATACAAAAAACATTTCGGAGTAAACACCACAAAATTACAACAATTGAGACAAATAAATTGGCGTTGAAGGGAGGTGACGATAAGAGGAAGTTGATGGAGGGAAGTTATAAGACTCTAGCGTGGGGCCATTATTCCCTTAGACCTGGTGATTGCTAGTGCCTAAAATTGTAAATATGTATAATGTAAATATTTGAAGATATCTTGTTTTTTTCAATCTGGATTTTGTAAATATTCATTTAAATTGTGTATGAGGATTTTTATATATTAATTTTTCCCTCTGATAATGTCATTGTATATATTCATTTAAAGTGTGTGTGAGGGTTTTTATATATTAATTTTTCCCTCTGATAATGTCATTGTATATATTCATTTAAATCGTGTATGAGGGTTTTTATATATTAATTTTTCCCTCTGATAATGTCATTGTATATATTCATTTAAAGTGTGTGTGAGGGTTTTTATATATTAATTTTTCCCTCCGATAATGTCATTGTATATATTCATTTAAAGTGTGTGTGAGGGTTTTTATATATTAATTTTTCCCTCTGATAATGTCATTGTATATATTCACTTAAAGTATGTATGATGGTTTTTATATATTAATTTTTCTCTCTGATGTCATTGTATATATTCATTTAAAGTGTGTATGAGAGTTTTTATATATTAATTTTTCCCTCTGATAATGTCATTGTATATATTCATTTAAAGTGTGTATGAGGGTTTTTATATATTAATTTTTCCCTCTGATAATGTGTTGTATATATCCATTTAAAGTATGCGAGGGTTTTTATATATTAATTTTCCCTCAAAAAAGAGAAAATATGAAGGATTTTTAAAATAAAAAATACTCGTGATTTTACAATCATAACAACTGGTCTTTATTAAGTCTTCATACATTACACCAAATCCTTTATATCAATCCATTGAGTATCTGCAAAACCATACCACTTTACAAGAACTTTGTTTCCACGTTTACGTATAACCTTTTCTACTAAATATGTGTTAGGATAGCTAGTCTTTTTTAGTTCATGTCCATAAAAGCCACCTTTTATGATTTCACCATTCCTATCCTTTAGTATGTATGTTGTAGGCTTGGTACGATTCACACGAAATACTTTGAAGATTTCAACGCTCCAGTTAGATTCATAACTCTTTTCAAAATGTCCTTTATGTTTAGATATCCTGACATAATCACCAACACTAAACTTCCTTGAAGCCTTCTTCTCTCTTCGGTCTTGATTATAATTATACACAGTCAGAAGAAGATCGTTGTTCTTCACTTCATTAGGCTTCATGCGGATAGTTGAATGAAAAGTATCATTGTACTTTACAAGGATTCTAGGTAAAAGATCTAGCCACTTGTATGAGCCTTGGACTAAAAACTCGCGGTACATCATATTCTTCAAGGTTCGAATTAAACGTTCAACAGCCGCAGCCTTCACATTGGTATAGGTGCTGTAGTGGTTAATATTATACTTAAACATTAATCGTTTAAAGAACTTGTTATAAAATTCTTTCCCGTTGTCACTTTGAATATTCCGGGGAGGGAGGTCCATTTCTTGTAATATATCCTCCATAGCCTTTGCAACATTAACTCCACCCTTATCCTTTAAGGGTTTTGCATATGCCATTTTAGAGTAAAAAATGATTGCGATCAGAATGTATTTGAACTTTTTGTTCACTTTTGCATAGGGTATCATTTCAATCAAATCAATTTGTAATAAATCATTCATACCTTTGCTGATAATTTTCCGTCGTAAATAGTTCCGCCTCGCCGAGCCGTGAAGTTCTCTGGCGATATTCTGTTTGGCGGTCATGCTATAATTTTAGATGCTTTCAATTCCCGGATAATTTCCTCAATATCTCGAGTGTGGCTATTATTACCAGCGTCCCTCGAAGCAATAAGTAACCTCAGTCTATTCACTAATGTTTTAGGATTTCTCCAGAAAACGTAGTCAACCTCCTTATCAGGCTTATGCTCCTTCCATGCCAGTCCTAGACCTGAATGTGTATTGAGCAAGGGTCGTATTATATTCTTGTATTTATACGATTTACCAGATTTCAAGCGACCGTGTCTGCTGTAACCACTTCTATGAAGAAAAGTACTTTTCATAATCTTAGCGTATGTCTCCAAGTCTTCACTAGTGTATGCAGAAATCTGAGGCGTTCGCTTAAAGATGAGCTCCGCCAAACCGGCGGTAGACTCATACGTTTCATCACCTATCAATATTTGATTATTTATAAAATGAATATCTTTATTTCCAAGCATATAACTTCCATCCTGATATCTCACGCCGAACAATGTATCAATACGATCCTTGTCTTTTGAGCGAACGTGTTGAAGGTAAGTAGAAATACTTGTAGAATCACCATCTTAATTCTTGACGTTCTTCACCGGCAACCCTCGTTGAGTGTCCAAAATATCCTTGAGGGGGGTGGTTACAGGCTTCAAAGCTTCGGACATGACATGCTGAGTCTCAAACCTGAGACCTTTTAGAGCTCTCAGTTTTTCTTTTACAGCCCTGGTATGCTCGGCTACAGACTCTTTAAGTCTTATGCTTTCACTATCCATCTTACAAATGATGAGGAAATAGACGATTACCTTCAATTTATAGTCTGCGTTCAGCTTGAGTTCTCAACGTATCGATAGCCTTAGCTAACATCTCTATCGAAGTTCTCAGTTGCTCGGTTTCTTTCTTATGCTCCTGTGTATGTGTCTTGAACGCTTGAGCAAAGATTGCCGTATTAGCGTACTGGCTTCTGGCCGATTCTTCTAGACTCGTCATTTGCTGCATATTAGTTTTGTAGGCGTCCATCATCATATTTACATTATCCTCCACTTTCTTAAGTTTATCATTGCAGCAATCAGTTTTGAGAGTATTCAAAACCTCTATCTTTAACTGTCTGACTGTAGCCTCTAAATCTGAAACGCGCTTCATCGCTAACTTTTCTAAATTACTAATTTTCTGATTGCAAAGATTCTGAAGATTTGTTTTTTCTCTATCAAGCTCTACGGTAATTTGTTTAATAGAGTCCATTACAGAATCCACTCTGTCTTTTGTAGAGGTTGTTAGAGTATCCACTTTACTCGTAGTTTTATTCAGATTTGCTGTAATGTCTAGCAGCTTCATGCCTATTTGCATCTCGATTTCCTTTGGTAAGTACCTGTTTAACTGCTGTCGCGTCTCGTTCGATTTCCTAATGATCATAGCTCTAGCATATCTTTTATTTACAGCATCCGTATCTCCGAGAGGATCCGCTATATCAATGATTCTCTTATTGTCGAATATAATGTTACCATTACCATCTCTCGACTGCGTGAATGAATTGACCTATCCAACGATGAACTTTTTATTCACAACATCATTATCGTGAACAGGATCTAGCAATACCTTCAATCTAACTTTATCGATCACGACGTTATTTTCCTTATCTCTCTTGAGGATATATCTTGAAATCAATTCATCGATCAGGGTCTTATCCATAACCTCAACATTGTTAGCAGCTTGCTGAGAGAAATCTTGCATCCTAATTTCGAGAGCATCCACATAATTCTTATTGGAGGCGTCATGATTATCTTCAGGATCGTGAACATTGCACAATCTCTTATTCTTGAATTGATAGTTTCCTTTGACATCTCTGTTTATGATAAAACGATCAAACACTCTTCTAACTGGCCCAGTTCTCTGAGAACCGAACCTGTCGATACTCATGATTAACTACAAATGATCATTTTCTTTTTTGTCGAGCTTAATATATACATCAAAACCATTCCTATATCGTCCCTCATTCATGTGAAATTCAGGAACTATCACAACAAAGGGTCTTCCTTCTGTAGAACTCTCCCAAACGTTCTTAGATAGATCTTTTAATTCATTGTAGGTCATGTCGGTATTTACATAATCTTCGTAAATGTGCTTTAAGTTTAAATTGTCTTGCCTGAAGAGTATTATCATGTTTGTATTATCGCGAATTAAATGTTTTGGAACTTTAGCATAGGACTGTGCTAGATATACAGAGTCGACATTTCGATGTCTAACCATACTGTAAAAGGATGCTATCTTTTCCTGCTTTTCAGTGATGACGTCATCAAATATAAAGATTGAATTTTCTTTGACTTCAGAAGGATGCAAAACATCATCTCCGTTCTCGAAGGTGTTCACTTCTATACCTTCGATGTTTCCGAGCACTTTAATTAGGTATTGGTACTTTGGTTGATAGAGAGACTTTGAATAAATATACAAATTTTCAAAACGTAGTCCATTCTCATGGAGTAGCATATTGAGTAATACGTTTGTTTTCCCTGCACTGGAGCTCCCTAAAATAAGAGCTCTGACATTAGATGGAAATAACTTGCCATGGCGATCGCTTCTAAAGTCACTTTCAAAGTCTAATACCTGAATAGGTAGAGAGCAGTGCTGCTTAACAAGCTCCATGTTAACAACTAACTTATAAAATGCGTGTGCGATGTTTATATATTACCGGATGTAAAGTAGTTAATGACTGATTGCAATGATATAAAAGGGCTAATGTATGCAATTACTCGCTTAGTATATCATGAGAGCTAAGAGAGGAAGGTCGTTGCAGTATAAGCGCGGCTCCGGAATTATTAATTCCATAATTAATTCGCTCCCCTTTGAAGCTCACTTACCTGGATATAGATATTGCGGGCCTGGTACTAAATTGGAAAAACGTCTAAAAAGAGGAGACCCCGGAATTAACCAATTAGACGAAGCTTGTAAACAGCACGACCTCGCGTACGCTGAGAATAAGGACACCGCTTCAAGACAAATAGCGGATAAAATTCTTGCAGAGAAGGCTTGGAAACGGGTGCAGTCATCAGATTCAACTTTTGGTGAAAGGTTGGCTGCAAGGCTAGTAACTGCAATCATGAAGGGAAAGGTTGCAGTGGGAGCCGGAAAGAGGAAGAAGAAGAGAGGAGGGTTCTTACCATTGATACCCATCATTGGTGCTTTAGGCGCTGCAGCAGGCGGTGCTGCTCAGATAGCCTCTGCAGTCAATAAAAAAAAGGCTGCTGATAGGCATTTAGCAGAAGTTGCGAGGCATAACAAGGCGATGGAAACACGAGGAAAGGATCTCCGAAAGAGAAGGTGTAAGAAGAGGAATAAAGGAGGATTCTTACCTGCAATGCCGCTGATGTCGTCTTTAGCCGCTACATCTAAAATAGCAAGGTCCTTGAAAAAAAGAGGATCTAAAGGCAGGGGTTTAAAGAAGAAGGCAAAAAACGGTGGAAGAGGATTGTACATATACCGGAGGAAGCCCTAAGTAACGTGGCCATCGAATATTATGCTAAACGTTTAAAAATTCCTTATTTTAGAGGAGTTTATATGATTGACAAACTTCCTTTAAAACCCCACTTCAAAGAGAGACTTATTACCAATCTCGCTACCTCCGATAATGAAGGAACACACTGGGTTGCTATAAGGAAAGAAGGTGATGTCGCATACTACTTTGATAGTTTCGGGAATTTGAAACCGCCTCCTGAGATTGAGAAATATCTACAAGGTGTTAAAATCTACTATAATACACAGAGATACCAGAATTTCGAATCAGTCATCTGAGGGCACTTGTGCTTGCAATTTCTTTTATCCTAGAAGCTGCTACATCGTCAAGATGAGTTATACAGTTACAGTGAGTGGGCCAGACACTATTATTTCAACGTATTTAAACCCGCCTCTACAGCTAGATTCTCCAGGTCATTATGAGGTTGCTCTCTTGAATTTTGAAACATTCTATTCAATACCAAATGTCGATGAAAGTAATAATAGATTTCATTATATTCATAATGGTAAACCTGAAACCATTGTCATCCCACATGGAACCTACGAGATTGCCGATATCAACGCATTTCTAAAGGATAAACTAGGATTGAATGATGAAGTCTTCTTCATAAGGCCTAACAATAATACAATGAAGGCTGAGATTAAATGTCCTTATACAATAGACTTTTCTAAGGCTAGATCTATTGGTTCGCTTCTAGGATTCACAGACACTAAAATAATTCCTGCTGGAGAAGAGTTTGAATCTGACGATCTTGTGAATATATTTGAAGTGAGTATCATACGTGTGGAGTGCATTATTGCAACAGGCTCTTTCATTGACGGTAAAAGTGGACATTCGCTCTACGAGTTTTTCCCTTCTGTTCCGCCAGGCTATCATATCTCTCAAGAACCCTCGAACCCGATATATTTACCGGTCATAGATACAAACTATATAGACCAGATCACTATTCGAGTGGTAGATCAACACGGAAAGGCTATCAACTTCAGGAACGAAGTTATCACTACAAGACTGCACATAAGACGCAATGGCAATACATTTTAAAAGACATCGCAAATACTATAATAGACGACGTACACCACGTTCGAAGCATACTACCTCTCCAGCTTCCGAGGAGTTAACACGTGCTAACCGCAAGTTCCTCGAGGGTTTAGGTTACAGAACGCTATAATGGATATCTTAAACGTGACAGAAGTTCCAGCCTTTGACGACAAGATCACCAAGGAGGAGGAGCATATTTTTCTTCCATACAACACGTCCGCTCTGGATGTAATCGATGAAATTAGAATACCATGCCAAGCTGAAGATTTGTATACGCTACCTAACAAGAGTTATCTCTACATCGAAGGTGCTCTCACCAAGGTAGATGGATCTCCTACTACAGCGAAGCTCGCTAATAATGCTATAGCCTTCATGTTTGATGAGATACGTCTAGATATGAATGCTACAACTATAGACAGAACAAGGAATCCAGGAATTACTACAACTATACGAAATTATGTGACTCTCAACCCTATGGAGTCGAATCGGCTGCTGAATGCTGGATGGGCCTATCCAGGTGAAGAAGTTGATATAGTACACGCGACGAATGGAGCTTTCAATGCTGTAGTCCCTCTCTCGATGCTCCTAGGATTTGCTGATGACCACAAGGAGGTTATACTCAACAGTAAGTTTGAATTGATTCTCATAAGATCCAAAGATTCTAGAAACAGTGTCCTGAGTTCGAATGGAGAGGAAGCTAATGTAAAGTTAACTAGAATCGAATGGAGGATGCCTGTAATTCGTCTTTCCGATGCTGAAAGAGTTCACATTCTAAAAATTGTCAAGTCTGATAAACCTCTACACCTTGCCTTTCGATCTATGGATCTTCATACCCAGCCTGCTGTACCCCAGACAAGATCTTTCACTTGGAATGTAGCAACAACATCTAAGCTCGAGAAACCTCGCTTCATCATAGTGTGCGCGCAGACTGCAAGATTGGGTGATTATAGCAAGAACAGTTCCGAGTTTGATCACTGCAACATTACTAATTTGAGACTATTCCTCAACAGTGAATACTACCCCTACCATGATTTGAACTTGGACTTTAAAAATTCAAAGTTTGCTTCACTATATGAAATGTACTGTAAATTTCAAAGTTCCTATTATGAAAGAGATAATTATCCCCTCTTGAAGAGAAAGGATTTTCTTCACAGTGGACCATTATTCGTAATAGACTGTTCTCACCAACCCGAGGAGGTTATAAATGGAGCTGTGAACATCAGAATCGAGATTCAAGCATCTGCAAATATACCAGCCCAGACGTCACTGTACTGCCTGGTTCTACATGACAAAGTATTTACCTACAAACCTCTTTCTCACGTGATGCAAGCACTTATATAATTATACATATGTTTGGGTGAATGGCTTTTGTAACGGAATGTACTAGGATAAGGTTATGGATAATAAATTGAATTCATATACTAAAACACTCTTTTATTGACTTTAGCATACATTTCAAGCATTTTCCTTCTTCCCCTCCTACTCCCTGAAAAACTAGTTGCTCCTGACTTGCAGAAATCATTTAAAATATTCAAATGTCTTTCAATATAAGGCAATAGCAGTTTTAGGTTCCTTACATCCTCAATGTCTAAAGATATTACATTATTATTTAAACAAGTATTTATGAAATGAATTGAATGGTCAAAAAATACAATAATATTGTATGCATAAATTACATTGTCACAATATTCATCACACGCAAACTTTTTTTCTTGGCGTAGGTAATCTTCAATCATTGGAATGTTTTTGGATATTATATCCCAGTCTGAGTTTGTGATATAAACAAATGATTTATCACTTTCGCAGTTTATGTAGAGGGAGGGGGTGTCATAGTATAGTCCAGTGTTCACGGAATGGGAGGGGGAGATGTTGACGTCATCAAGCGCCTGTGATCGATTCTCCATGCTCCTCCGGGGTATCTTCAATGAATAAGAAGACCAAAGGAGCATCGTTGAGGATTCTCCTCTTACACCGTCTCTTCTGCTTTTTCTCCCCGGCCTCGTTCCGTCTCTTCCTCCGCTCCCTCCTCACACCCCTGCAACATATATTCAAAACAATGTTAGTAATAGGTTTAGTTAATGATTTCATACGTCTGAAAGAGAAAATACATATATTAGAAAAATCCTCTCCCCTTGTCACACAAAAAAGTACTATCAAAGAGTGTCATACTCACTTCACGGGCTTGCACGATTCTGTGTGTATCTCGAGCGAGCAATCTGGAGTCGTCTGATTTATCCACTCCTGTACCCTCGTTGCTTTATCATCAGGGCTAGTAGTAATGTCGGGTAGTGGAGCGGCATCCTCCTCCATAGGCTGTGTATGGCGCTCTGCGATTGGATATTCCACTATATCGACATCGCGTCTCTCAGGATCCAGCTCCTCTATTGGCACGGGTACCTTAGGCGCAGTCATTCGCAGTCTGTAATAATTTAATTTTTTTAGGTTAGACACAGAGTAGCATTAGAAGCAGTAAATGAATATGTAATTTAACATTTCTTCTACTTACTCGAGTTTTCTCTTCCTGCGCTGGTAGACCTCGCAGTTGTCGTTACATAGGAAGAAGGATGTCATGCGTTCATGCTGGGCCGGGTTAGTACAAAGTACAGAATGCATGTACCCGGTGCACGACTCTGTATCACATTTACCTAGATGTTTCGAGACGAAGACATCGTCAACTTCATCGACATCGCTAAGATCCTCCACATCAACACCCCTGTGATTTTCGCTGAAAGAATGAAATAATTTCAAGTTAGATTTCATTTAACATGCGTACAATATATTACCGAGTTATAGAAATATGTATATTACTTACATGTTCGCTCCTCGATAAACAGGACAGCTCTCTGTACACACTTCCAGTGTAGTCATCTGATCATGATGCGACGGTTGAGTACACAACACTGAATGCATTAAACCATTGCATGTTTCGGTATGGAAGTATACGTAATGAAAATAATCTTCCCCGCACTCGCTCCAGTAATCATTCACATCAGATGCACGATGATCACCAGCCATTTCGATTATCACTGAACGAACACTGAAAAAACAATAAATGATCGCTCCGGCTGCCTACGTTCCTTATATACTGTAGACGGTGGCGTCACTCGGCGGTGGAGGGGGTGGAATGCAAGTTGAGACCTGTTATTCACCCCTCCAGGCAGAAGCCACCCGTCTGTTTTTGAATACCAAGGAAAGTCCTTGGCGAGCGTGTTTTAACATGATTTACCGACGCCGACAGAGTGGAGCCGGGCTAGTCTACATGTCGAGGCTTGTTAGTGACGTCACGCACGCAGTCGCGGAGTGTGGGTGAAACTGGTTATTACCAGACCGAAGTCGGCTGGCGCGCCTTCCATTACATGTCGGGCTGTTGCCGGAGAGAGGTTAAGACCGTGAGCGTAGTTATACATATACGACGGCTGTCAGGTGCGTGCGAGTCAATTAATCAATCAAAAATACTTAATTGACTGACGAGGAACGTTTAATTGCAATAGCGGTATATAAACATTGATTCTTTTTCAATAACACACATTACCTAATTGATTGAGGCAATTATGTACTCAAACGATTTGCCGATGTGCGGCAGGCATCGAGAATCGCATTCCCACATCGCCAGGGTGGATTTCCAAGCCAACGTCACGCACCGAGAACCCCATTCCCTTATACCCCATCACCCGAGCGGCACATCCCCTACCCCAAGCCAATCACACGGCAGGGATTTAGACCTAGGGAAGGTACGCGACCGACGTATAGGATCAATACACACTCCCCCACCTATCCACAGGGAACCAACCAGAACACAAAGGGGAGGGAGGGTACGCGTATGGGGGAGGGAGGGGGGCGGGGACACCGGCACGTGACCACAGGGGGAGGGGGGAGGACCTGCCGGCACAGACCCTGTCGGCATTAGATCAGCACACAAAGGGAAGGGGGCGGGGCTAGCGGCACGCGACCGGGCGGCAAATAGTAGCACACAAAGGGAGGGGGCGGGGCTAGCGGCATAGATCAAAGAACCTTATCAGATGGCGGCAAATCCTTTGTGTGCTGGAATCGGCTTAATATTTCTACTGCCATCTATCGGACATGAAAGTGGATTAACGCAACATTGCATTTAATGGACTGCAAACGATGGAAACATTTTTTCGTGCGGGTTAAAGTAAACCTAAAGGTCCAAGCAGCCCATGTCTAAGGTAATTTTTCTCATTAACAAACATATAAGGTATCAATATTTACACTCTTATATAATTAATATGCTGCTTGTGAGTATGCCACTTACCGTTTTTTGGTGAAAGTCAGTCAGCTTTGATAGTTATCTGTGGAATGGTGTTCTGAAGTCAAAGTGATGGTTTTGATGGTAAAATGTCCTATATTTATTGTAATTTTTTTCACTTAAGAAAACTATCACTGGAGCAATTGGAGATTTTAAAACGAGGTTTTATTTAAATGCGATTTATAGTCATAACATTCTCCTTTATTTCTAATATGTAACAAATATCTGCACAAGCGAAAGAATGCAGCAGCATTTTCTGGGGAAATTTATACAATCCGATTGCTAGTGCTGACATTCATAACCAGGATCCATGTTGGAAATAAAGGACTGAAGAGAATGAAATAGTGTAAATAAATGAAGGTTTTCATACCTGTGTATTTCGCTTGTCCAGGAAATGCTCGGCTACGTGAGCGGGAAGGATGTTCTCTAGTAAGATTTTATTGATACCCCTCATGGTCTCCACTTCCTCCTGCTCCACCTTGAGCTTGGCCTTCCAGAGAAAGTCTGTTCGGGACGTGAACTCTATCTGGCGGTCCAAAACATGGAGGAGCACAACAATGACTAAAAGTAGTACGGCGGACTTGAGATGAGGTGGCAGCGCGTAGAAGTCGTCCTCGCGGTCATAATATGAAGGTACCAGACTGCCATACAGCAACAGATGGCACAACGTTACGATCAACATCAGAGACAACTTCAGAAGGAAACCCACTCGCAGGAAAACCGAGATGGCGGCCAATGACAGTGCCGAACTGTAGAGATAGGCCTGAAAAATAAAATGCCTAGCATCATTCTAATGTAGTAACAATAATAAAACAAAGTTAATATCTTTGATAAGTTCTGGCGCTTCAGAATGATTCATTGGCCATGGCAATTATCCGGAAGCAAAAACAATTAAAGCTAAAAAACGAAAGAGTTTTGAAATAAAATGTGTCATGCTGGACAGAAGTTGTTACTGTAGGTACTCTATGTCGATCGGTACTTCGCATTTTGGCGTGAGCAAGTATAGCTTTCAAGGCTACTTTAGTCACTTTCGTATTTAGGTTTTCTTTTAAGGTGTCAAACGCCCACGAACGTTTCAACATACGAAGAAGTGAGGGTCAAGTGAGCTTAGAAACTTTTAATGGCTAAAATTTATTGGTGTTCATTATTTCAAGTTAAGGGGATACCTAATATACAACGGTCTCATGAGCTTCTCTACTCATTTAAATTACACAGCGTTTCTACAGATTATTCATTTAAAGTTGTATCTAATTCAATTAATCCTGATACATATTCTCAATTTTTTTAATTACTCAACATAAGTAAGTAAGTAAGTAAGTCAGTAAGTCAGTAAGTCAGTGAGTGAGTGAGTGAGTGAATGAGTGAGTGAGTGAGTGAGTGAGTGAGTGAGGGAGTGAGTGAGTGAGTGAGTGAGTGAGTGAGTGAGTGAGTGAGTGAGTGAGTGAGTGAGTGAGTAAGTAAGTAAGTAAGGATTTTGTTGTAAGCAGAGACTGAGACGTTAAAAAGCAGGTCAATATAATGATAGATATGGGCTATTAAGAAATATAGGAACCGACGCTTCAAATTCACTGTGAGATTAAAACATGCGAAAGTTTACTGCACAGCAGCAAATACTTCCTAAAGTGTTGTTAAACATAATGTGTATACTTTAACGGAGCAGTGTTTTCTCATTTAATAATAATAACAATTATTTTACTATTCTTTCTACAAGGATTTCAGTGTAAAATTGTAATGAGGTTAGTATCTCAAATATGTAATACTTTAATTATCATTGTTGGAGCCCTTTTGAGAAAGTAAAAACTGAAATTTGTGTTGTGTAAAGCACTGTTTGCAGTAACGGAGCTCAGAGAAAATTTTAGTCCTGTATTCCTAAATGATCCCGATTTAAATACGAAACTTAGCGTTTATCATATCTTTTGTTCTTAAGTTACTTTGCTCACAGATTTGCAGGAAAATGTGCAAATACAGTCGTAAAAAAATACTCTTTTATGTTTTCAGACAATCTAGAGGCGCGTATTACCATCTGAGGTCCAATAACACAGCAACGTCTATTCTACGTTAGGAAGACGGCAAAGTGAGTAAACCGTAAGGCCAGACTCCCTACTTGGAAAACAGAATAGTATGAAATTTCCAAATAATTGTATATAATTAAATACTTTGTTTTTTGAAGAAGGCTAACGTAGGTTTTCAGACACTGCTGTTTTATTGCAAAGCAACAGCGAAATATATTAAGGTCATTATATAGACTATATCTCTCATACTAGAAACGACTTGAATATCAAAACCAAATATTTGTTGCTACATCGGTTATATTTTCCCAGGTTGAACAGTGATGTAAAGCAAGTATAAAGCACCTTACGTGATTTTTCTTTTTTCCCCGGTAGGGTTAATTAGTAAAAAAATACTGACATATGGTATGTGAAGAGTGTTTCGTTTTCCATACAGCGCATGCAATCAAGTTCATAATGATTAATTTGAGATTACTTCTAGTCAAATGTAAACTAATGCAAACAGAAGGATATATAATCTTTTAGAATGGAAATGAGCTTATCCGCAGTTCCCATTAGATAATGGGCAAGCATTTGTAAATAAGATATACTTTTTGTCCTTATCTATGTCGCTTTAACTTCTAAGAACATAAGACAACTTCCTTAGGTGTTTGGTTATGCCAGATATATGTATGTTTTCGGTACTTTGGCTATGCTTCTGTTGATGGTTTTCAACCTAAGGAGTTCCATCCTTTTAATGCTCATCTGATATTCATTGTCATTTTGACTTGAGGATCTTGCCAAGGCGACATGCCGTATATGTGTAGGGAAAACAATGAAACAAACGTACTAAGACTGATTGGAAGCCAGATCTTAACCCAGTTCTTCCACTGAGTCACCTCGCTTGGTAAAACAAATAATTGATTTAATAGTGATAATTGGATTAATCCTTCTGTAAACGTTTAAAGCACAAATTAAGACTAGCAATGACATTATCTGAATGTGACGAATTAGAAGTTATTAGAGTTAGAAACGTGTTAATTTAGAGAGGTTGTATTTCTACATTTTCTTTATTATACATAGAAACAGCCAAACACCGTTAAAGTATAGTCATTTGACCAGCTTTGTCTTAGAAGAGCATGGTACAAGGCATCTCTTAGAGTGACTTAACTATTGGCATTGAAAAGTACAAACTATCAAGGAAACGCACCGGAACGACATCCACACCCTCTTTTGGCAGCGCTTCGAAGCTTGCAGCATCGGTGGAGTTCTCTTTGCTGGAGACAGATAGCGCTTCGATTCCTTCCGCCGAGTCGCTGTAATCCCTGTCAACCTGTTGTAACAATAAACACGAGTAACATCATTAGAACATTCTCTACTATTTGAAAGTAGAATGGCTGAAACACATCACGAAATGATTTCACATGCAATCCCTCCTCTATATATTACATTCTTTTTTGTACTAAGGAATTCCGGCCTGCAGATTAGGATGCTACTTTAGGAACAGGATTCTAAAGGTCTAAGAGAGAAACTACAATATTTATAAAGCAATGTAGCTATTTATAAGTAACCTAACAAATATTAAACACAATTCATTAAACACAAACATAATGAAATGTGATCTAAATGATCGCTGACTAGCAACATCGCTTTGATTTTTCATATCTTCATAGCTAACTGAAAGAAGCTTTCTCTGCTATAATGTATTAATAATTACTCTACTTTATCAAAGTAATGCTGAAGCTTCCACCAATATTTATAATAATCTTTACAATGCATTATAAACTAATGTTTCTGTTTTTCTTTACTGCATTTTGTGACAATGGTAACAGGCGAGAAACACTCTCACTGATCACGCTGATATACCTGTGGGCACAGAACTAAATAATAATAATAATAATAATAATAATAATAATAATAATATAATAAATACATTTAATACCCGTAATATTGCAGGTATGTAATTGCAAACAAACATCAGGACCTTTCTGTGTACTTTTCACTAAGGACTTACGTCGACAGTTCGCTACTCGAGATATTGAGAGTAAACGTCATCTTCAAGCTGTGGCTCTCAAATAAAGCAGGAAACATATATGGTTTTTATGTAAACTGAAAAGGTGGACCACTGTTTCTTGAGAATGATATGTTAAAGTCTTATTTGTATTATTAACACCTCAAATTTATAAAAATCTTAAATCCATTTTTCAGAAAAAGAAACACATATTTTCAGAGAAGCAGTAATCCTTAAAATCTTCGACTTACAGTCAACCATAAACGTTGTCACACTTAGAATTAGGTCCGACGTTTATATCTATTGGGCTTTTGCGTTTTGTAAACAGACAGAAACACATTCAGACGGACGGGCTTGTCAGCTTATTGTAAAAATGGAGTTAAAAATTGTATTTCAAGCGGATAGTTGAATCGTACTTCCTCTACTGTTCTCTGCAATAAAATGGCGGGGAACTTTCGGGTTTAAACCGTAAGCGCATAATTAAAATAAAGTGGAAACTTAAGTAAATACGCTCATAGCGTCGAGCTATACTATAATTTTATATGTTTCGTTAACTGGACCTAGGGATGCTGATAAGTGGTGTAACTTCAGTGGACGAGTGCACTTTCAGTAGCATATTCTTCTAAACCGTTAGTGTAATGTTACATGCTTTCACTTTGCGCAGTTTCCATGTTGTTGCGGCAAAGTCTTTAGAGACAAAAACGTTGTCTCTATTAGAATATTACCTACCCGGTTAAAGGATAATAAAGTCTCCAAAAGAAACAAAAAATAACACGAATAAAACGGAAAGAAAGGAGATGAAAAAGAGAAAAAGAAAGAATAAATGAAAATTAATTCCTTGACGTGGAATTACACTAAGACATAAAAGGGCATCTTGCAGCACTACTACTATTTGAAGCTCAGAAATACAGTTGATATTAATGCGATACGAATTGGAAAGAGGAAAGAAATTATTACGTAGTTAATTATTAAGCCCGAGACTTTTAGCACCTATGAGATTATAAGTCGCAATTGGGGTATGTTAGCTCATTATGAATTTGGGAACTCCTTGTGGCTTACTGAAAAAATGCAACTAATTTGGGGAAATTAATATTGTGCCGGCATATTGCCATTGTAGCTCAGCTGGTAGACCAACACCACGGAATGTTAAAGATGCATGATTCAAATCCAGGCCATGACAATGAACTTTTCAGTCTGACTCTACCTTTGGAAACTTAGCCTCCACATTGACTGTGCGGAAGAATAGTTAATTAAACATTGATTGAGGCAATAGTACTGATCTTAAAGCTCGGTATTTAATGGTATACTTGAGAGATTTTAAGTCGCCATTGGATGTGCTATCACAAAATGAATTTGAAAATTACCAGTGGTTTACCAGATAAAATGCCATTCAGTTGGAGAATTTAATATCATAGCCGTATATTGCAATGGACGTCAGTTAGTAAGCTACAAAAAACGGCTGAATACACATAGTTCAAATCCCGGCTATGACATTACATTTTTAGTGTGATTTTACATTTTCAACTTTAGCTTATATTTGGCTTGTGGAAGAACAATTAATTGTCACCAAATTTCGTACCTATTATCGCGATATTATAACCTGTCACTCTAGACTGCTCTGGCACCTCGTAACGTGAGCGAGTCAAACTTTTGCACACAGGGGAACGGAAGGGTGAAATGTTACCTAGCGCTCAATTGACAATGTTAACAATTGATTCATTATTGTGCATGACTAAATAAGTCGTCCTTCTCACACTGATAACGAAATAAGAAATTATAAGTTAATGTACCAATGCTATTGTCAAAAACCGTATTAATAATCGCTATTATAATTATAACTGTATAGAGTTGCGAGGTGAGATGGCAGGAAGAGGCTGTTTCGGAGTGGCACTTCTGATAACAGAACAAACATTTAATACCATAACCAAATTGATGCATAAGAAACATCTTAATGTGTCGTGTATAAACTGCGCTTTAATTTTCATATAGTAACGGATGAATGTATTTTTAATCTCTGTGAACTAAAGTGCGACAAATACCACGTGCTATATTGCACTAAGTGATCAAATTCGGTGACAGAATTCAGTGCTGAAAACTACAAATTTGTTTTGTCCTTGCACAACTGTCCGTATTTCACTTTATATTTCTAATAACAGTGACTGATATTTATTACATTGAAATGCAGTGGTCATGGCCTAGGGTTATGAAGAGGTCGCGCTAGATAAACAACGATAATCGCCGCTCCCCAGCGTAAACACCGGGCTCACTATCGACAGATAACTAGAACCTTCCGGAGGCTTCTGTTCCCTCTCTTCCATAAAGTGTGTCAAAATCCTTCTAGAACGTTCGAGAATGAAAGTGTATAATCACTGACGAGTGTAGTCAGTGCGTGGGTCAGCAAGCGAGCAAGGAAGTGCGTGGTTGAGTTTCTCGCGCAACATCAAGTGCGTTCTCCGAGCGAGCTGTGACGTGCAGTGAGTGCGAGCGATGGGTGTAGAGTTCCTTCTGAGCGAAGTGAACCGTCCAACGTGATGAGGCTTCGACACGAAGGAAGTGAAGTGACCGAGAATTGAAATATTTCACCTTAGTGGAGTGAGCTCATAGTGAAAGTGAAAACTACATAAAAAGAAATAGCGAGGGTAAGAACTTAAGACTGTGACAGCGAGAACAGAGAGAAAGAGAGAGAGAGAAAGAGAGAAAGACAGAGAATAGCAGTTAAAATATAACAGGACAAAGTCACACTGTGTCTGGAGTGGGATATAAAAGCCGAGATGAAGGAAATGCTTAACAAATTATTGGTCGGAATGGAGAAGATAAAACGTGAAATAAAGAGTGTAGTTCCAACATTGGAGAAAATGAACAACGAAAAGAAATGTGGACTGCAAAAGATGCAGACGAATTTAGAATCTTGAATGGAGAAGATGGGAAGAGGAAATGAAGAACGAAATGGAGGAAATGAAATCCGGAATGGAGGATATCAGAAGTGAAATGGAGAGTATGAAAAGAGAAATGAAGACTATGGAGAAATTGAAATCCAATCTCGGATGTGAAATGGACTCTGCCAAATCTGAGATAAAGGGAACGGTGAAACCCCTAAAAGAGGTTTTGCAATGGAGTTAAAGGAAATTAATTCTGATGTCGAAACTGACATTAGTGCAATGGAGGAGCGTGTAGATCATCAAGGAAAATAGCTAAATGAGCAGATGGCAGAAAACAAGAGGATGTTTGATGCCGCAATGGACGAACTCTGGACCAGAAGTTGAGGGAGAGTGCTGCAGCCCTACGCCCGGTCACGGTGCAACCTCCAGCTGGTTGGAACGCGGATACCTTGAGGAGGGAGCAATTAGAGGATAGAGACATACGGCCAAACCTAAAGGACAAAGAATCTGGCGTACGGCACGCGTGGGGGGATGTTTCTCCCACCAGGGGCCCAAGCTATGAGAGCTGTTGGACGCGGCGGGACTCCCTGGTAGTCTACAACGGTGTATCGAAGAGAGTGTGGGAGTTCGGAGCCAAAAGGATGAGGGAAAAGCTTCCGAAGAAAACGCTGAAGGAAATCCTCGAGGAAACCACTACCGGCAGGCACCTGGGTGCGAAAAACACCTTGACAAACCTATGTCGCCAAGTTCCATCTTTGAAGCGACGTGGAGAGGTAGTGTCAGCAATGCGACATCCATGTCACAGGCACTGGATCTACTTCGCGTATTCGCCGTCGGCCCGAAGGGGCTAGTGTGGTTGGTTGTGATCGCCTTCCAGCAGATTAGAGCTGCCCGGGCAAACAGTTTGAGGAGGGAGCTGTATGACGCAGCGGCCATGGCCCGTGGTTATCGAGAGTTGGCGCTGAACGCTCGAGTAAATAACGATAGCGTTGTTTACTGCTAGCCAGCGTAAACGCCGGGATCGCTATCGGTAGATAACTAGAACCTTCTGTAAACTTCTTCACTCCCCTCTCCCAGAAGGTGTGTTGAAATGCTTCTAAAACGTTAGAGAATCTTGTGGAAAGATTCCACTGAATATACAAACCAGCGCTCTCGCGGGAGTGGAGTCAGTGCATGTCGAGTACGAGTTGAGAGTTGAGTTGATTCGGTCAGCGAGCGAGCTGGCGTTTGAGTTTGTCGGACAATATCAAGTGCGTTCTCCGAGCGGGTTGGTGACAACTGCTATGACGTGCAATGCGTGCTGCTGCAGTGCGACGGTTTGTGGCGATCTTATATTCCACTTCTGACTGAAATGAACCGTCCTAAGTGAAGAGGTTGCGTCAAGAAGGAAGTGAGTGACGGAGAATTGAACTAGTTCACGTTAATGAAGTGGCATTAGTGAAGTGAACTTTCAATGAAGGTGCACTACATAAAGAAGAAACAGTTAAAGATAGGAACTTAAAACAGTGGAAACGACAACAGAGAGAGAGAGAGAGAGTGACAGTTAAAAGTAAAACTGGGCAGTCGCAATATGTTATGTCACGGCCCAGTCTAGCTTTTTATACGTGCATGCAATCCTTCCAGGTTTCAGGAGACCAAAACATGTATTAGCGCAAATCAGCAGTATAAATAAATCTGTCAACGGCGGAAGTGTTAAGGTTGTGCTGGGGTTTTGGTGGAGGGGCCAAAGGAGTGTTGGGCGATATCGACGCTGATTATCTGTCACACACATATTTGCAGTGACGTGGCTATCACTGAGCTGCCTCAAGGGACAAACCATATAATGCGGTGATTATAAGTCATGCACTTTTAGTGATGAAGGGAAACATTCCGGGAATTTTTCTAAGCTCAAACAACCCTTACATGGAAAATAATTCCTCATACTTTATTTATTTAAAATTGTTCTTAAAGATTTTTGTAAAACATTACAAGGCACTTAGGATAGAATAAAGGATGCAACGCAAGAGGGCAGGAACGCTACCTGGAGTTCTGATTACAAACGGGATCTCTACCACCTTACCGAACGTTGCACGCAACCTAGGAGTACTTTCCCAGTGAGTTACGTCACCCATGTAGCACCCGGTATTTCTAGAGTCCTTACAGTTTTGTGGCTATAATTTCTCCGTGAGAGTCTTTCCTTCTCCTCTTCTATTGAAATTTACGGTTAAGCTTCAACTATGTATGTTTCCAATAGTACGTAGTTGTAAGTTCTTTTTCCACGACAAACTTTAGTATTTATCGTCACCCATGGAATTATGCAAGGATTAGGAAACATATAGCAATGATATCAGTCCAAGTTGAAAGTACGGCAGCACAACAGTGTTGATCTTCCAGGAGGCCAGCTTATGCTGAGGTGGTTAAGGGTGTTCATGATTGGGTGTTGGAGTAGAGTTTCAGCATTTATTTATATTCTTCTTCTTTCCCCTATGCATGGCACATGCCCTTAGAGATAAGGATGGCTGGAAGGTAAGAAAATGAATAAGCCAGTTAATTATACAACTTTCAAGGGTAGACAAACAAATATAGAGTTCCAGGAGTACATGGTAATTGACTGGCATATTATTTCTGTAGAACTGCAGCAAGAGAGAAAATTCGCGGAAGAGATAAGACTACGCCCAAAGGAGATATTAAGCGCAACTCCTTCTATTCCAGTTGAAATAGGGGTAAATAGTGTAAAATGCCTCTCTCCCTGGTGGATAGCGCAGAAGAAAGCGCGGAAACCAATGAAGTTAAATTGCCCAGTGCAGTTCTCGGAATTAAAATGGTAGCTCCCAACAGTTGAAATGGCACGCGGTTACATTTGCGGGGAAACTAGGGGCCAATGCGGGTGATTACCTGCATAAGTTAAAGATGATGGCGCAGGTAAACAATTTGGAGAATAAGCATAGGAAATAGTATTTGCTGCACAGATGCACTGAGATGGTTCTGGTGCTTTTGCTGAGGCCACTCTTCCTGCAGAGTTGCAGGAAGAGTGGCATCGAGTAGGCGGCGGAAAACGAAATGCTGAAATATAGGCTAAAGTAAAGAATGCAGAATCTGCGCGAACATTGCGAGTATTACAGTTACGATGTAACTGCGTAACACGATCTCGTTAATTCACACATGCCGGAACGGGAGCGCATTAAGTACATTCCCTTGAGAGTTGAAACTATCGTTTTCAGGGTATTGCCTTAGAGCCTTGAATCTGCACAGAGCTTAATTCAAACGTAAGGACAACAAGTAAGTAAGATGTCTAGCTTGTCATAAAGTAGTCCTTATTACCGTGCGAGCTGCTGTTTCCCGAGAAACAGAATCAAGAAGTTCATGAGAACGTTAGGGACTGGAAAAGTGCAAACAAGGTCTGGAATTGCAGGTAAAGGATTTACGCATTAGCATCCGTCCAGCCCACCAGCGATGGAAATAAAAACAAGACAGAAATTTTGGTTACGATGAACCGAGAGGAGGGGCATCGCACAGATAGAAACGTAAAATCTATCTGCAAATACAAAACAAGCGGACACAAAATAATGAAATGCAACAAATGCATAAGGAGCCAAAATTTTTCAAACCAGCCTGGAGATAGGCACAAGCAAAAAATGTGCGTGTCGGCATAGCCAGCTCTCTGACCCCAACGAACGTATTACAGACGTTAAGTATTCTTAATGGAAAAGAGAACATTATACCTTTGATAGACACTGGAAGATCCGCGAGTATGTTTATTAGACAACTCTGGGAGTACAGAAAAACAACCAGTGTCTCCCCATCTCCTCCTACGTACAGCATACAAATTCTGTTAGAAGCAACCCATCAGAGATAGGTTGAAATGAAATTTGAAAAAAAATACAAGATGGTATTTGAAATCCAAAGGGTGGGATTTGGAAAGAGACGTTCGTGGTTAAGAATTTCTCACGTGTGTAATTGTTGTGAATGGATTTCTTGCGAAAGCCAAAAACAGTAGCGGTCTAGCTCACGAAACTATGAAGGCACGGCAGAACAGTACAATTGCGTCACATATAGAAAAAGTATTCACTGGGTCAAATAACTGCTGAACCGGACAGACACGAAGTTATAGAAAAAACAGTTTTCGACGAGGATATACACGTTTGCTTTAGTATCACTCAGCTAAAAATTAGGATGCCGCAAAAATCTGCAATTATTTGAACCGTGTATTAACACACTGCAAAACAAACGTATTAGGATCCAGCCCACGCTTTGCAGTAATGCGGATACTCAAACACTAGGTTTTCAAAACAGAATACCAGGACCCCAATGGATACTTGTAGGCCCAACGCTGGCCCAGATTCACGAAGTGGCAGTAGTATAGGCTGATAACTTCAATAGGGCGATAATAAAACTGATATAAATCGAGGACGCAGAGAGTAATATTAACTCATAGTATCAGGACTAACAGTAGTGACGGTACAGGAATTCAGGAGGAACATATGCTACTTTGCCACGACATTACAGTAAATAGTAATGATGGACATCGATGAACTTATACAAAATTGAACAGCCTCAAGCTAATTAAATAGATACCATACAGGTGTCACATAAATATAGAGAAATAATTGATAGGCAGGTAGAGGCAGTGCAGTAAGCAGGCATAACAACATAGTCACACAGCAGACGGGTGTCACTGTACTGGTTAAATAGATAACTGGATAATATATGTTTACTGCAGGAAGCTTATTGCAATGACGGTAACCGTATCTTTCTGCTGCCGTTAACAGATGATCTGTTTGGTTATCTAGTGTACCAGTTTGTACGCCTCTCTCAGAGCTTGGTACGAGATTTTCATCTATGGCGGCCGTTTGGTGACCATAGCAAGGTGGTCACATCTCCAGAACCTTCTACCACAATGAACTCGTAATTGGACACAACATCTTCCAATTCCGTGGTCGCAGTCTGGTAGTGTGTTTTGGAACCTACCTACTGTAGGTAGCCCCCAAAGCTCGTCGGTGAAGAGAGACAGTCTGTTGTAGTCAGAGAGGACGGCGTAGGCAAGAGAATGCACTCGTAAAAATGTTAAGTGCTTTCGCTCTATTTAATTTCGTGAAATATATACTTTCGGGAGTAAATTGATCCAAATGATTCTTTATCTTCACACACTGTATCATGAACCTGTTATACAGATCAAAGAAGAGATTCACACAGAAAGAGCTAAAGGCAATGAGATTGTAAATTACTATGTTCAAGTCTGTGAGGAAATAGTTAAATTTAATATCCGAGCTAATTAATGGTAAAATGTATATTCATTTATTGATTTTTAGATTTCCTAAATATTTAAAAGAAAACAACTGTTAATGCATCTTGTAATAAAGATACTGTATTTCATATAATAATTCTTCACTGGTCCATGTAACTACGTCAATATGAGTAAAAGACAATATATTTACATAAAGTATATAATTTAGTATTCAAATACAAACCTATGGCCTACATGAATTGCCGAGATAGGGTCGATCCATGTTACCTAATCATTCATTTACAAGAGGAGAGCTTTCCACTTTAGTAACTACCAGTATAAGTAATACTTACAGATTACTGTGGTATATTAAATATCTTACAAACAGTATATTTGGGGAACAGCTTGTTTAATTTAATACTGAAGTGGAAACGTTACAAATCATATAAAGTCACCAACAAAACAGTATAAAGCAGTGCACTAGGAGGGTCAAAGTATTATTGCACGTTAGATTTACACAGAATGTATTTCCCAGTAGGAGTTACTGAAAGTAGTAAACAACACATATCCTCTGCAGCTCTGTTCCGGGTACTAAGAACTCCAAAGGCTACCGTTCTATTTGGTAACTGCAGCGAAGCATTTTCAGGGATTGATAATAATAAATTACTGGAGAGCTAACAATAAACAACGCTCCGATACACTTAGACGACAGTGTACACCTACAAATTTAAGTTACGGCCTCAGGTATGTGTTTCTAGCAATTAAAAAACTAGCTCCTAAGATTAGTGATGTCAGAAACAGGGCTTGAAGCTACAATCACACAGCTCGCTATTCCAAAAATTACTTTCCTATAAGCGTTTCATACACAGTTTCTCAATGATAGAGTTAATTTTACACGAAATTAGAAATAATCTGGAATTCACCTTGACAAATGTGCACTAGGGAGTTTTTGAAAAACATTTAAATGTTCAGTACCTATGTTGGCTCATAATAGACTAGGGGCGAAAACAGAAGTGTAATTTAATGCTAGGGCATTAGATATTGAGACAGCCTTACTTCAGGAGTTAAATAACGGATAGATGCATCCTAATGCTATCTGCCAGGGAACCTTGGCAAACTGGAAGAGAATTACAGAGTGTCAGAACAAGCATCGTTGGCAGTCATGTTGGATTTTCTAAATTTATTCAGTAGTAATAGTCCCGGACCGCGCATGCTTGTGCCCTGTCAGGCAGATTAGCACGATATAGGTTGTGCTGCACGAATTTGAATGTACAGTGAGGCACAAATCACGAGCAAAACATAGGATGTGGCTAGTTAACTAGGACATGGGTAGATCAACTCGATGAAAACACGGGATCGGAAGACGAGGATATAGTAAAGTATTTGCTAGAAGCAGTAGGAGTGGGGCGAGATCAGGAATAGAATACGCAACTCAGACAGTTGATGCAAGCTGTAAAGCCTCTATATGGCTAATCCTGAACTAGCTAGAGAAGTATCCACATGCATTCTGAAGGCGGATGTATTGTATAGGAAATGTGCAGGAAGAACAGGGTGGATGCACCTACTGTTGTCCTGGACAACCTGAAGGGCGACGTATACTCGCTTCCATTTATTGCGTCACCGCAGCTTCGGGGGAGGGATTTTATTGTCTTTGAAAGTGGAATATCCTTAACAAGGAGGTATGCGTATCCGTTTACCCTTTCGTGCATACAGTGGCGTCCTGTTTTGCATTCACAGTTCTAGATTATTCACATATAAGTATATAAGTTTAAGCAATCGTTTTACCTATCACTTACAAAGCTATGTTTAAATGTATATCTAAATAAAATCCTGTTTTCTACAGTATCTGCACAAAAATGTTTTTAATGGCAACATAATACAAAACTGAAATACATTATAATGTTTACTTAAAAAAAGACACTATTGGATTCATCTGTGCAACCTAAATATACAACTAAATCAAAAGACACTTTTGTGCGCAATTTCTCCATGAAAAATTATCTTAATGACAATATACTGCAAAACTGAAGTGCTCACAAAGAACACTTCATGGCAGTGTTCTAAGAATGCGACGAGTGATTTTCATTCATAGGATATGTATTAAATTTTTGTTGCATTGTTCCTAAAACTGGCTGATTTTGCCGCGTCAGATAAACAGCTGATGAGTTTTTAAGACATTATAAATTATACTGACGCAGTACGCTTGGTTCGTTCGAAAAAGACAAAATGCCGTTTACGAGGGCACAAATTCATCCAAAAAATACATACAGGCTCACAGCGAGTGATCCAAGAGACGAACGTAATATACAATGAGATACACACGAAGTTACAGGTGTGACGGACCTCCAATTCCTGACATTATGGGAAAAGTTAGGAAGCACTGAAAAGGCGATCAAACAGTGTTGTTCATGACACATACTTTACTGTTATGCAGAAATCACTTCTTTCCCTTAGAATATTTTTCTTCATACCTAAAACTACTGAAGATGAACCTGGCAAACGGAGTTTGGAAATTCAGACGAAGAGGCACAACAATATTTTGATTCAGAGATCACGAGTTGTTGGTTTATTCGGAAATATATTTTAATAAAATGTATGATACCGTGAGACAGACGAAGGTATTGCAAATCTTCGGATTCATCACCACCCTCATCGCATGTGAAAATTCCACATGCACAATAATCTATGACATCTGTGTTGTTGCGGTGAATGTTAACGCGATCCGTCCCATAGTACTCAGGAAACCTGATCCGTTCATAGCTAAATTGTGTTTAATTCCAAGATTTGGTAATGATCTTTTCAACCATTATGCTAGGTTAGTGAAGGAAAAACCATGTTTTACTCAGCAGATATACTTGCAAAAATTCTTAACATCTCGGATTCAGACAGGTGTGAGGAACAGTACTGGTGAAGCAGGACATATCAGTAGCTGCACAGGCATGAAGATAGCACAACTTATACCTAATTCTCTGCACAGCTGGAAAGTGCGTAAGGGAGATAGAGTTCCTCCCACTTCAATTAAACGTCTTTCTGTTACATTCTTGTTCTCTTCTCTCTAATTTACTCTCTCTTCCACCGTTAGTAATTGGATAGGTGGAGGAGAGTGATTACATGAACAGGGCAAGGCCATGGGGATAACCTTAAACATAATCTCTGGATGTTGAGGGACAACTTACACCGAGAATGCGCCTAAAGGATAATCCGAAATTCGCGTTCCAAATAGTGTCAAGGTATAGGAGCTTTACATAATAAACTAAAATGAAATAAAAATGTGTAATACTGCACCTATACGTATATACGTACCTATATGTGTAATACGTATACCAAATTCCTATTAGTTGTTTTAATAATTTCTAAATTATTATTCCACAGAATACCTAAAACTAATACTGCTAATACATTACTACTAGAATAATATAAATCCACGATAAAATAAAGTATACAAAATTCTAAAAAATAAATGTTTATAAAATAAAACGTAATAAAATACTAAAAATGGAATATAAGATAACCATCGTAGTAATACGCTTAATATTCCAATTTAAATCAACCTAAATACAGGGTGAAACCATGATGAATTGAAATATAAACCTAAACCGACTTTACACAATTATTTCATTTAATTTTTAATTTGCTGTTTCATTTTATTCAAATTTCACAATACTTATTTTAAATCTAATATTACACCCTATTAACAACCAAAATTCTAACAAAGTAATACTTTTCTGGTATCCAATAAGTGTTTATAGCTGGTAACCAGTAATAACTGCAACCCTAATAATATTTCTACACTACTGTTCTTAAATAATACCTTTAGTGGTAACCTACCGTTAGAGCAACCAGTACAACAACGTTCTATTGTTTCATTCTGTATGACAACTCCTTTCGATCCTTTAATTACGAGTATGTAATGTTTATTGTTGATAGTGTTATTTACACTAAATTCATGAATACGTTTTTCTGCAAAATATACCTTATATTGAATTAAAAAGCATTCAAATCATTCGTATTCCTTTATGAAGTATATGTACTACAATATTCAGGGGACCATTCCATACGACATTTTAAATGTTCTTCAAAGAAGTACCCGTTTTTATGTACATTACAAAACAAGCATTTATAATGATCCTATAGCTGATGCTCTTAAACATAAAACTATTATATGATTCTAAAGAGAAATATGTGTATTTAAAATCTGTTATGGCTTATCAAAAATAACGTCACAGTAAATGGGTAAAAAGTGACGCTGAACCACACATTTATTTATATTTTAAACTCCAACCATTTTTGCGGTTCGATATTTTATTTTACATAAGATAAATACGTGCCAATGCTGGCATTTAAATTTATAATGGAACCAGCCAAACTGTAGTGGTTATTATTTTATAAATATAAGAATGACTTGCATTTAAAGTTTAAAATAATCCCATGCGTTGCATGAACCTAAAAGAAGACAACATAAAGCTTATCCACGCGAATGTCACTTATCGCTGCTCTCCTGTACGGTGAAATGCAATTTAACGCTGTCGCAGCTTGGACGCTTTATCAAGAAACGTTTCCCATGCGTCGCTTACCATCAGTAAACGTTTTTAATCGTACGGTGATGCTACTCCAACCAGAATGAACGCTCACTACGCAAGTAGCAACAGAGAGACTAGTAATTGAAAACGAAGATGTCTTACAGAATCTACTTCATTATTTTGAGGAACATCCTACGTGGGGTAAGAGCAGTAAACTTAAGGTATTATGTGCCCCAATAGAAAAATCTAATAATGGGGATAGATCAGGATTTCTTGGTGGCCAAGATAAGGGCCCACTTGGGCCGATCCAGCGTCCAGGGTATTGTTGATTCAAATGGATCCTGACAGGTTCGTAATAATGAGGTGGTGCATCATAATGTTGGAACCACTGCTGTATCACCAGTGGTACCTCAATCTCATCAAGAAAATTCTGCAGCTCAGTTTGTAGGGATTCCAAATGCCGTGGCTCTTTAACTCTGGATAGGAAAAAGGCAATTCGGATAACCTTGTCTCCAATAATATCATAGCATATTTTTAGTCCCAACGGTTTGTGTGTGAGCATCTCGAACTCAGTGAGGATTGTGTGAAGTCCAGTAGTGCATGTTGTGCCTATTCACACTGGCTTCGTTGCTGTAATAGCATTTGTCACTCCAGAGCACATTTTCAAGAAAGTCAGGAGTATCCACAAATATTCTCGGAATCTTCGTACAATAATAATCAAGCCTGCGGGCAAAATCATTCGCGTAGAGTGGTTGGCTCAGTTGAAGTTTATATGGATGCCACGTCCTTTCCTTCAAAATTGTTTGTAAAGATGAGCTTGAAATTTAAATCATGAAACCTTCTAAGCATAAAATTAAATACAAAGTTCATACGTACAAAACACTTTGAGTTGTTGTTAGCATACGCAACTGTTATGTACAACTGTTAGTATAAACAATATACTCATTCAACACACTGTTGTATGCTAACAAAAAGAAAAATAATAAGAATGCAAAGCACTATTGAAGCATGTGCAACTGCCATACCTGAGGTTCTCAGAAACAATGAACAGTATAAACTTTCGAACACCTACTCTATGAATGAAGTCACCATAAAGTTTACCGTTAGTTGATGATAATAGTGATGATTAAGTGAGGATGATGGTAATAACAAAACAACAATTATGATGAGAATAGTAATTACGATAGCTAACAACAATTAATAATAATAAAAAGTATGAAAATGTGGATTTCGCAACACACGAATGTTCCACAACAAGCACTTCCTGTGAGACACAATTTAATTTGGGCATTCGACAACAAACACGTGTTCACTGCAACTTTTGGTGTAGTGGGGTACTTTTTGTTGCAAGGGGGAATGTAGGCATCACTTTCATACTCACGTGATGCCTTTGAGTGCAAGAAAAATCTTAAACACACGAGAGTTCCAAAATAGACCCACGGTCGAGGGAACTCTTCGACAGAGTGGGGAGGTACTTTTTAGCGGAATGTGGAGTCTTAGCGTCACTTTCATGGTCACATGCTACCTGTGAGTACAAGAAATACCTAAACGACGGTAGAGTTTCATCACAGATACCAGGCCACATGTGGGGGAGGTAAAAAGAAGCCCAGCATTCCCAGTCAGCTGTGGAATAGGTGCAGCAAGCGAAATGGTGAGAACCATACATATTTGGGTTTACCACGCAAGCTGCGTCCAAAGCACCTGTAATATCTTTTGTGGAATGGTAAACCAAGCGTCACTTTCATGGTCACATGACCTTTGTTTTACTGCAAAGGGGACCTATATACCCGAGAGTTCCGCAAAATGCGCCAGGCTGGAATGCCTTTTAGTGCAAGAGATACCTAAACGCCATGCTCCTTCCGCAACAAGCATCAGGCCAGAATGCCTTTGAGTGCGGGGGATACTTAAACGTCATGCTCCTTCCTCAGCAAACTATCATTCTCAGTCACCTGGAAAAAATATGACATCAATGCCGGAATCTAACCGCGCACATTCGAAGCAAGTGTGGGCGATAAATCTTTCAAATCCTGTATAGCTTCAAACATAAAGAAATAATGGGGCACATCTGGGAAAACCATTAGCGTCCTGGATGCAGCTGCCTCCAACTCAAGACCTCCCTCCTTACCACATATGCGCATGGTGCAGGCGTCCCCTTTCCTTCTGAAGCGCCTCCCTCCATTATGGCGTTAGTCGATAGGGATCCGGAATCAGCGTCCTCAAAATATTCCCTTAAAGCTGATCTTACAAAGAGTTTTGTCAAGCTAACGATATTGCATGGCAGGAATGGAAGATCTTTGGAGCGAATGTTAAGAGGAATCATATCATTACACCTATCACAAGGAGAAATGTAAGGGCTTCAGAAATTCAGGTTTATGTAACAGCAGTAATATTACGACCACATGTCCTCAACAGAAATATGTACAGAGAACTGCGCAGTCTAAAGAGGAAAGTGCTTGTAAGTTAAGTACATTTTGTTAATTTCTCGGGGAAATTGTTCTACATCTTGTATTAGAAGTAAGTAATGAACTTGAACCACGTTCATTCCTTCAGAAGAGCGGACATAGATGAGAAAGAACGTCCATCTGACATGATAAAGATGTGTTTATGACAAGAAAGGCTACCCAGTATTATTCTGAATTTTGTAACGGTCATGCGCATGCAATCCTATGCGATAAAACCGAGGTGCATGATCAATGAAGTCGTACTTCCTGTGCGATTACAACTGCGGTGTATTCCAACTCAGACTGATAAACTTAAGGTATGTAAGATAGTAAATAGCTCTATGTACCTATGCCTTATGAAATCACTAAATATGGAATATTTGGAAGCATTAGCTTGTTCCAGAAACAGTGTGACAATACATGTGCCTAAAGAGGACCTAGATACCCACAGTAGAGACGTGAATGAAATAGATGTTCCGGGTGCACCGCAGCATTAGTGACTTTAGATGAGAAAGAGAGGCCAACTAATCTCCAACTAGATGGCAATCTACTGAAAGTGACTCCTGAACATTCAAACAGAAAACAAACAGCATCACATAGGACATTACTGTGAGTATTATTACGAAACTCATGAAAGAATACTCACACACAAAAAGTGTCAGATATACACCATTCTTCTTATTGTATCTAACAAATACAATTATGCTCAACCAATTTGCTACTCCACATTCAAAACATGATTTTCTGACAGATATAGTGTGTAACGTTTCATGTCCACTTGTAAGAAAGCATCTAAGAAGAGGGCCAAGAATTCTTTTAAAGATCTTCCATTAGAGGTTGACGCTACTGAACAACATGTTACCTGCGCAGACACACACAAGAGAGAAGTAAGCTGCACCACGCGTGCTCCAAGCCATCTCAAGAACAGCAGTGTCATGTTATGAAACCCCTGTGTTGTTCATAAAAACAGGAAATAATAATGTTGTGTACATGCTATTATATGACTGGCGGATAATTCTAAAGCTGTCCCACTATTCGAAGAATACCTGAATGTAAAAAAGTGCCCGTGCAGTGAACACAGTGAACACATTATATTCTTATATATGACTGTTTATGGAAAGTGGAAAAAATTAGACTTTTCCACACCTCTTTAAATTATGATGAAATACATTAATTAAATGATAATAGAATATCACAAACAAGACGACTTAAATCCTATATGAACAGGCATTTTCAGAACCGGCTTATTATAAATAAAGTGATTTATGTATGATCTAGGGACTGGGAGAGGAATGCGCTAGAAATGTATTATAATAAAATAAAGAAATGATTATATGCTTTATACCTTGTTTTATTTATAAAAACACCTTGCAATCTCCTTATAATCCTCATAAAGTACCTGCATTGAAACATATTTAAATTTAAGACTGCATCACATGAGTCAGGCGCTTCTATGTAAATATTTGGTCATGTACTATGAAGCAATACAGTGAAGCCTGTGCAGGAACATTGGCATTAGGTTGAATTTCCAATCTGCTATTGAGAACTCCATTTACAACCTCCTCAGGCTGATGCGAGTAGTCTATGATAAATATTGATGCATGTTTAAGGAAATAATTTTTAGTCAAAAACGGGTGGTTGTCTTTCGAATATGAGGAGCTCTGGGACTTGGAATACATCTTGAATTTCGAAAGTCCAAGTTCATATTACGAGGGATAACATTCGCTATTGAGGTAAGGTCTCAAATTTATTATGATGCAATGTTCAAACTCGGAGCAGTCTGTAGCTGCATGAGCACCTGCACTAACAAGTCTTGGTTTCTCTGGTTTCAATGTAGTTTCAATGTGGTTGCAACGTTTCATAAAAAAGATCTAGTTTGTGGTACTGTAGGCTGAGTATGTAGACCCATGGTTCGAAAGGTGATTTATAGCGGTCTGTCTGACTTGAAAATCTTGATGATCTCCACCTTTTCAGCATCGCAAAGGGTATTACGGGCATCCGCCACTCGATGCGTGTAACTATAACACTAGCATTCTCTTCTCCTTCAGACGACATAATACAGTTCTTAGTGTCCTTGGATCAAATGAGAACCAGCTCAAACTTGCTGTTGAGTATACGGCCCTTGTGATCATCCTCAAATCCCAGAAGCTTTTACAGCGACACTATAGCTTGAATACTCCACTTGCAGAATGGACAATAACCACATATTCTCCAGTGTAGCACCATTCAACATTCAGTATACGATTGGATCCCATAGGGTTGATTGCAGTGTAGTTGCGCATAGTTGGTGTAATACTTGGATTTCCTGTTCTGTCTATAGTTGATCCATTCATGTGCAATGGAATCTCATCAAGAATAAATGCAATACCATTATTTGTGAGCTTTGCTGTAGTCATTGCTTCCTTAGATGTACTAATAGATACCTAAATGGCGATAACTCCGACTAGGTAGAGCGTATAAATCTTCAGCTTGACAAGGTATATTAATCTCGTCATTAGCATCCAGAGACGATGTATTATAGGATACAACACATGCTCCTCTTCTTTAGCAATCTTGTCCTCGGGTGTTTCCGTCACATTGCATGTAACCATTACAGATTCAGAAGTCCAAAGCTTCAAGACATCTCCGAATGCTTTATGTTAACACCCTGAGTGTCAAAGGCAGAGGACCTACAAGCTTATTATATCCTCGCAAGTGTCTTCTTCTGCAAAGTCTATTTATATTTCGACGTATATGAAGGCTTATGCTTATATCCTCGTTTATAAGTTTCATTGTGTGCCCGTTCTGGTCCACAACACGTAGAGTAATTTGGTCGATAAAGTTGGTATCTATGATAGTCAGGTAAATGGGAGTTAATGGCTCTTGCGAAATGTGATCGCCAAGTGGAACAGAAGGGAAAAACCTCGTAGATGGAATATCTGCTTTTACCGTCGATGAAAGAGCATTCAAACTGATGGTTGTTTTGATCAATATTAGAAATAGAGTCGAAAACGTTTCAAATTCAAAAGGGCAATCTCATTAATATGCTTTAGGATCGATCCTGAGAGGGAGATTTAGGTGCTTGGTGTGAATACATTCATTACCGCTAACAGCAATACTGTAACTCATTCTGATGACAATTGGAAGCATAAGTTGCCCACAGATGATTGCGCTTATACCCCGAAACCTCTTGTTATTATGCATCAACATAACACCATTGAGATACCGTTTTATCTCCAAGTTCCCAAAACTATGGATGTAAAATACAATGTTGCTCTCTTTCTTTACAGCAACACTATGAGTGCCGTCATTCCCTAAACAATCAAGGTGACGATAAAACTCTCATAGTATGTAGGTTTTGAATGCAGCCCGTCGAGCATATATTCACCTCTAAAATGAAGAATATTTAAATGTCGAGCATAGAAGGAGAGATCGATGTTACTCAGAACTCTTTTCTCTGCCACAGATTTTTTAGGTCCTATTGTTGTTCCGAGCATTGTTTCCCTTGATGTTCCTCGTCTTCAGACATTTCCCTTAAAGAATTTATATCTTTTTCTTTATTATATCTCACCATTTCTGCAATCTGTTTATCTGGATCCTTTTTCGTGTTCAATTCTTTGGCAATTAGAATGTGCCTTCATCAGCCGCACATAGGGCTGAAGTTATGTGTATGGGAGGTAGAACCCCACCATACTTCTTCTTCCTGGAGCCAGCACCTATAGCCGACTTTCCCGTCACAATTGTTGTTACAAGTCTTGGAGCCAACTTTAAGCCTAAAATAGTAGCGTCCGATGCCTGAATTCTTTTTCAAGATTTCTCTGCTAAGATCTTATCGGCTATATTTCCCGAAGCAGAGTTCTTCTACTCAGGGTAGGCAATATCGTGCTGTTTACCGGCTTCGTCTAACGGGTTAATTACAGCATCTCTTCTTTGCAGGCGCTCTTCTATCTTCGTGCTGGGCCCGCAATATCTGTAACCGGGTAGATGTGCTTGAAACGGCAGCCAATTAATGAGAACGTTAAGTAACCCTGAGCTTCTTGAGATCTTAATCATCTTATATACTAATGGATTTTAAGTGTGTAGTCGTCTTTTATATTCTCCTTCTACTTTAACCGCCCAATCAATGCATTACACTTCTCCATGCAACACCGCAAAACACAACCCATGCACACATTGTATATACATTAAGCAGTATGATTGCTTTCTGCCTATTCAGCTCCAACACTTTGAAAACAGTTTTGGATGTGATCGCTACGGGAAGCTATTTCCTGATGATGTCGGAGGTCTTACGCAACTCAAGCACAGGAAAAACAAATTTAGTGCTGAATACTCTGCATCATGACAGTAGTTTACTTTTTGAAAACCTATATACTTAATGTCCTTTAATTAGTCAAAATATCAATATATAATCAAGTTACTCGAAAACATTGACGACATCGAAGTGAATACTTATTGAGATGGAGAACGTGTCTTACATTCCTGTGAAGTTAAAGAAAACTCCGTATTTATACTTAATGACGTCATCACTAAAACCAGGGCACGATTATCTCGTTATATAGCATGCGCAGGCACCGCAGTGTGGATTTTGTATATTTAGTAGATTCCTGTGATAAAGCACCAAAACATTTAATCCGTGATAATACGAACATGATTATTCTTTTCAGGCAAAATAACTAAAAACATGAAACATGTGCAGGAAGATTATATAAACACTGATGTGTCCTATACTGAATTTAAAGTTTTGTGCAAAAGTGGAGGATTGCATCCGAAATAAGACCCTTTGCAGTCTTAGTTCCCGAATTCCCATTAAATGCGGATAGATATGAGAATGGTTTTAGCGTATCCATTGAAGTAGAAAAGAAGGAAAATTAATATTCATGGTTCGAGATGAGTATTGACAGGTTCGGTTCACAGAGCTCTGCTCCGTTAAAGAGAGCACTTCATCAATTCTTCAGAAACAGAGTTGGAAAAGGAAACCATCAATTGAAGAGCAAGGAACTGTATTACTCAGGGCCCCGAGAAACACAGTGATGCCACCACTAAACACTATGTTGACACGCCTACGACTTCTGCTAAAAATCGAACGCAGGAATTCATCAAAAACCGGCATATCAGCACATGGGTGAACTTGAAACTCTGCTTCGGAATCACATCCAGAAATCGCTAGATTGACATATGAGGCTCCAATGAAATACCTGGGCAAATATATGGTTAAACTTGTTGCATGAAACTACTTTATTCTGCATAAAATACAAATAAAGATATTTTACCACATCAGAAGCACCATGATGTACCGAATGGGAAATATTCATTAGACCATATAAGTGCAACAACACCACCGCTCGATTCAGACGGGGAGCTTCTCTTCAAAAAAGACGAATAAGGAGATGGCAGGTCCGATCTGTGATAGTGATGTAGCAACTAAGACGTTTGTTAAACGCAATGTTTGAAAGAAACAAAATGAAGCACGGCAAAATCTAAAAAGAAGACTAGGTTCCAATGGAAATTATATCACTGAAAATGTGGTGAAACATATTTAAACTATGGTTAACCGACAGAGTTCTATGGATAAACACTTAGATCAACTACGAATGATGTCAATACTCTCAAATCAGAGGTGAAATTCATAAACGAAATTTTAGAGCAAATGAATAGGCAATACATTATTACCCTGCAGCCAAATCCTTTCAGAGGGAATTCGCTCAGATACATATTAATATTTGGTCTCGAATACTACAAATCGTCTGCAAATGGAGAATTCACTGCCTGTTATATATTATTAACACCGCCTTTTTAAGAGAATATACATTATTTACTATAAACGTTAACATAGTCGGAATCTTCCCTGCTTCTATTGCAAATGGAGATACATTAAGCTCCAGACAATCAAGCAAAAGACGCTCACATTCTAAATGTCGAATTGAAAATCACATATAATCTGACGTTATTAGAATAATCGGACTATACATTGACATGGAAAACCGAATTCATTGTCATTTCAAGATGGACAGTGAGAGGATAGGGCCTAAACAACCTGCAGCCAGGCATTCAAATGCTATAAATGCTATAAGAGAAAATCTATGTCCATGAAAAGTCCAACAGTTTGAGACCCAGAGAGTAATGATTGAAGCTCTTCAGCCAGTAACGGAACTACTAAATTATACAATGAACATTCAGAAAAACAATACTCGTACTTCAAGCAAAGAGGGAATTTAGAAAAGGAACATACCAGCTAAAGAGAAGAAATATGATAATATCCTAAGCTTCCTGCACAAAGTACGACAGAAGGAGAGGAATAAAATGAACACGGTATACAGAATGAGATGCGAAGGTAACAAGATCATTGACTTCATCAACAATAAAGTACGAGAAGGTGATGAAACATGTGATGTTACACCTAGATTAAGTGACTTCATTTTGAAGAACATACCTTAAATACCTGTCCATACAGAAGAGAAGGTGGATAGATACAGAAAATACTGAAAGCATACATGCTCATTGGCGAAACTGCAGTAGACACGACCAACTGTGATCTTGAAATTCCTACAACTATAATAGCATTATACGTGGTTTAGTGAAAACACACAAGTGCATAGGCTTGCAGTTGAAAGAACATCACAAGCCTACATGTACTGAAACGATCCCAACGACCTGGTGAAACGCCTGAAACTTCTCGTTGTATCTACAGACGCTGGAAATAACAATCACACCCAAGAAACTGAAGAGATTATTAGAACTGAAATCGACAACGGTGAAACGAAATATAGCAAGAGAGCTTCATGCCGCTGCCCAAAGAAATTTCTTTAGTCGAAAGATCGTCACCCTCGTTCCAGCATGAACTGATGCAAATCGATTTGTTTGGTATTAACGCGTAAGCAAGGATCAAGAAGGATTTCAAATAGATACTGATTGCAGTCATTCTCTACTCTAAAATAGATTATGCAAGACCATTAAAGGCAAGATAGAACTAAAAGGTGCAAAGGCCGTAGCAGATACCACAAGATATAGAAACACCCCTCAGGAATATTCAAAGTGATAATGGAAAAGAATTTTATAACAAGCAGTTCAAAGGTTTAATGGCAAGGTATAATGTCAATCACTGCAGCACCTATAGAAATGTGACGGCTTCACCATTGAGCGTCTATTAAGGACTTTAAAGAATATTTTGTATCACGAGTTTCTAGCTTAAGGACCATACAAGTGGCTAGATCTTCTCCAAAGAATGGTTGCAAATTAAAATGCCACTCACTACTCAACCATCAAAATGAAGACCAGTGAAGTGAAGAAGAATGACCTTTACTTTATACCTACTTTACCTATTTACACTGTTTACTAGTATAATGTGCCTCAAATAGAGAATAGGAGTCCAAGGAGGTTTAGTATTGGAGATTATGTGACTATCTAAGAATATAGGGCATTTCAAAAAAGGCTTTGAACACAACTGGAATGTTTAAATCATCCAGTGGCTCATGTGCAACGAACCAAACCTACTACTTACTTCCAAAATTATAAGGATGGCGAGGAGATATAGGGAGCATTCTATGAACATGAACTGCATATACACTATTTCCTAACACATATATGGTGCAGAAGATTTTTCGTTGGCGAGGAAACAGACTCCTGTGAAGTGGTATGAATTTCCCATTAGTCAATGAATTGAAATCCAATGGATTCAAATCAAATAGTATGTTTTTATTTACATTTCGCTCCATTAATTTTTATTTACAGTGTTGTGTTTACAAATTACTCAAAATATTTAGACACACAATGTATTATTAAATAAATAAACGAAATGCTATATGTACATGAGATGCGGATGAGACAGACAGGGAAGTCGGAATAGATTACGAGGCCCGAAGGGAATAATGGCCCCAAATGAGAGTTGCATGAGATCCATCAATTATCTTATGCTTCGCATGTCCTCCATGAAATGCAATTTTATTAATTTTTATAGCCGATAATCTGTATTTTGTACCTTTGAAGATAATTTGTTTGGCTAAAGGTCTCTTATTTAAATATTTAAGGCATTCGAAATGTTTCCCAAAGGTGAATGTTCTCACTTCATCTTTCATAATCCGCTTCAGCTTCATGATGTTGCAGTTGTACAACATATTCAGTCGCCACCATATCAGCCAATGTTGGAGATTGGTTTCCATGAATTTATAAACGTCAGATCCACTTTCGAAAATGGATGTGTCTATGTGTATAAAATTCAGCACCAGGTCATTCAGATGCTATTTCATTACTTTACAAAGAAACGATACATAATATATTTTGAGAGGTCGAGAACTGCATTGGCATTATATACAATGGTTTGTTCATAACATAGAGTCAACTTTATGGCGTCAAAGTTTTTGACCAAAATTGAGGCTGCCTATACGTTTATGACGAGCCGTCAATTTCCGTGCTTGTTCCCAGTTGGGCACCACACAGAAATGAATTTGCCGTACAGCGCTGTTCATTGTCTTCCAGTGGTTTTACCCAAACTTAGAAATTCACCTGGCTCGTTTCTCGGCCTTAAGATCAATGCAGATCATGACCATTCAGCTTGGTCATACGATGCCACCCGATGATTATGTCTCAGTAACAGTCCCAGGATTTACTGCTGTAAGATTATGTAATGCAAGGCATATTTTCTTTTATTCTCCAAACTTGCAATCAGATTCCTGTATTGGCTACCAGGTGATATCTCGCTCAGTGGGCGTCACGGATATGGTCAAGATACTGTAGATACACCTCTAAAACGTGTTCCGCCTTGGAGTTGTCGGGGATCGCTGCGAAGTCGATAGTGTCTGTATCATACCTCTCAAGTCATCTGACTTTCCGTAGAGCGTCATGGACGCCATGCTCTTACCGTACACGTTGTTGATTTCCCAGTATGACAGGGAGCTTCGAGGTTCTTTACAAAATCTAGGTTAAGTATAGTCGTACTTGGCTATGGAGTACCGCTTTAATACTGCGCAAAGACCGTCACGAATACCTACTCGAAGCATTTTATCACACTGAGGTCGTTTGTTAACTGCAACCTTGCCTTCGCTATCTTCAGCATGGTGTTGAAGGCTAGTGATGGTAGAGTGTGGTTCAGGCGGGGTCCAGATTGTGCATTTCCAATGACAGGTTTCTATGTTTTATAAATACATCTGCTAAAAGCACGGTTTCAGTTTTTAGATAAGGGTCACCGTATTTCCCGAGATTCTTTACCTTGAATGTGCTCTATAAGTGCAGAAGCATACACCTCTTTTGTGATACCATTAAAAAAACCTATCTGTGGGCGCTTCTCTTCTTGAAGCTTTTCTACAGTATTCAGGTATGAATAGCCGAATATGTTCTTGCGCTTCATAAGCTTGAGAATTTTCGGACTAGAATTCTCGGTATTGCTGCCATCGTCGCTTTGCGAATATGTTAAACTAGATAACTTGTCATCGAGAAACTTGTAGCTGTCGAGTAACCTGAAATTAATGCCATATACCATTTAGTAAATGTCAGATAACTCTCCGATGATAGTGATTTACATAGCTAGGTGTGATCAAGTGGTGGCTATCAAAATTGCTTAAACAATGAAAGAAAATTGGAATAAGTTTCTGCTCTTGCTTTTCAAATTGGAAGCATTATCTTACGCTACAACATATTCTCCAGTGATATGACAATTTTACCTCATTCTAAGGACATCTATAGCAACATTTCTCTTGCATATATGGCAGTGATCAGCGTTGTCGAAATCCAGCGCATTCTGAAGCGATATATGCATCTGATATTCGCTCATATATTTCAATGACTTCATCAGCTATCTAAGTTTGCCGAAGAAGTCATTCAGCGCATTCAGAAGTCATTCTGGAGAGCTTGAATCTGGACATGGACTGATCATATCTATGAGCTTCAACGCTATCAATATCGCCTCATGTTCCTTTATGGTTCGGGTCCAATTCTATGCGTCAGGGGATTAACACCAGTGAACGTTTCTAAAAACAAATTCGATATATGCATAAATTACAAAGGGCACTGAATCAATCTTTAATGTACATTAAATTCCAGAACTTCGTCCTGCTTTGGCATTTTGAGTATCTGGCATTTATCGTATTTCGGTTGGTATACCCCTAAGGCATTCTCTTTAGAACACCTTTTTATGACAGTCTCGAATGGTCACATCTTCCCTTTATACTTAGTTATCTGACTTCTAATTAACCTCTACAGGTTAGTCATGAGGCAGTGGTGAGAACATGTCATCCACTTCAATCTTTAAGAGGTTCACTTGCTTAGCCTTCCTCTCAATTAACATACAAATAGACTCCACCACGTTGTTGGCATTCAGCGCAAATACAGCTATAGGCATAACAGGATTTTGCTTCTCATAACGTTTAATATGATCTAGTGAAAATGGAAATGTGGTTCCGCCATAATTGAGGGCTCTGAAAAAACAAACCATGCAGTTATGATTTAGATCTATTAAGGTTATCCTTTGATGGTTATCTGGAAGCCAATATGCTCCAAGCGAAGCCGATTTCATTGTGATTATAATTGCATTCCTCTGTTTGATGGATGCAGGCAACTCGATAAACCCTGAAGCATAATGGGGATTATATTCTACAGAACCATTTATCAGCGAGTGGATTGCCTACAGCGTCTTTGAATTAGACTGTCCTTCAAAATAGGCTAGATTTGCTAAAATACGTGCTTAATTACATGAAAGATGGTGTCCAAGTTAGATGACCTTTGCATCTCCTTTGTCTTGGAATTAGCGTATAAAGTTTCCAGCTTTTCATGATGCGCTCTCTGGATTTAATATAAGACGTTCACTGAACATGTTTAACCCAAACTACTCCTTCTTTAGACTGGATTCGATTTCTTTGTAATATTTACCTTGCATGCATTAAAACACGCTTGGGGCAATTATTCCAGCCGTATCGTTACTTTTGCTGCTGAAAATACGACCATTGAATGCAGACTCGACTATCTTACATTCTAGTCCATCGTAATCATTCCGACATACCTATTTTTCTGGTGATTGTAAGGGTGATTCTGCTACCTGGTCTGCTCTGGAAGGCCCTGCTGTTGTGTTGGGGTGTCTGCTATGGTGCTTGCTGCTGCCCCTGATTCATGGTGCTGGATGGTTGTTGCTGGATATAGTTTTGCTAATGGGTCCTCTACAATACCGCACTCTTCTGATTCATGAGGTCCCTTACAACCCTCTTGCAAAGCCATATTTGCCTGAGACTCTGGTTCTAGTTGCGGAGACATAGTTTCAGGAACTGTAACAATAGAAGCAACATAATATTAACTTCTGTGTAAACATTGTTTACGAATACAAAGGATGTGGAAGAAGAATCGTTTTATAGAAGAGATATTTAAATATGCACTTAAAGTTATTACCAGTACAAGTTCTATATATATGAACAGCATTACTAAATAATTATTATAATAATAATGACCATAAAGATAATACAGCACTAAAAGGCTTACCGTATCAAATGCGTGAAGCAATTCAATGAGTGTGGCCTTGTACCTGGAGCTAGTGGAGGTACACAGTCTCTCAGACGTTCTATCCCTCCAGTCACCGTCGTCCCGTCTAGGGGTACGGTGCTACCCTCTAGTTCCCAAGGTCGCGGGTTGAAACCCGGCGGAGAGCGATGGATCTTTTCGGGTGTAAAGTTCCAATCATGGTTTCCTTCGGAAGGAAAGTTAAGCCGGTGGTGCCGTGTCGTATTTTACGTCACATAAAAGAACATCAAGTTTCACAAATACGCCTCTGAGCAAACTTTCCGGTCTTTCACGAGCAATATAGAATGAGACACTAAGGACTATAGTAGTTAAAGTGCATTCATAAATAAACCTAAATTTTTAATTTTCCTCCAGTTACCAGAACGAAGGCCGCATACAGCTTCATTATCTTAAAACCCAGTTGGATGGGGATGATGAAGTCTGGTACAAGCAAATTACTTGCACCGAGCACTGAAGTTGTGTCACCTCTAGCAAGGCGCTGGTCTACTGCGCTCGGGCGTGGCTGTACCGATGCAATGTGACCAACACGCCATGCTAAGCTGAATTTGCTAGCTTAAATAATTTTCAGTTGCATCTTGTCTTAAAAACCAGTTTTAAGCACGTAAACACACTGCATGAAGTAAGGATACTTATCTTATATTCTGTAGACTATTTTATAGCATACGTTCAATTTTCAACAAACAAAACTCGCAGTTTCAGCTAATTAATGTTTATTAGAATGTCTATCACTTGTTTTTAATTATTAATCGCTTTAATAATTATAAGTTACTAATAAAAGTCATTTGAAATGGTTCGTAAGATGTGCTGTGCGATAGCATCATTTTTATATACGAGGAGTTGAACGTGCTTAATTTAACACTACTGCTGTATGTAAAACACACATTTTAACACTACTCTCCATTCTACGAGCAATTATTTTTTGCCTTAGGGGTTACATTTGCGGGAACATTTCAATCTTTGGCGCATATATTTATGTTAAATTGTGGTTTAATACTCTATTTAATGTCGCTCTTCATCGTGTGATGAATGCAATATGTTAACGTTCGATTTAGTGATATAATTCTCATGAATATGTGGGAAACCCCTGCATAACCTTATTATTAAAGATTTAAACAATTTTCAAAGGCGCCAAACACTGAATATTCTTGTCCACACTTGTTCAGACAGGCTACGACTAGTTTAAGCTTGTCTAAGCTTGCTTTTTGCAAACGTTTAATGCTACCATGCAAGTCGTTTTCAACGTTGATGGTTTTATATACTGCTACATAATTCACTTCAGCTCTCGTCATAATAAATATCGTTGCAACACAACACTTATACATGTGGATGACACTCGATTATATATAAAACACATTCATATTTGCTTTGAAATATATCATATATATACACACGCTTACCTTAAGAATTGAAGTCTATGATGTATAGTGTACTTGAAGATTTTCTGTTTAGCATAAGATTTTTATGTCTATACTCAAAAACATATGCTTAAAAACTGTAGTTGATCTCCCATGAGTACTACTTAATATATGCTTACGAAAACCTCCCTCCCCACTCCCGCACATGCGCCGAAGAATGCACTCCTTGAACCTTGTTTCTTGATTGGTTAAAAGCTTTAGCTACTTTATTTTTCTCCTTGCTAATGTATTCATGTTTGAGCTCAACAATCGGGAGGTCATAAATTTCTTGTCAGCGGATTTTATTTAAGCACGCGTGAGTAAGTCATAAATTATTTTCACAGTATTTTATGTGGACACTTGTGTGGAGGTCATAAATTTGTTCTCGCAGGACTTCAGGTAATCAGGCAGCTTGGTTAAGTATGCAGACAGGAAATGCTCCAGTATTTTTATGAATGTGAAACATGTTAGACTTATTCCCTTGCGCGTAAGTATCTGAGTTCAAATGTAATTCAACATTTAAGCTTTGCATTCCTGAGAGCTGAATCCCAGAACTTGGGAATGCCTACATTTTAACAGAATCAATCTGCGTAATGTTAATGCAATTATTGTGATTTACCCCTCGCGCCTAAGTACCCTGGTTCAAGAGCAAGAAGGCAACAAAGTTTTGCCGTCTAAGAGTCGAATCAAGGAATTCCGGGCACCCAGTCATTCATTTCAAGTTTGACAGTATATGAAAGAAAGGCATTTCCCGCATGGTACAAGCTTTGCTAAAAGGCTGTGGGTTAAGCGCTGGTTTCAGGGAGCACTAAACATATGCAGCGGGTTTTCGTTAGTAAAACATAGTGAACAGATGCACAACATTAATTTTGCAAGTATCTTGATTTGTTAAGCGCATAGTCTTTGGAGGTGGAGTTAGCCCATGTGTCTAGAGAAGTGGCTTGATGTAGACACCCTCTCTGAGTCTATTGGGAAAATAACACAATGGCAGGCTGTCGAAACGCATGCGCACGGAGCTTTATGACCATAGATAGGCGATATCTGTGTGTGGGTTGAAGAAGCAAATCAAAAGGCAGACTGCTAGGGATTTTCCCAGCTAATAAACACAAGGGCTGTTCAAACACTCTGCTTTCTCGGGAGGCGGCAGCAAGTTGTATTGTCTGCTTGTCTTGGAGTTTAGTATAGTCTGTTGAAATCATTATAACCCGTCCTTCCGCATACAATATATGAGTGTACGTAAGTATGTATGCATGTATGTATTATGTGTGTAGGTTTGCGCGTGTGTGTCACTGTTTGTGCACGTGAAATATGGTTTTTGTCTATCTCTTCTTCTTACAGAATACGGAAAATACATTTAGAATGAAGAGGCCTTCGTCAGCTATTTCCAAGAAACCTTAGAGGCAGAAATAATACTATAATCTTTTCAAGATATTAAAAGTCCGCTATGTGAGAAAATTCTCACTGCACCCCTGTCTGGTTTGCACCTGTTTCACAATTGAAAGAATGTGAATGTTTCACCCTCGACTTTTAACTCCACAGTGTAAATTGGAAGCATTTAAAGAAGATATTACCCCCCTGCTGACGTTGAATTTGCAGTAGAATCAAAGGCTTCTCTTGGATTTTCCGACATTGGTCTATTATGTTTTTAGATGTCTGGGAATGTGAACTTGTTACGGAAAGAACATATCGTTTACGTATCCCTTGCAGTCAAAGACATTCTAGTCTAGTGCTTGTTGCGGAAGGAACATGGCGTTAGGTATCTACTGCACTCAAGGCATCCTAGCCCGGTGTTTGTTGAGAAATTCTCAGTCTGTATAGGTCCTAAACTAAAGTGAGTTCTATTTACGGACGCTTTTTAACTGCCGTGGTGCTTAGCGTCCCATTCTATATTTGGCGTGAATGACCGTTAATTTTGCTCAAAAGCCCCTTTATCAGGTTCGAAGTTCTTTTACATGCCATAATTCCACTACACGGGACCACCAGCTTAGCTTTCCTTCCGAGGGAAACCATGCTAAGGATGTTTACGGCCCGAAAAACTCCATCGCCCTCTGCCGGGTTTGAACCCACGACCTCGGGAACTAGAGGCTAGCATGGTAACGGCTACACCACGGAGGATGACGTGTATTGGTACCCTTTGTAGTAAAAAGAGATCACGTGATCATTAAAGTCACGCTTGATCTCCCATTCCACAGAAATATTATATGTCCTTGGGATGCATTTTGCGGGGAAAATCCAAGTATGCATGGTTATTACAAATTTCTAGCACATATTTTACAGCTGCCCGGGAATGGTAGCCTTCCTTTTGCTACCTCCCCGCATGTGACCTTGAATCGTGTTGGAACTCCCGTGTCGTTTAGGTATTTCTTGCAGTTCAAAGGCATTACGTGGTCATGAAAGTGGCGTTAAGACTACATTCTACCAAAAATGCCTCCCACTTGCAACAAAATATCCGGTGACGTAGAGTCTGTGTGGGAACTCTGATGTCATTTAGCTGTTTCTTGCACTCAAATGCATTGCGTGATCACGAAAGTAACGCTTAGTTTCCCCTTGCACCATAAATGTGCCACTCCACCGAAAGTATGCCGTAAACACGTGTTGGTTGTGGAATCCCCAAGGTAAATTGTGTCCCACTGCAAGTTTTTGTTGCGGAACTCCCATTATCATAATATAGTAATAGTAATGATAGTAATATAATAGGGAAACAAATGTCAATGATACTACTTCATGTTTGCACGTTTTCGTTACGGAGTTTTAATGTTCTGGCATACTCTGCTATTTGTGTAGCAATAATAATAATAATAATAATAATAATAATAATAATGATAATAACAATAATAATAATGGAACAAACGCCAGCGATTCACATTAGGTGCTGTCATGTTTGGATGGTTTCGTACGGCGCTGTAATATTTGGATTTATTCTGCTATGCGTGAATTGCGTAATGGTAATAATAATAATAATAATAATAATAATAATAATAATAATAATAACAACAAGCGAAAAAATGGGAGTGATACGCATTCCATGTTCTCATGTATACGTGGTTTTCGTTACGGCGCTGTAATGCTTTGATTTTCTCTACTATGTGTAGAGTGCGTAGCAGCAATAATAATAATAATAATAATAATAATAATAATAATAATAATAATAGCCAACAAACCATTGACAGTGATATGCATTACCTGCTCTCGTTTTTGCGTAGTTTTGCTTACGGCGCTGTAAGGCTTTTGCACTGCTATACGTACACTGCATAATAATAATAATAACAATAATAATAATAATAATAATAATGATCATCATCATCATAAATAACAGTAAAAGGCAGCGAACAAACAACAGTGATAACAATACGTGCTCTCGTCAGTGTTTGGTTTTCGTTAGAGCTCTGTAATGCTTTGATTTACTCCACTATGCGTATAGTGCGTAATAATAACAACAATAAAAATAATAGGAAGGAGATGAAGAAGAAAGCAAGAGAACAAATGCCAATAATACACGTTACGTGTTCTCGTTTTGCGTGGTTTTCGTTACGGCGCTATAATGCTATGATGTACTCTGCTGTGGGCATAAAATAATAATAATTATAATAGTAATAGGAAGTTGAAGAAGAAGAAAGCAAGCCAACGCCAACAATACACATTACGTGCTCTCGTGTTTGCATGGCTTTCGTAACGACGCTGGAATGCTTTGATTTATTCGGCTACGCATATAGTGCGCAATAATAATAATAATAATAATAATAATAATAATAATAATAATAATAATAATAATAATAATGACAGAAATCAGGTGAAAAGGAACAAGAAACAAGCAAGTAAGGAAAAGATTCCAATTATACACATTACTGTTCTCATGTTTGCGTGGTTTTCGTTACGGCGCTCATATGTTTTGATTGCACTCAGTGCGTGCAATCCGTAATGTTACAGAAGAACATGGTAAAGGCAATTTACAAAATACCTATAGGAGAATACCGATAGGTGAAAAAAGAGATTTTCATTATTTATCAATCTAAAAACTGTATATATACGCTCGAAAATAAAGGCACTGTAACTGATGTGAAAAATATTCTAAGATCTTTTTGGTCCGTTTACACTGCTCTTGCCTATTATCACGGACTGTATACTCTAGTGCAAGTTGGGAGCTTCCTTTCAATGAGCGCGATCCTCTAATCGTCTTCGCTGCTAAGCAGGAGGTGTGGAACGAAGGTAGTAGCTCTTGCTATTCCGCTAGTTGCCCATTGGCCTGCGTTTGTTTGGAATAGCCCCGTTGAGTTCTGCAAATATTTTAACGCGCAAAGGGATATATCTACAGCAGGAACGATGGATTTGTGCCGGTGAAGACTGGGTGCGCAAGCGTTTAGAGCCCAGTTGCCGAGCCTGTATTCTCGGTCATGCGCAGTATACTGAAATGGCCAGTATCGTGGAGAGCTTTGACCGTGCAACATCCGTCTTCTACCGCTTCGGTGCCAGCACGTTAAGTTTTACAAGTTTAGAAAGTGATTGTTAATCGCATTCGTGATTACTGTTTTGTGTCTTGTGTGTATGTGTGTGCGCGTGTATATGCATTTGCTTATTTAGACTAAAATGCCTCCCATTCAAAGCAAACTTGGTGGAAAAACACTGCACAGCCAAACACGTGAAGTTCATTTCTTCATGAAACGGGAAGCAGCTTCTGGCGATATTCTAATTCCATTGAAGAAAGTGCAAGAGAGGGTGAGTGTAGCAACAAAAGTATCTGAGAGGACAATACTAAAATAATTAAAGAAGGGGGAACATGTGAGGAACAGGGAACCTCCTTTGGGACACCTCGAGAGGTACATCGTGTACCAAAATGGATCACAGACATTGATGACTTTGATAGGTGTGTGATTCGGCAAACAATTTACAATTTTTATATTCAGGAGAAAACCGTGCCCACTGTCAGAAATCTGCTCCTGAAGCTTAAGGATTCCATTAACTTTAAAGGGGGAAGCACTAGTTTAAATATTATCTTACGTGACATGGGTTTCACGTGGAAGAAAACAAGGAACAATAAGGTCTTGTTACAGGAAAGACATGAGATAAGAGATTAGCGCGTGTCATATTTGCGTGCCATTAAAAAGTTTAGAGACGAAGGAAGGCCGATTATATATGAAGATGAAACATACATGATAGTGAGCTGTCAGGTGTTGAATATTTGCCAGATGATTAGATACCTCATTGATAAAACTGTGTACGAGTGTGTGCGTGTTGGAAAAAAGAGAAACGAGCTGTACCACAATATTTAAAATGGTTTATATTAACCTGGTGTTCTGTGAGGAGTGCAATACATTGTTCACCCGCCCGTAGCAGCCGTCATTCTAGGAATGAACAACAATACGGTGAGTCACATGATAGTATACTACTTAGTTATTCTTTTGCCGGTTTATTTTCCCGGGTTTTCTGTTTTACTGTTTGTTTACCGTTTCCATACGCCACATTTACAGAGAGCTGCCTGGCGTTAGACATAGACTCGCTTCAGTGCGCGAGGAAGCAAGGTCACCGGCACAGAACTATCGTTTCTACCGTACATACGTGAAACACGGTGCGGTTAAGCCACCTGGTATATTTCCACTGCTACTTCATTTTGAGATGTTCTGGACTTCTTCCATGGTGGGCCAGTGGTCAAATCAACATTGTCAGGTCGTGTCAATGCGCATATTAAGCCTTCTGTAGTCAAATCAGAAATGCGAATAGTAGTTTATTTTATGAACCTTTCCACAGGTTTGCCCTCACTGAATATCACAACCAATTGCAACAAACACGTAACTTCTAACGTTTCACCTGCCTGTGCAGCAACGTATCTCTTTTCTTGTTTCCTCTTAGACACAAAACACATTACATCTGATACTTCATTCTGGGTTGTTTTGTATATATTCTTTGCCACAGTGGCGTCCTTAAAGTGGTTATCTAACACTCTCTCTGTCTAATTTCGCTATATAAGCAATTAAATTCCGAAAACAGTTCTAATGAAGATTTTATTCAGTTATGTCAGTGCCAGTAATAAATTATTCCAGTGAAGCATGGAGTGGCAACAAAACATAAAAGTAAGATACAAGCAGCTGAAATGGAGCTTTTAAGTGCTATAGAGTGAGGAACATATTATAAATTAGGTAATGAGGGAACAGCTGAAGGTACAACCAATGGTTTGAACTCTCCACCACATGCCAGAGGAAAGAGTACAGAAACAAGCGTTTTGTTACAACCCTAGGGACGAATATCAATTGGTCGACTCCAAGAAAGATGGCTTAAATAAAGGCCAGAACATGGAAATGCCAAAACCGCGAAGGAAGAATAAGAAAATCAGTCCTATTAAAAGAATGCTCGGTTTCGTCCGAGTTTCCTTAGAGCTAATTCATGAACCGCACAAGTCTTCAAAATATCTATAATTCTGCTTGAAACGTACTTATCTTCTTATCCACAAGTTAATCTTTTTGTACAGCGATTCTATGTCCTTTAATTTGAGACAGCTATTTGTTGTCCCTAGTATTTTAAATTTAACTTCCTTATCAATGTGTTCCACACTAACCTCACGTTTTTTTAATATTTCTTTTTTATTGTTTTTATTTTCTCTGACGAATGTTTCAAGTCCGAACATCCTGTTCTAGACCAGGTTTATTCGCCACATAAAAATAAACAATAAAACAAAACAAACATTTTCTGACTTAAACGCTGTCAGCCATGTTATTGTTTCGAAACACAGGGACAAAAACTTTCTTAATTTTGTTCCACCTTGTTGAATAAGCTCTGTGGCATTTAGTTGGTGAACTCCCAACATTTTCACTTACAGCATCTCATTTAGAAATAGACAAGAAGAGGTAGTGTTTAACAATACGTCCACTTTATTTATTATTCAGAGTTTACTACTCACAAATATTCCGAGGAAAAATAATTACTATACTCGCAGCTTGAACACAAAAATACATAAGTAACTGTTAAGTGTGGATTTAAAACCAAATATGCTACCTACTAGCGACTGAGAGAAAACTATAAAAAACATCCCTGAGGGTTGCGAGGGGGATGTCTCTTCGACTGGATTGATGACCTTAGAAACGCAAAACACCACTTCCTTTTAGGTAAATAAAATTGATGCTAAATTCTTTGTGGCTTGAGATATTAAATAAACGGTTTAAGAAATATGAAAATTCCGCATAAGGCTGATTTACAGTGTAATGTGAATATTTTTAATATCAATATTAGCTTAGGATAGAATAGCTGAGAACCTCCCTCGTATCGTTGTAATTGTAATGCACTGAAATGTAATACTGTGTAATATTGGTGAGCATCGACTCCATTCATTTTAAGCCAATTGTTTCAGTAACGAACTAGGGCCTAATTTACCAAATACAGGTTACGATATAAAAATAAAGTATAACTAAAAGTATGACATTGAGAGAGAGCGAGAGAGTCAGACTCAGAGTAAGTGCAGATGTTTGTTATATTGTTTTAAATTTATAAAGAAGTTTACGACTCACCACACTGTAAGATTTTAAATAACCCTTTTCTTGTATACGATGTTTGTTTAGATTAAGTAAAAGCTATTAAAGTACAGAAGATAACTAATAAAACAGCTAGTAAAATAAACGACGCTTAACCGGAGTACCGGATCGTAAAACAATGTGATTTCTTGAAGAGCGCCTCGCTTGAATGGTGTATAAAATAGGGTTTAAACAACCTTGACAGCTGTGAGATTATTGTTTAAAGAGTTTGAGCTTATTTCTTTCAAGAATATACCTCTCTACCTTTAAGTACATGTAGTCAGAGAGAGAGAGAAAAGTAATGTAATACTTTAGAGAGCTACTACAATGCCCCGCTTAAGCTCAAGTATTATTTTATAACATAAGTTATTCTAGTTGCACAGGTTTATGCCTTTTAAAAGTCTCAATTTTTATAAACAATGCAATTTATAATATCTTAAGTCCAACAAGTATGTTTCAGTGTTGAAATTAACTGAGTTTCAAAGCGGGAAAGTACAAATACATCATTTTTCATAACTCATTTAGCTAAAAACTACCTATGTAAATATATATTTAACTTTGGGATAACAGCATTTTTAATTTTCTTAAATAAACAAATAATAAAATGTAATTGTTAAACACTATGTGAATCATGTTACTAAAAGAAAAGAATTGGAAATTTGAGTATGTTAACAAAAATATTCTGGCGGATATACTGAAAAGTTAGAGAGCTTCCTTTTTTTACTTTCCTAACTACGTATAGTAAGCAGGGGAAGTATTGCATTTTACCCGAAAATTCGATGATTTGGGGTGCCCTGAATCCAAATAAAGCATTTTTGGAAACATGTCCGTGGTGTGTCCGTGTGTCTGTGAAGAGCATAATGCAAAAACGAAAAGTCGGATAAATAGCAAACTTGGTATTTGAGTTAAGTGTCTTCCTAGGATGCGACACGAAGATTTTCAAGATAATTCCCCACACCATATTACCCTTTACACGGAACATCTTGCGAAAACTTTGATTTTCTCAAAAGTGACTCTAACGATTGTTTAAAATATCATAAGTTTAATATATGTTCATGGAAATGAAATGTATATCTTGAATTTTCTGGGAATGTCCTCAAAAGTCCTCTTCATTCTGAACGACTTTTAAATAACTGGTAAACCGTAAGAGATAGACAAGATTTTGCCCCACGAAAGATAAATATATCCTTAAAACGCACACCTACATTTTTCCCCGAGATATTCCTTTTTAATTGTTTGAATTTTCCAATACTTATACTTTTTCGCAAATCATAATTTGTTCTTCTTCTTTTATGTCCTGGACATTCAAAGAGAATAAAATGCTCTACATAGCAACCAGCTCTTAAAAGATTTGACTATCACTTAAAACCTACCATATTCCCCATGCATCTACAAGAAGATTAGCAATAAAGGATAATTTCTGCAAACATTTATCTCAATTAACACAAAGCAGATGCAGAATAATCGTTTGTAAAAAAGTAGTCTGTACAAGAGTAGAAAAAGTCATGTGAGTGCCAGGCATCACAGTTTTTTTTCTACGCATTGCATTTCAATCCAAATAAACAATTGCAGAAATAGCTACATTACAAATTTCGTTATAGATAAAAAGAGAACAGCGATAGTCAAATGTTTAACAACTGGAACGCTATAACTGGCCTTAAAATTCCATTGTTTCCATACAATCGCGAGAAACAGGTGAATGTTGAAAGGACTTTAAAGAGTGGCCAAGGAATGAACAATCCGAATCTGGCTGGCCACGTAGCTCAGTCGGTACAGCACCTGGCTCTGTGCGAGGGGTCTCGGGTTCGATTACCGGCTAGGAGGTAGCAAGATTATTCCCTATCTTCCCCAGAGTCTGGAAGTATGAATGAGAGTGTGAATGTGTGTGTGATCTAATGACAGAAACCCAAAGTGCAAGCTTACCAACGACAAGCGAATACGAGGTAATACCATTGCCTTAGGCAGTAACTTCCAAACGAAAAGGCCGCCAATAAGACCAATGTAGTTAAAGGAACTGAAAAGAAATCGAACCTTTAATAACGGATATCACAGACATGGTTTATGCCACAGAAAAAAGTATTTTAAATACACTGTGTGTGCTTTAAAGACTTCTGCATCTTTGTGTGGTACGTTTTTATCTATCGCTTAACGTGTAACCAGCTATATAAGATCCTACAAAATTACTTTCGATTAAAAAGGACTTCAAAGACTATTCCCGGAAATTCTAGATATGCATCTTATTTGTCATATAAATTTATTTCATGTATGATACTTTTATCTAAATCTACCGAGTCATTTCTTAGAAAATAAAAAAATTCAAAAAATTATTCCATATAAAGGGTAGTTTGAGTGGGGGATTTTGTTGAAAATCATAGTGTCTTATTTTTGGAGGGCATTAAACCTAAATACCCAAGTTTGATGTTTATCCGACTTTTCGTTTATGAATGATGTTCACAGATACACAGACAGACACAGGGACATGTTTCTAAACATACTTTATTCGATTCAGGGGTCTCAGAACATGTATTGTCGGTGAAATCTCGCTATCAAATGTTTGGATTGAATGTAATACTTCCCCTACGTATGATACGTAGTAAAGAAAGTAAAAAATTGCTCTATTGCATGTAGAGAAACCATGCCACGGGCTTTTTTTTTCTTTCTTTCAAAACAGTTATGAGATAATAGGTTGTGCTGTTATTATTATTGTTATTATTATTATTATTATTATTATTATTATTATTATTATTATGAGGGCCATATTTTGATGACCTAAAGATATCGAAAAATAATCAATAAAATGGCCTAAAATAAATAAAATGATCTAAAAATATGACTTTAAAAATGTTTGTCGGCATTTCAGAGTATAGGAGTACAGCACACTTCTTACTTCTGTAACGTTAGAACAGAAATGAAAACTTAGTAGTAATAATTTAAACTCGCGAATTTCTGTGTTCTAGGAAGATGGAAACTATAAAAAAGTTCTTACGTTATTCAGAATTATTTCAGTAGGTAACCGGCAGTATGCGCAGGTTCTAGAAAGTTAGGAAACGCCTCTTGTCGGAAGGCACATTTTTGCACAGCCTGGGCACAAAATCTCTTCAGCCCAATTAAATTCAAAATAAGTATTCAGCCTATAATTATAAATGTATTTAGACACTATGGATATTGTTTTATGTCTTAATATACTTCTGTTTCTTTAACGTAAATGTCTTTCATGTATAAATGTCTAAAACATCAGTATGGGCACCATCATGCTCAGAACACAAAATAATCTTTCGCCAGGTTCTGTGCGACATTCTTTCACATTGCTGGAGTAATCTGTCTGAATGCAAGTCTCACAGCTTCTTTCAATTCATCAATCATATTGTAACGTTGTGCTGCAACAATGTCCGTGATGAATCCCCAGAGCGTGTGGTCACATGTCGTTAGGCCAGGGCTTTGAGGTGGCCAGTCAAGTGCAGCTAGCAATAAAGGCTATCCTCGGCCAATCCAGCGTTCTGGAAACACCTCGTTGAGATATTCTTGATCCGAAACGGCCAAATGAGGTGGCGCTCAGTCTTGCTGAAACCAACATGTTCCCTGACCCCTCGGTTTTTCAAAATGAGTATGAACCATGTTCTTAGCATACCAAGATATTCACGTTGATCAAGAGATCGTTTAAAATATACGGACCGTAAATTTATTTACTATTCATCCATTCCATATCGTTAATGGGGGAGGTTATTCTCAATCTTCTCATAAAATAAGGGTTGTGCTTCTACCAGAAGACAAATTTTCTTGATCGCCGGCTTCGTTATATCTCACATTCATCACTGAAAATAATTTTGCCATGTTTCCGGATAGGATCAAACACCTGAAGAAGTGCGTCACATGCCATCTTCCTTCAATTTAAATCACTGTCACTTAATTTTTGAACATTTCTCGGTCGGTATGGATGTAATTTTACGTAGACTTTCATGTGCTTGCATAGAGTTGACCGGGGTATATGTGGTTCCGCTGATCGTTTGCGAGTTTTCATTGGTGATCTTTCAACTGACTCCGCAACGTCGCTGCATTATTTCCCTTTTGTTGATGGTTTATCATTTCGTGGTTTATCCTTGATACTGCCGTTAGAAAACAGTTTCTGTTCCCAACGCAAAAGTGTTCTCTTTGCAGGTGGTTCTCGTCCGAATTGTAGCACGTTTTGTCTGCTCTTGGTCTCTCGTGAACCCAAGTGCTTGCAACAGTCCGTTCTTTAATGGTATAGTCAGTTGTATCAGCCAATGTTTATATGTGAAATAGAAAAAAACAAAATTTCAATTCCGTCATAAAGTGTTAATTATGGGTAATGGGACTTTGTGTCCACCCTCTACTGTGAGAAATTCCTTTCCACATCCGCTGGTACAACTGGAGCCTACTTGAAATACGCTAAATGACTAGCAGTGGGATCCTCTTCAACACAGGTAGTATCAAATGTTTCAACGGTTAACACTTGAGAAATGCAACTCAAAGTTTTTAGGAAGAACACTTTCTAATTTCTAGATACGCTTCTTCCAACTTCTCGTCCTACACTTTTCAAATCAGATGCAATTTTGTTAACTGGAGTTAGAGAACTTTCCAGACTTGCACCTTTCTCCTGTACACGTGTGATTCCTTATGCTAAGCATCTAAACTTAATCTTTATGTAGGCTAGTTCTTCAATTTCACTGTTCGAAAATAGTGTCTTGGCCGTATCAATTTCAGTAGCATCATCAGAGCTCAGTGTTATTAACAGTGTAATAAATTGCTGAATCTGTCGAGGTGCCACATCGGGTGCTGACAGGTTCTGGACTTGAAGAGCAGTTTACGAGAGGGTGCATTGATAAAATTTTCCTTCGCCTTTGACATTACGCAATCCACTTGAGAAAAATATGCTCTAACTTCCTCTGCCACCCTATACATAGCCAGTGCTAAGCAAGTAAAGAGCACAACTTTTGGGGATAAAAAGCTTGTGTTGACTTTCCTGATTTCACAATGATACCCTCAGGCCATAACAGAAAAACATCCATTTTTCAAAGAGTCTACAAATTTTCTAGTATTTAACAACTTTTTGTAGGCAGAAACATTTAACCTGGTCCGTCGATCTCCAATATACCAATGATTAGTTAGCCACGTAACGGTTTCTTACATCACTCGTTTCGTCAACCTACCAAAGTGCATGTAGTTTTCAACGTATCTTACTAATGGAATTGTAACATTGTGACCAATAGGAGCTGATTCGTCTGGGATAGGACGCCAGAAATGTACTTCTAGAAAACTTTTCAATGTAGCATTGTTCAATGTCCAAAATGCGATGTTTGCAGAAACTAAAGATTCATAAAAGTCTCTGTAAAAGTCTGACGATTTATTCTCCCTTATGGATACACTGTTGCAGTAAATATGGGTGGATTTCTTCTTACTTGCGAGCTACACTGCCCATGTTGCCAAACAGTGAGTTTTCTTTCTCCTGATACCTTTGTTTCGCACATCTTACAAAATAACATTTCACCGTCCATAGAGAAAACATCATATCCAAATTCAGATACAATGTGTATTTAGATGCCTTTATTCTAGGCATGGCTAAATGAAACTGCGAAAACCCAACTGAACAGCAAACGTTCCTCTCAGAAAATCTGTAAAGAACTAAATCTATGACAATGAATGTAACGGATCAAACGCTTCCCTTTCAACTTACACATTGTTGAGCGGCCTTTTCTTTCACTACCACAGGCACATTGGAAATTGGAGAACTGCTTGCTGCGACAACAATGTGTATAGTATAGGTGAGAAATCGACTCCCAGCATGTACATTGTTGAACCACTGATCAAATATCCATTTTTCCTTAGATTAAACATAAATGCTAACAACTTTAGTTAATCTAATATCTTGCAAACAAAAACAGAAAAGGGTCAGAAAAGGAAACAAAACACAAAAATACCCAAAAATGACGTAAAAAATGAAAAGAATGACATAAAACTTCAAAAACAAAAAATATGAGGAAAAAATTCACAATAAAACTAATATTTTTACAACCACAGATTCGTGTTCATTATTTAAATGCTTAAGAGCAATGCATACTGCAAAAGCAAAAGAAGACGATAGTCATTAAAATCCGGGCTCTTGTTATTATTATTACTGTTTCTATTATTATCTACAATTAATTAAATTCATTAATTATACCTTTTACGGAATGTGATTAAGGAATGTGAAGTAGAGCCAGCCCAAAAACATTCAATGTCATAGCCGGGATTTCAACACGGCTCTCCCACTTTCCGTGCGGTTACTGTAACCACTGAGCTACTATGACATCTCTGATGTGAGATGCCTTTATTTAAAAGAGCTCGAGAATTACAGGGCGCAGAATCGAATAAAAGCGGTCATAAAAATAGCACGCCTTCCTCCCGTATCCTCAAGGTCTCGTAATTATAACACTCACTCCTACCGTTCAAAGCACGTAGTAGTTCTAGATTTCTAGGAATTCTTCTGTCAAGTGTAGCAGGTGGTAGTTCGTGTCATTAATGCTGTATTATTAGCAGAGTCGTGTTTTATTAGCAATAATCTACACCAAATTTAACATTTTCGCCTTTCTAGTTCATAATATAACAAATACTCTCGATAACTTTGCGTATAAAATAAAAATAGAATACACGCGTTTTAACACAATAACTAACATTGAAAGTTCATAAATAAGAAAAAGGCCAATGAGCTGTAGTACCCATATGGCTTTTCCTACGCTTACCCTTTCTAGAAACCCTTACATACTATATTACTTACATAAAATATTTTCGTAGGAATTATTTCAAGTTTGGTGTAATTAATTGCTCCTACATACTACTATATGAGGTTAGAACTCGCATTTTTTTCGTCATGAGATCCTGGAGGTTAAAACAACAGAAAGAAATAGCAAATTTTGAGATAGGTTATGTAATGAACTTAAAATGTGAATATGCATACGGTGTGAAATACTTCGAAATCTGTTGACGCTAGGAAAATAGTTATTTTGGACAAGTTGCATATTTGTATGACGTCTATGTTTTTCCTGAAATAGGATTTCACAGTTAAATAAAAATTGTCTAATATTCATCCAAAAAGGGGACCTCGAACGCTGCTCCCAGGAAATTCAAGATATACATTTTATTTGTCATACTAACGTTACAGACATATGGTGTTTCAACAGAAATTGTTGGAGCAGTGTTTTGAAAAGAATAAAAAATATCGAACATTTTTCTATGTCAAGTGTAGTTAAAGGTGGGACAAATTTCATGAAAGCCGTCCTGTCTATCTTTGAAAAATACAGAAATCATTAAGTTTATTCATCCAATTTTTTACTTTCTCTACTACGTATAGTAAGTAGGGGAAGTATTGTATTCCACCCAAAAATTCGATACCGAGATTTAACCGGAAATACACGTTTTGAGACCCCCTTAATCCAAAAAAAGCATTTTTGGAAACATGTCCGTGTATGTGTCTGTGTGTCTGTGTGTCTGTATGTGTGTCTGTCTGTGAACAGCATAACTCAGAAACGAACACTCGGATAAACACCAAACTTGGCATTTAGGTTCAGTATCTTCCAAGGATGCGACACGAAGGTTTTCAAGAAAATCCCACTACCCCAGTGTACCCTTTACATGGAAGATTTTTCGAAAATTTTAATTTTTTCAAAAATGGCTCTAACGATTTTGATTAAAATATCATATGTTTAAGATATTTTTATGACAAAGAAAATGTTTATCTTGAATTTTCTGGGAATGTCTCCAAAAGTATTCTTTATTGTGAACGACTTTTGCATAACTCGTAAACCATAAGAGATAGACAAAATTTTACTACACAAAAATGTAGATCGCATTAAAATATACAATTTAGTCATATACATTTTTTTTGTTGAGTGAACCATTTTCGAGATATTACTTGTTATTCCCTTAAATTTTTCAATAATTTTGTCAAATGGGAATTCGTTATTCATTTTTTGTCCTGGATATGCAAAGAGTGGGAAAGGGAATGGTGCTGCACCTAGCAACCAACTATTAAGAGATATGTATGTGCTTAAAGGCGACTGTATTTCCAAATTGCCCTTGTAAATATACATTCCCCTTACATCTACAAGAAAATTAGCAATAAGTTAGACTCTGCAAATGTTTATCTCGATTAACATGAAGTAGATGGAGAATAAGCGTTTATAAAAATAGTTTGTACAAGAGTAGAGAAAGTCATGTGAGTGTAACACATCAGATTTTTTCTTTTTCAGTTATGCTTTCAAAAACTGACACATAGACATACACGAGCCTTTTCTGGAAATGAAATCTGCTTGGGTTCAGCGGATCCGAAAACATGTATTTCCGTTGAAAATTCTGTAAATTATTTTTGGGTGGGATACAATGCTTCCTCTAATATATCTACCATCACTAGGCTGTAGAGAAAGTTAAAATTAATTTTATCTTACAAAATTCAATAAAACTACGTTAAATAATATTCATAGCGCCAATTGAATTATAAATGTTACCAGTTTATGCATAATATAAACGAGAGATATAAGTTATTTTTGATAGGACATTATCTACATTTCGTTAGTGGGAATTATTAAATAAGTATTATTTATTCTTGGAGTCTGTTGCACGTCACCAAATTGCATCATACAAGTTTCTGCGTAGACTGCTCTGTGGTCTGAAGGTTAGCATGATCGTTTTCCAAATACAAAGGTTCCCGTTTCGATTTCCGGCTGGAAGATGGGAATGTGTCTTTAGCCAGAATTATTCCCCATCCTCCCCAGAGACTGAAAGTATGAGTGAGAATGTAAATGTGTGTGTGTGTGTGTGTAAATTTAATGCTTATAAAGAAAACCAAAGCATTAACACAATAGTAAAGCGAGTTAACATCATTACCGTTTGTTCTAAAAACAAAGCCGCTGATATGACCTTAAACCTTAAAGGTGGCATACTCAATATAGGGACATTTCTGCGACATTCAGCTAGACTTCGGTAGTTCGGTCCATCTTCTCCCTAAAAATTCATTGGAAACTATGACCAGCGACAACAGGCTGAAGTTGAATGAACTTTTGACAGTGTTTCCTGAAGGATAGTGAAATGTATGAGCTTCAACAAGGATGCCCTACTGTTATAATGTGTTGTAAACGCTATTCGTAAATGATATATTAAAGTTTAGAAGCAATTTTGATATTTAATTAATTTCTAAAACCTGCTAATTTTCGTGTTTATCGCGAGAAAACGGGAGGAATCCAGGGTATTACCTGCTGGCTATTAGACTGGTTCCACGGAGGAATCGAGTTTGTTACCTGTTGACCCACCAGATTACGGAAGGAATGTGTCCTGCTCCCGAATTACAATAACCTAAGCCCCTATATAATTTACTAAATATTATTGCGCACACAAGGGGATTTATTTTTATGGAATAAAGGAAGTGTTTACTAGACAAACCAGAAAGCATGATCAATGCTCGTGGCAATGTTTGGGCCATAGTATTACAAAAGTCACTAAATAATCTACAGAATAATAAGTACATCTTAAAAATTATCGTATATGGTGACGATGTAATGTTTTTAAATGAAGATAACGGTAGAGGAGAACTGCAGGAAAAGTCCAACACCTTCAAACACGACAATCAACTCATGGTGTACAACCAAAATATGACTATCTTCAGCGAAATCCTGCTTTATGTTTCAGAAAGTAAATCCGAAAACGGATTATTTAATTGAATTAAGGAATCAAACAAATACGACAAATAATATAAAACAAAACCTTAGTTTTATTCTTGAGCAAGAAACTAAACTTTAAAAATCGTATTGAAGACACAACGCAAGTTGAGAAAGGATTACAATGTATTTGCAAGGCTTATTCAAAATTTTAGTATGAAGATCAATCAGCTATTATACCAGTCGTTACCTACGGAAGCAGGAGTATGGATCAATAATGTCAATATTAGAGGCTTATTAAGAAAAAAAGAAGGCAAAGGTAGTATTACGACCAACCGGGGCAGTAAGGACATCACCACTATGACGCTAATTGTAGCTATAGACATTTAAGCAGTTGACATAGTTGTTCCAGAAAGGGGGCAATGAACTTTAAAAAGGGAGATAAAGCAAGGTAACCGAAATTGTCAGGAGAAAATTTAATAACAATATCCAATATCCAATAATCTCGTATAATGTAAGAAGGTGAAAACTATAGGTTTACACTTCTCTAAGCCACATGTTAGAAGCATTAAAGTTAAAACATATAAAACATATTGGCTAGCTGTACATGGTCTGTACGAATGTACTGGACCAAAATAAACAAACTTGGAAGTTATAAATGTCAATTTTGTAACATTCAATACGTTCCACACCGGAGCATGCTCTTTTCGAATGCAGGCGATACCTCTAACTAACGTAGGAGGGAGGAGCTATTTTAAGTGGCTTTGAAATTACATATATTATTAGAAATAAGAAAGATTAGAAAACATTAATTTAGATGCTTTTGATCAGAAAATAGGTAAGCTAGTAAAGAAATAAAGAATAATGTCAGAGGAAAGGTGGCAGAACAAGAAGGTCAAGAACCTGTTAGTAAGATCCATAAGGAAACAATTACATACATTGCTTACACAATTCACTAAAATTAATACAATCAGGAAACTACTACGTATAATACCAAACATCACAAACAAAGGAAAATGAGGAAGAAGAGCTTGGAGAGGAGAATAGTAATAAAAAGAGGGAGTAGAATCATTAATATTTACTAGCACAATATAGGAAGAAAATATTATGGGACGATAACGGAAAAAATTATATTGAGTTTTATTTATGGACGATCTTTAACTGCCAGGTTCTTAGCCTCCAATTCAACACTGGGCGTGAAAGACAGGAAATTTTTCTCAGATGTTTGTTTATCAGGCTTGAATTATGTTACGTGCTGTAAATCTACGACACGGGACCATCGGCTTTGCTTACCTTCCGAAGGAAGTACGCTATGAATTTTTACGCCAGAAAAAATAAATCTATCGCCCTTCACCATGTTTGAACCTGAAAACTTGGGAATTGTAGCCAAACATTGTATTCCTATACCACGGAGGACGAAATACGGGAAGGTAAGAATGAGCCGAAAGAAGAAAAACTAGACCTAGGGTGTTAGCAAATGAAATAAATTCAGTAGATGGGATCAGGAGATACTGAGAAAAAAAGAAGAATAAAGAAGGCGTGATGTGGAAGAGTGTAATCGGGAGCGAAAAAAAATGTATGAGTCGATGAGAACATGGGGACTAGGCGGAGAGTAGAGGAACACTCTGAGAATAAGGAGTACCAATCCCCACTAACAGCCGGATGAGTGGACATGGGTGGAATATAGAATGGAGCAGTTGCTAGAGGAGGGTCCGGAGAGAACATGGGGACTAGGCGGAGAGTAGAGGAAGACGCTGAGAATAAGGAGTACCAATCCCCAATAACAGCCGGATGAGTGGACATGGGTGGAATACAGAATGGAGCAGTTGCTAGAGGAGGGTCCGGAGGAGGAGTTTGGAAGAGAAGTAGGAATAAAATGGTTATCTAACGGTGGGAGAATTTCAGCGATATTGAAACTACATTCAATTTTTAAGTTACACTTTATTAAGTTCTCACTGTCAATTCATTAAAGAGTTCTATTTCAGTTTTCAATGTCCCTTTACCTACTCCTAGCTGTTATTTCACTATGGTGACTACTTCAAATTTACCTCTGGACTACACTTAACCTTCTGACGTAGCGGCGTAATAAGGTACGAACGAAATTTCCTGCCTTTCCGTGCACTTTATATGCTGGGTTTTTAACCCAAGGCCTTTCTAATCTCTCACTAGCAACACTTACTGTCGTCGCAGGTGACTTCACGAATTCACTCAGCGAACTCACCTAATGCCACATAAAAAAGCTCTCAAAAATGAAATTGAACTTTATATATGGACACTCTTTAACTGAACGCAGTGGTTCTTAACCTCCCATTCTATATTGGCGTGAAATAGTGGAAAATTTGCTCAGAGGCCTCTTTATCAGGCTTGAGGTTCCTTTACGTGCGTAAATCAACGATACGGGACCCCCGGCATCACTTCCCTTCCGAAGGAATCCATGGTATGGATTTTCACGCCCCAAAAAATGCATTGCCCTCCGTCGGATTTCAACACGCGACCTTGGGAATTAGAGGCAAACATAGTACTGCTAGACTACGGAGGACGACAGAAATTCTCTCGCTAACTATGTCATCCGCCGTGGGTATTTTCCACAGAACATTTTGGAATATTCTGCAGGCAGGCGGGGGAAGGAAAAATTCCAGGAGATTCTGGTTATCGGCCGATAGCGATTCTGGTGTTTTCGTTCGGCGAGGTAGCTCCACGTCTACTGGTCTCTATTTATCTCTCCGATTATCTCTTCAACTATCCGGCGCCATCCTCCCGATACGACAAAACCTGCGTCACACAGCTCCCTCCTCAGAGCTTGTCTTAAGGAGCTACGCGATATGCAGTTGATTCAGTTGTCTACACTGGAATAGTTCGCACTCAGCTGACTGACAAAGTTTATTAAACAGTGTGTTTCTACCAGTACAGTACTGTACCCGAGTGAGTCAAGCTAGACCATCAACAGCTTCCCTTTGAATACGGCATATCACATTATTGATACAGGTGAATATTTTGTACTGGCCGTCTCAGGAGCCTTCAGCGGATTTCCCTTACATCTCGTGGGACGATAGGGCGTCTCCCTTCGGGAATACGGTAATGATCGCCAAACGGTCATAGCGTGCCTTCATCCGTAAATTGCCACTTACATACAAATGCTCTCTGGCGACATAGCGGATGCCACCTAACCTATACGTTAAAGACCCGAAATAATACGTTGACAGCTGGTCAGCATCAGGAGACGTGGCGAACAACAGATCTCAAGTAGCTGTACCTTCCGTCCGAATACCCTGTTGACCGATGTCATACCAGTAGTTTCATGTACTGTTGCTCGGTATACCAGGAGGAATAATACAACGTAACATCCCAATTTCGCTAATGGTTGCATATTACTTTCCGGAGGCGCTCTTCAAAGGTCCTAACATAACGCCCCACCATTCCGCCCGACTGTGTATGAAAGGAATGGTAGGGTCTGTTGAATCCCGAGGTACTGGAGCAGTTCTGGCACGAGGTTTTACTCGAAACTTATCCCTGTTCACTGTGGAGCACCCGGAAACCCCAAACTGTCAGAAGAAGTTGTTCACAATGTATCAGTTACATCTTAACTCTCTTGATAGGGACCCCCAGGGGCCTACTACGGTTAATAACGGCATTGGCGCTCTTGGGGTCTCGAGATACACTCTCAATTGTGATCCCCTAAGTGTTCAGAAGGCTTATACTAAACTCCAAATCAACTTTGGTCCAAAAGCGTGTTTAGCTAACCATCAGTTACATCCCTGAACTCAGTCTGAGGTATAACGTACAGCGGGACGTAGGATAGGAGTATTAAGTTAAGTATCATGTAGAACTACATTCATATCCGCTGATAAAGATTAGTCTCTAGGAAGGGCCCTTGCATGAGCTGTTGCACTCCTGAAGGCGATTGGAATCCTCTGTGTTTAAACTAGACGGTGAGACCTTTAGGTAAGCAAGGTCCAGGTCAGGACTCTCAGCTAAGCCAGGGTGGCGCCCAGGATGTAAGCATGCCATCAGATAAATTTTCAATGTTGGAGGATCCTTACGCCATAAAAAATCAAAATCAAAAAATTAATTTAAACAAAAGGGAAAATAAGTAATCGACTCTTCTGGTCCTCGCTCTTACTTATAAGCAGACTACTGCAGGGAAAGAAATTTACTTTACTGAATCCATCTGTAACTCAAAGTAGTCTCGATAACATTGCTGATACAGTTAAATCATGTATTAGATCTCGCAATGGCACGATCCTCATAACGGAAGTCTATGATGCCTGTGTTTAGTATCCGCATTTGATTTTTAGAAGGTTTATCAAGTTACAGTAACGGAATTCTGATCTATACCGCTTCTGTGCCTGTGTTTATACAACTGATCCGCATATATGCTGTTTTCATAGTAGCACTTCCATTTGTATATAGTGCAGGGCTGTGTGCCATATATCGAGCCACTCTGTGTAGGCGCCATGGAAAATTTGTTGACTGATTTTGAGTGATTCCCGCAGCGCACTTCAGAGCCTTTGTGACATGTATAACTACCATTGCTTTGTACAGTGTATGCAGGATTCCCTGCATGTTTTACACGCCTGTGGCTTTAATGTAGTGTCATATTCGTTTGTAACTTCTTGGCTTGGCTTGCCGGGCAATTCGGCAGCTAAGGTGGCGTCCACAGAATCTAGTATTCCAATATCTCGTACAACGTCGGAAGACTTTAGGCTTGTTGTGCGCAGAGCGATGCTACCATGCTGGCAGGAAGAGTGCTTAGTTCTCCACCAAAATGAACTTAGAGTTGTGAAGGACATTTCGATAAACTCGGTAACTTCCTGTCGTATATATCGTCGTTAGGAGGTGATTTTGACTCGGTTTCATATTGGCCATTGCAATTTTACGCACCCTTACCTTTGTAAGATACCCTGCCTCTCTTTGTCCGCTGTGTAGCGAAGTCTTGGTCCATAATGTGTGTCTGGAGTGTATTTCTCTAGCACATATTCGGGACTTTCCGCAACTGCCTGACAGGCTTGCAAAGGCCTTAGCGGGCGATAACCAAGCGGTGGAAAAGCTTAAGTTTTGTCAAAGGTAAACTTTCAAATGAGGATTTAGCCATATTGATACCAAGTTTTATTGTACCCCTAGGCTTAGTTTTTGTATATTCATCTTTATCTCCTAACTTTGCTGTGGTTTTTACATTAATCTTTATCCGTGGTCTTTGCAATGACATTTTGTGTTCATCTCTATCTCTGGCGTTTGCCATGATCTGTTTTCTAAGGGTGCTAATACTTTGTAATTCAGCGCCCTTAAAAATAAATCATTATATTCATGTTAATAATTGGAAATAGCGTAAATCTACCGCCCCATGGTGAAATAGTGCATAGTCAATAGCAAGTGCCGGCTTTCTGTGTCTGTCCATAGGAAAGGGGTTGTCACGTCGATGTAAATTCTCTCGAACGGCACTCGGAAACTATATTGTTGCATCACTCAACTTGACTTCGAATCTGGAGCCGTGAACTAGCCGCGCATATATCGCACTGTTTGTACAACTTATCCACGTCACTTTGGGGATGCAAGTAATAAAATTGGCGACCAAGCTTCACCTAGATATTTACACCCAGTTGCCCTCCGTAGTAGCGACATGGTTCTATTCGAGGACATCTTTCACATTTCTTCTCAGGAACACTAGCTGTACTATCTTGATTTGTCTAGTTTGCGAACCCCCTATACTCTCTTAAACAGAGCGTTCTTGATCAACAGTGTCCCACTGTGCCGAGTAGCTCTTATAGTTCGGGTCGTACGCGAGATTCTTTTTCCTTCAGTGTTGGTCCCAATATCTTCATCCTCCAATTACTCCCTTCTCAAGGTCTCTTCGTCCCAGGTAACTTAGGTTACACCGCAACTGCGCATAAGAATTCCCCATTCAGCTTCATCTCGACCTTACACAGTAGTTGCAGTTTTCCTGACACAGTTTTCGGAAAAGGGTGTCTGCATTGGAAACACACCTTCCTGCCCAATGATCCGTTGTAAAATTGTATTACTGCAGCCAATGGATCCAGCAGACCTTCCAAATTCGAAAATCCAACAGACAGCTTAAGGCGGAATGTTTCGGTCGCAGGTGTAACAACTGTAAGCTACTTGTGTAAGATCTTCAGGTTCTGTACAATACTCAGAAGCTCTCGTCTTCAGGCAGCAGTTTCGTGCGACCTTGGACAGGGCTGTACTGAATTAGGCCAGTAACCTTTGTTCTCCGTACTAGTCTTTGACAGTATACGCGCAATGCCAAACTCACTGGCTTCGTGTCCACGACGAACACTTTGCTTGGGATGGGGTACTTAATTCTGGAGACGTGCACAGGGTATTCTTCAGGATCTGTGGAGATGTCTTGGCTTGGTCGGAACCACTGGAAGCCTCATCGTTCCTGTGTCAGTTTAGGCAGTGACTTGGCGATCTTTGCATAACCCATTTCGAATTTCCGGCGGTAGGAATTTTAAGGTCAACACATAGCGTCCAGTCGTAAATCATTTGACTGTCTTTTGCCTTTGTAGCTATAACCAAATGTGTAATTTAGTTATTTCTGTAAAGGTTTATTTGAGTTAAAATGTAGTAGATAGAAAAATAAGATTTGGTAAGAATGGTTTGTATACCCACTAAAAGGATAGAGGATAGAAAAGTTAATGTGAATGTACCACATCTGAATTTTTTTGGTAAACTGATTAACATCAGTTTCGTGTTTTCGTAAATAGTACAGCAGTTCTAGCCGCTCCCGATTGTATGCAGCATGCAAAGCCCGAAAACCCTATTTTTATACCTGGGTGACTATTCCTAAATTCGCTATAAATTTTTTTAAGATGGGTTAATATCAGACATTTTTGCCTTTCCCCTCTCTTGCCATTCTCTTTGGCAGGAGAGACTTTAAATTGGTCAGCCCTAATTCGGCTATTCATCGTCTTCATAAAAATGAAGCAGTTGTGTAATATTACTATGTATGTGGATATTATGTGTTCCATCAGACTGACGTTATACCCATCTTTGTGTAGTTGTAGCTGTGCAAGCTGCATAAAGAGATACGTTAAGCTCGGCATTATTTTGTGCTCAGTCCAACTTCTAAGAAGGCATGTAAGGTTCACGTATTTCTAATTAGTAGTTTTTACATTATTCGCACATTCTTTCTTGAATTGTGCAATCATTTCTTCCATCACTAGTCACAGCACATACTGAACGCTTTATTCGTAGTTTCCTTGGATTATGAAGCCGAGGGGATTGGGCACCGAGCTAGGGAATCCGGTTATTTTACCTACGCCTCCGGAGAGTAGGTGTCCCCAGGACGAAAGGATGAGGTAAAAGGAGACACCGGGTGGCCCAAACCAGGAGTGACGACACAGCAATGACAGGGTTCCTACAGTTTCCAGATATAAACCCCCGGCAGACGAACAGGCAGACCGAGTTCCACGTCCCTATGAGGTCCAACACCCTCGCCGGGGCGGTCCCTATACCCCGACAATCAGCCGAAGGCCGAGGGACAGCGAAATTTCACAGGGAGCGTTCTTATCCCTGCCACGCTGCACCGAAACTCGTATCGCCGTTACTTCCAATCCTGAAAGGGACCAAATGGGCTTAAGGATTAATGAAATGATTAATGTAACGAAATGTGGGACAGGAAATTCGGGTGTGGGGTTAAAAGAAATCACTCCAACATTCGACCGACGACCCGGGAAAACCCCGAAAAATCGCGAGTTAGAGGGGCGGTCGCTGCAGATCGATCCCGGGACCTCCCGATTGCTGGTCACAGACTTTGCCACAAGAGTCATACCGCTCAGTCATACTTTCCTTAACCACAATGGCCTTCTGACGAATGTGTGATTTGGCACGAAAGAGTTTTCGTTTGGAGAAAGGTAATTCACCAATAGAAGTTGAAATGTTGTTTAAACGTTACTATTGTTGCCTCTGCTTCCGTTTTCTGTGGTGCAATTCATCTTCACTTAATTTTGTTTTCTTTCCCTCAATTTTATTTTTCCTCATAGTCTATTTTGGTTTTCTCTACATTAGGCATTTTATATACTTTCAAGCTATAGAGATCAGATCACCTGCAACTAATTTCGGTAATTTTCATATTTGTTAATATGCAGCTGCAAAGGCACATGCTTAATAAGCACTGATCTCCAACCAGGAGAAAAACCATGATAGCAATTCGAAATTTTTGCTCTGTGTACTCATCATTTGTGATTGAACCAGCAACTCCAGCCATCCAATCACTACTATTTTCACCTTAATGACTGATTCTTTTGCTTCATCTGAGGAAAAACAACCTTTAATAGTGTCATGTGTATGGTGTGAGAAGGACACGATTTGTCATTGGGCTGATCAGAAAGTGCTACCTAGGCGTGGCCCGATAGTATTCCCCTTTGCATTCTGCTCTGTCAAAATGGTTAAATGTCTCTATGCAACGCGAGTGACATGTGTGTAAAACCGAAGTTCATCTGTTATAGGACCCTATCTCTAATAAGTACCTTAAATTGCATTGAGTAAAACAAAACAGTTGAGTTAACCAAAGCATCGATAACGTCGTTTACATTACTAAAACTAAGAACTGTGTATGCACTAGTTTCTTCCTATTCGCTTACCTTTGGCTTGCAGCGCATATCTGCTGCTATTATGTTTTGATTTACTCTACTATGCGTATAGTTCGTAAGTTCGTAATAATAATAATAATAATAATAATAATAATAATGGAACTAATGGCAGTGTTGCACAACACTTGCTCTCATATTTGCATGGTTTTCGTTACGGCGCTGTAATGTTTTGATTTACTCTCTGATTCGTAAAGTGCATAATAATAATAATAATAATAATAATAATAATAATAATAATAATAATAATAATAATAATAATAATAAAACAAGTGAAAAACGCCTGATATTGTATACACATTATGTGAACATGTATTTGCGTGGTTTTTTACGGTGCTGTAATCCTTTGATTTACTGTACAATGCGTATAGTGCATAATACTACTACTACTACTACTACTACTACTACTACTACTACTACTACTACTACTACTACTACTACTACTACTACTACTACTACTACTACTACTACTACTAATAATAATAATAATAATAATAATAATAATAATAATAATAATACTAATAAAAGCAAGTGAATAGGCGCCAGTGGCACGCATTACGTGCTGTCGTGTGTGCGTGGTTTTCGTTGCGGCGCTATAAAGCTTTGATTTATTCGACTATGCGTATAGTGCATAAAAATAATATTAATAACAATAATAATAAAAGCCAGTGAACAAATATGAATGATGCACATTACGTACTCTCGTGTTTGCGTGGGTTTCTTTACGCCGCTGTAATAGTTTTATTTGTACTCGATGCGTGCAGTTCATAATGTTAGACAACAACAGCGTAAACGGGCGGATACTGATAGGTCAAACAAAGACATTTTCATTATTTGTTAACCTAAAAAGTGAATTTATTCTCTCGAAAATAAAGTCTCTGTAACTGAAGTGGAAAACTTTCTAAGACCTTTGTGGTACATTTACACTGTTCTTATCTATCATCACGGATTGTGATGAATCAGCTGATTCTCAATGAGCGCGATCCTCTAATCATCTTCGCTGATAAGCAGGAGGAGTGGATGGAAGGTACTCTCGCTATTCCTCCAGTTCCCCACTGACCTGCGTATGCTTGAAATAGCCCTGCTGAGTTTTGCAACTCCTTTAACGCACAAAGGGTTAACTGCACTGTGAAATACAGCGCCATATTCTAAAGAACCTTAGACGAAATGTGACACAGGTAAACAAAAAATGATGTACTGTTTGCTTTTTCAAATATTGGTCCAAACAATTTCCCAATATATAAACAGTATTTTCCTCCTTGACATTTCAAAATTTATCAACGCACTCGATGCTAAACAAGGAAAAACTTAAAAGAGGGTTATCTCTAGCCTATGGAAATGAAACCGTGTATTAAACTTGAAGAATATTTTGGCTTTTGTCTTTCGTAGGTGACAATGATTTGAGAGATACATTTTCTGATAGGTATAATGGAAATTGTTCTTATAGCTATGGTGGCAACTGTCGAGTCCGAACGCTGCTTTAGTACATTCAAACGTATAAAAGCTTATCTGCCAATTTCAGTGGGACAAGACATACTGAACGCATTTGTTGTTCAATCAGTGTACAAAGAGTGTTTCGGCAATATGGAGGATTTCAACCAGAAATTAATTGAGGAATTCGTTAGTGCTAAGAACAGGAGGGCTGATTACATCCTAAAGAAATGAGCGAGTACTGCTATTATTAAGGTTGCATGAAGCAGAATATCTGTTTCTCATTTTGTAATTGTAGAAAAGAGATCATTTAAATGCAGTTAAAATTAAACAGGAGTAACGGTATTATGTAGGTGCTTAGAAGTCAAATGTGAACTGTGTAAATTAACGAATTAATTATTTGATACTTATAATTAATAATGCTAAAATTTCTTACTGTATATTCTGAAATAGTCCGAATTCACATATATCGACCAGTTACATCCGGCTGGGAATTTACCAGCTTTCTTCTCTGGTCCACTTTTCTTTTGGGATCACCGGCCGCCGCTGCCCAAAATGTAGCGTGAGAATTTTTTTCTTTAACAACTATATTTACTGGCTTTTCTATGGACTTTCATTTTACAAAATTATATTGATTATTATTCTTGCCAGTTGGAGTTCTAATTTCAATAACCCCTTTGCTAATTAATTCTTTGAAAAGCTTTCCAATTGTGTTCAGCACACATATAGGTGAATATGATTTCGGTTCAACGGGATCTTTATAGGATCCCTTTCTTAGCATAATTAATCTTGTTTCTTTCCAACAGCTCGGTAAGCGACCTTCCCAGAGGAAATCATTGAATAATTTATGCAAAAACGGGATGAATTTTTTTCTATTCACATTAAGACTTGGTTATTTATGACCATCCCAATTGACCACCTTCATTTTTAAGTTTTTAATAATTAATTATATCTATGTTAATTCAAATGGATCAATAATACCGTTATTTGGATACTGTAAATTCCTGCTTAGTCTCTTTATAGTGTTTCTGGCATCATCTGTTTGTTTTTCTCATTGGTATACAGTTCTTTCAACTTATTGGATCCTCCGATTGGTAGTCATATTGCCATCAGCCATTTTACTTTCTCTACCATGTACATAATAGATAAGAACATTTTGCATTTTACCAAACAATTCGAAACAGAAGCTTTAACGGAAATACATGTTTTGAAACCGAGCAGGATGGCTTAGGCGGTTACGTCTCTAGCCCGCATTCGGGAGGTCTCGCGATCCATCCCCGGCGACTACCCGCTATGACCCATCGGTTGCCAGGCGATTGCTAGGGTGGTTCATCTTCTACCACGACTCTCCTTCCTCTCATTTCCTGCGCCCGTCATTGTGCTTGTCATCTGATTCAGGGTTTTAGGACCAAGCGATGGTGTTGCGCGGGTTGCGGCTGGCTGGGACTTGCGCTCTGTAAAGGTTCTTCCCTGGCGTCGCTGCGGTACCGCTCAGCTAGGGCTCTCCTCAGCGTGGGGCTCCGCTCAGGGGGCCCTGGAGATTGGTGGCTTGGGGCAGGGACCACGCGGCGTCCAATGAGTTCTATCTGGAGTGTTAGGCAGCCCGTCGGCATCCGTATCTGGTCGCCCTTCGGGGTCTCCCCTCATCCTTCCCTCCCAGGAGTCAAGTTGGAAGCATAAAGGGCTGAATCACCTGCGTGAGTGGCTTTGCCCCGGTTCCGGGGACTCTCCGTCATATGTATCCCTACCTTTACCTTTTACTTGTTTTGAAGCCCCTGAATAAAAATAACTGTTTTCAGAGAAAGGTTCCTGTCTCTCTCTCGCTCTCTCTCTCTTTCTCTCTTAGTGTATAAGAACATCATAACTCGAAAACGAGAATTCTGATAAATAACCAAACTTTGTATTTAAGTTCGGTATCTTTCAGACACGACAGAAGATTTTAAATAAAATTCCTCCACCCCAACTACCCTTTACGTGGAAAATTTCTCTTAAGTTTTAATTGTAGTAAAAATGGCTTTATTGACTTCGATTAAAATGTCATATAAAAATATTTACATGACAAGATATATCTTTTGAGTTTTATGGGAATGGACTGTGAACCCTTCATTCGAATGGTACATAACCTTGTATAACTGGTAATCTTTAAGTGATAGACGAAAACTTGCTACACAAAAAAGGTGTAGAGCTCTTTAAAATACTCAGTTTATTTCAAACGTCTTTTTTGTGGTATAAGCCGTTTCCTAGATATCCGTTAATAATGGTCATAGTTGTCCAATACTTGGGCATTCCTTTCAAGTCCTGTTGATTTTGAGCTCTTTCTCGCGATTGCATGGAAGGAGTATGAAGTTTTGAGGCGAGCGTATAGCGTCCAGTTCTTAAACATTTGGCTATGACTGTTCCGTTTGTATCCATAATGAAGTATATAATGTAGCTAATCTGCAAAGGTTTATCTCAATTAAAATGAAGTAGGTTTAAAAAAAAACATTCGTAAGCATGGTTTGTATACCCACTAATAATCGATAAAGGTTAGAGGTCATGTGAATGTAACACATGAGCTGTTTTAACATTGTGAGCACTTCTTGCATTCTAATACTTTACTTGACGATTTTATAGCGTACACCCAATATGTTAATACTTTCCAATGCTTTAGCTGTGTTTTGGTATATTCCTTTACCTCATTTTCCGTCTTACTTTTCTGTGTTCATTCGTCCAACATTTTTCTGGTACTTTTTGTCCTATATATAGGTACTGATATTTTAATAACTTTTTTATTCTGTTTACTAACCTCTAAGCCAAACTATTAATTACCCTCGTAGTTTAAGTTAAAATTTAAGGAGATGTGTTCCATCTCCGTGAAACCAGCATGGTTATAAATAGGATTGGAACTACCTTTACTTGGGTATACCATATGCCTCTTGTAAGAAATAGTTAAAATATATAAGGCAATGATCACTAGACTCACTTTCTATCCTGCTATTTACCTTTTACTGTTATATGATCACATAAGTAATATTCGCAGTTGCTCCTGCATGATTAGCGTAAATGGGTGGATGGTTTGGTTCATCTTTACACAATAAGGTTTAATTCGGAGGGTAACCTTTTCTTCCCTCTCAATTTTAAAGGCACTATACCACCAGTGCAAATTTGGCGTTTGCGTCTAGTGTGTGAATTATATGAGAATCCTAGAATGATCTTTTTATCTGTTTTAATTTTATAAGATGACTGTATTAGCAATAACGATTTGATAATATACATGTACCAATTCCATGCGTAATCTTTATGCAATTATTACGTGAATCATTAGATTAGCTTACACTTTCTATTTGGAGATTACGGTTATTAATAACTATGCTGCATTGCATTATTTACTGTATAATTACCCGAACCTTGATTGGTGATGATGATGATGATGAGATGCCGTTTAAGGGCGCTCAACAGCTATGGTTATCAGCGCCCTTACAAAGTATAACCTTGATTGGAATATAAGCAAACTTGCCCTTTATGAAATTCGTTTCCTGTGCACTCAAAATATGAAGATTTGAATCCTCTAAAACCTTCTTCAGTCCTGACATAATAAGTTTGCTTCTTTGAGAATTAATTTGTCCAATTTTTATCAATTCATGATTATGGACTACGTAGGCGGCCGTTTTGCCTTTTTAATACTAACGATGCGTACACACTATTTGCAAATGAGTGTTCTTTGATTACACATTCAATGTCTTGATATGTTACCTCCCTTCATAGCTTGTGGATTCTAAACGTAATGAGTTGAACAATAAAAATACTTTTTTGGGGGTAGATTTTTAAGTGGTCTATTAGGTTCTTTGGTATTTTTGGAAGAATTTAAAACTACGTACGGAGGGTCTCCATAGGATTATTTTGCTTTTCATATTGTTTGATTGGTTGATATGTATTCTTTTAATGAAGTATAGTTATTTTTGAAAGCAGTGGTTCCGCTTTGTGGATTTAGGGGTTATGGCGGTGATCGATTTTTGGTAGTGCAGATTTTAGAATACTCTGCTGAGACATGTAGCATTTCAGAGTAACAAATTTGCCAATTATGTATACCGTCAAATGCAAGCCTCTCATAACAGAGGATAAGGAGTTTTTTAATTTCTTCTCAATTCAAAAGCTTACTTCTTCTGTTGAAGACCGTTTCAATTAATTTCAGTAGTTCTTCGAGGTCTGTAGAAATATTTAGAACTTTAATTTAAAACTGTGAATACTATCGGGCAGAGAAAAATAGTTAATGCGCCATGTTATATATTTAGCGATTTCGTGCCACCAAGCAACTACCAAAGTATGTCGTTCTTTAATCTGCTTAATTTGACATATCAAACTCAGCATATATTCTGTTCACATCCGGTTTGCTCGATGGTCCTAAGGTCACTGTTTTAACTTCTTGTGTATTTAAAGTGTCTGCATATATACTAAAATCGCAATTGTTTTCTGATCCTATTTCGCTTATCACTTCTATTAAATCTTCGTTTCCGTTTTCTTGCATATATCTACTGGCGTATTTTCAGAAGTTTTAATTTAATTCGTTGTGATGTATCACTTAACTTGTAATTTCTCCTCTTATTTCACAATACATTTACAAACCTTTCTTGGTTAATACTTATTTCTCCTTTTACTTCACATTCTTCTTCTACTTCTTCCTCTTCATCAGCACTGGAATTTTCTAAAGTTGCATTAGACTGCACATTGTTCCCGTTTACTTTTAATATCTAATTACTCATGTATACTAATTCTTGATGGTATTTTTGGAACTTCTATATCAAGGTCTTATTCCACAATTTTCTGTTTTGCTTTATTGCTGACTTTTAAATTCATTCATTCACTGTTTAACCTCATCTTATGTAGGATTTACACCCCCCAGGACTTACAGGTGGATGCCTGGGGTGATTTTTATGTAGTCTTCCATTTTATTAAATTTTAGTAACGCTGTCACTCTGTTTAAATCATGTTTAATTTTACTAGGATTATTTTGTCTTCTTTTGCTGTTAAAGAACCGTTACATAAGCTAATCATAGTTGGTTGGATCACTTCCCTTTGCCAGAACACTTTATATGTGTATGTTTTCGTGTGTATCTCCACCACAGTGTTCACAAGTTTTATAGCCGATATAAAGAGTTTTACAGATGCAGACTGAAATCCAATAGAAATTATTCCATATGTGCAGTTTTTCCCTAATATTTTAAGTACACGTGAAACCTTAACTATACGCTTTTGCACGGTTACGTGGGTCAGTTTTAAACCTCAGAATAAATGACTTGTCAAACACTCCCTTTTTCATCACTTACGAGATTTGTTAAATATATTTTCTTTAAGTTCGTCTTTATTTCCCGAAAGAGATTCATGGATAAACACCATTGGGTTTTTGGAGCTCGACTTCTACTTTTACTATTTATTATCTGTTTAGCATCCTTCTCATAGTCGGCTCCATTATTATGTACATTTTTACCGGCTGTTTGTATGCTTCTAGCTTTTGTCTTCTCTTCTTTAAGCTTCATGCTTTGAATTACTGTTTTGTAAAGTTCCTTATGTTCATCATCCTTGTTGGAGGATATAAACACAGTACGCCTTTTAGTTTCAACCAATGCTTTATGCATAGTTATTTGCTTATTGTTTGGTGCAGGAGTAGATGCTGCATATTCGTATGACTTAAATGTTGTTTGTTCAAATTTCTGGTATAGTTCTTTAATAATTTTGCCTTCTTTCTCAAATCTTACTCAAGTATGTATTTCCTAAATTTTCTATAAAGTTAAAGCAATCTTGTCTTTTTTCTCTGCGATTCATTTATCTTTGGTGAAGTTGTGTTAAGTTCCCTAATTAGGTTAGTTGTAAATTCTTACATTTCTACTTCTTTGTGCAGTTTTTTGCTGGTTGGTAAATGTATCCACATCGGAGACACTATTTTATTTGCATTATTTCTTAAACTTTCTCCCCTTAGGGTGAACTTGAAAGTGACGTTCTTGGTCTGAGGGCGATGTACCTGTTCTCAAACATATTATATTAACGGGCTAATCCCTCCCCTACCATTAACATATTATTAATATGTGCAAGTAAGTTTAATAACACTGCTATAAAAATTAAGTGCCAAGCAGCAATACGACAACACGCAGGCTGTTAATGTTCCAGCTCCCTGACAGCCGCCGAGTAACGACAGCTGTGATGCAAGATGGTGGGTTTTACGTTTACTATCCTTGAGTGACAACAGAATTTACTAGATTTGCGAGCAGCTAGCTTGCCACCATGCTCCTCTCTTATTACAAATATTCTTGCTCTTTATGCACTAGTGAGTAATATTACACTTCACCTTACATATCATCTGATAGTACTGACAGTTATCTTTCTTTGTGTTGACTCACTGTTTAAAAACCCCTATTGTTCCACTAATTATCTTGGTTTTAACAGAGCACACTTTCATCACGTCCTCGCTGCACGGTGACCAGAGGGGCATCGTTCAGGATCTTTACATAGGAAGGATCTAAGGGAGAAATTAAGATAAACTGATTAAATCTCAGTCAGAAGAAAAGAAGGGTAGACGGTAAGCGAAATTCGCGCCCTTTGACGCGAGTGAAGAAGAAGAAAGCAATGCTGGCCCTCGTAGCCGTGGGCGCTGGAGTGTGCAGCTTCGATGCGCCGCCAAGCAGAGGGGTTCGAGTCCCGCGATGGACATGGGTGTTTGTGTGTGTACTTGCGGTAATAAGCGGTAATGAAACACGCAGTAATTATAAACTTAGTAAACAAGGAAACTTAAAAAACATGAAGTATATATAAAAATAAACTTTAAAAATCTGATGTGTTACACTCACATGACTTTCTCTACTCTTGTACAAACTATTTTTACAAACGCTTATTCTGCATATGCTTCATGTTAATCGAGATATCGAGATGTTAATCTTATTGCTAATGTTTTTGTAGATGCAAGGGGAATTGGTAGGCTTTAAGCGATAGTCAAATATTTTAAGAGCTGGCTGCTATGTGGAGTATTCCATTCTCTTTGTATATCCAGGACATAAAAAATAAAGCATTTTTGGAAACATGTCCGTGTGTATGTCTTGTATATCTGTGAGGGTCTGACTGTGAACGGCATAACTCAAAAACGAAAAGTCGGATAAACATCAAAATTGGTATTTATGTGCGAAATGTTCCACGGATGCGACATGAAAGTTTACAAGAAAATCCCCCATTCCAAACCACCCCTTACATGGAACACTTTTCAAAAATTGTTATTTTCTCAAAAACGGCTCTAACGATTTTGATTAAAGTATCATATGTTTCGGATGCTTTTATGGCAAATAAAATGTATATCTTGAATTTTCTGGGATGTCCCCAAAAGTCCACTTCATTCTGAACGACTTTTGCATAACTGGTAAACCGCAAGAGATAAACAAAAGTTTACTACATAGAAATGTGGTCCTAGTTAAAACACATAATATATGTCATAAACATGTTTTTTTTGTAAAGTGAACCATTTTCCAGATATTTCTTGTTATTTCTTTGAATTTTCCAATACACCTTTTCTCAACTGAGAATTCGTTGTTCTTTTTTTATTTTCTTGACCTGAAAAGAGAATTAAATTTTACACATAGCGACCAGTTCTAAAAATATTTGACTATCGCTTAAGGCATGATATGTTCCCCTTGTTTTGTATTTCCAAGGGCAATATAAAAATACAGTAGCCTTTAAGCATAGACATACCTCTTAATAGCTGTTTGCTATGTGCAGCACCATTCTGTTTGCCACAGATTGATACTCTTTGTATATCCAAGACAAAAAAATCCGATGTCTTACAAGCACGTGACTTTCTCTGCTCTTGTACAAAATACTTTACAAACGCTTATTCTCCATATGCTTCATGTTAATCGAGATATCGAGATGTTAATCTTATTGTTAATATTCCTGTAGATGCAAGGGGAATTGGTAGGCTTTAAGCCACAGTAAAATATTTTAAGAGCTGGTTGCTATGTGGAGTATTCCATTCTATTTGCATTACCAGGACAAAAAAAGATTAATAAAGAATTCCCATTTGCGAAAAGGTATAAGTATTGGAAAATTTAAGGGAATAACAACCAATATCTCGAAAATGGTTAACTCATCAAAAAAAAGTGTATGACATAAATTGTGTATTTTAACGCGATCTACATTTTTTGTGTAGTAAAGTTTTGTCCATCTTTTATGGTTTACCAGTTATGCAAAAGTCATTCACAATGAAGAATACTTTTGGAGACATTCCCAGAAAGTTCATTTTATTTTATTTTCCATAAAAATTTCTTAAACATATCATACTTTAATCAAAATCGTTAGAGCCGTTTTTGAGAAAATAACAATTTACGAAAAATGCTCCATCTAAGGGGGTGGGGGCATTTTCCTGAAAACCTTCGTGTCCTATCTCTGTGAGATACTGAACTTAAATACCAAGTTTGGTATTTATCCGACTGCTCGTTTTTGAGTTATGCTATTCACAGACACACACAGGCACACAGTAACACACACGGAAATGTTTCCAGAAACACTTTTTTTGGATTCAGGAGGCCTCAAGACATGTATTTCGGATGAAATCTCGGTATCCAATTTTTTAGTGGAATGCAATACTTCACCTACTTACCATACGTAGTAGAGAAAGTAAAACAAAGCAACAGGTGTGCAGAAATCTGAATATAAACAGAATGTTCTCCCACAGATAACGTTAAAAGGAACAACCGAAGCGAAACGGCAGCTACAGGCAGCGCGGAATGTCATGGGCTGATCACGTATAACTAAGGATGATCTGTAACCCCTGCCCTAAATCTCTATGGCAGCGTTCCGGCCTGGTTAGGGTTTAAAATTCTGCGGGGACTGGACTTCTTGAACCTGAGTGAGGTTCCAGCCACCTAGAGCTGGGAACAACATCAGGTAGTGGAGTGAACAACGCTCAGGAAACTTAAAATTAGCGTAGTAGTAAATTTAGATTAAGAAAACACTGACGCCTTACTGAGTAGGTAATTTAAGCTGACCGAATCGAGATCACAAGGACAGAGCACGACATCCCATAGAGACAATCTCCACGCCGCTCATAGTCACAATGAATATTTTATAAGAAGCAGCTTCACCACCAGCCAGGTATGTAATAAGCTGAGATATGTAAAGACTGGGCCGTAGGTCCTCAGGACAAGGAATATTAACTGAATTTCTCATTGCCAAAAGGACCACCTTCCCCAGCAATGTGCTCAACCTCAGCGAGTGCTATTCCACTAAGTTAACTTTATTCGAGTAGCAACCGGTACTTTCTGGGTGGTTACAGCTTGGTAAAACTGACGGGGAATTGATACCCACTACCTTCCCCAAATTGTATATATATATATATATATATATATACCGCGTGACTTTTTCTCATCCTGCCTATTGGTAACTAAGCAACCGTGCATTTTACGACGATGCGATATGCAGGTGCTGACGCCGCATTCATTAGCCCGCAGATTAGGGCTACAGTGGTGGCCGTTGTTAACGAGATCTAGTACCGCAATAGTTAATATGCTGGAAAGTCGTGGTGAGGCTCGGAAGTTTAAATCACGTCTGCGAATAAATGAGTTTTTTTATTAAGTTCTTGCATTTACTTATGTTGTTCATTAAAGCATATTCCAACAAGTAAAAATTTGTCTTTTAACCAAACTCACATAATTAAGCTAATTAAGTGAAACGACACTTCCATGCCAAACCATCAGTTCTCGTTAAATTTACTAAACATAAAAAGTACCTTCAAGTGGCACTATTTGAAACATGGACCTTCACCACTGAAGGCCAACTCGCTCAGCGTTGCGCTATGAGCGGAAGTTACCGCACGCCTAGCGCTGCAAGGCAGTCATTTCGGCTTTAATTGTTCGACGCGATGCAGTGGACAACGTTTACGGTAGCGCCTGCACAACGTTGGGACTATATAACTTCTCAATCCGCAGGCTATATATGTATACAGGTGAGTCACCTGCCCTTAGGTATTCGTATCTATGCAACCCACAGTTCGTTCTCTAATGTGAAAACGTTGACACTTTTAGCAAACAAACTGTTAGTGTAGCTCTGCCCTTCTATTCGACACTGTACGCAAGCACCATTAATGATTAAGGGTCTGAATGAGAACCAAGGAGCTGCGAAGAGCTTAATAAAGACGGCTTTTCGTGGACATAGCGCTTGCAAGGAGGTAGAGGAATGTTCTCCCGAAGAGTGAATGTGGTCAATGTGGTCAAACAAAGGTTAACTTCGGAGGTTCGAATCTAACGTTTACATCAAATTGTTGTGGTTGATTTTTTCTTTCTTCTTGTGTTTATTTTCTATATTTTAGTATACTAATTTATGTATTTATTTTGTTTTTGGCTCTTCTGTGAGCCAAAGACACAAGAATTACAATCAGATAATTGTGAATCACGTTTACTCCAATAATCTGTACGGTATATGGTTTTCTAAATCGCGTTACGTAGTTTACTTTCATTCTCTTGGGCGCATGTCGACGCCATTAAATATAACAGACTTTGTTTTATGTTTAAACCTCACGTTTTACTTCTTCTACTGAAAAAGCTGTTGTAAATGTGCTAACTTCACGGGTAAACAGAATAATACATTTTTAAAGAGCGTGGATTTCATCAACGAAGTAAATGTTCAAAATGAGGACCCCCTTCATCAATGCACATTTTGGGTTTTTGGCGGAGAGACGTTATTGCATGTTGTAACATGCGCGGCGTAATCTGACTTCATTCTTCACGTATGAGTGCCCGTAGCTGATTTAGGCTTTGCGGTTCTTCAACGTAGACCAAATCCTTTAAATGGCCGAAAGAAATAAATCCAGTGGGATAAGATCAGGTGATCTAGGGCGCTGTGCGATTGGGCCTCCTTGGCCAATCCATTTTGAGATATGTTCTGTGTAAGTGATTTCATACAATCAGTGACCAGTGTGGTGGAGCTCCATCCTGCTGGATCTACATTCCTACACTCTTCAATAGTGGCACATCATCTAGTAGCAATGGAAATTCTTCTTGTAGAAATACAGGATTCCGTGGTCCTCTAAGGTTGTGTTAAAAATGTGTGGACCAATTAGCTGGTCGCCTAATATTCAGCAACAGACATTGATGCTCCACTCTGGAATGCAGCTTCTCATATCCAGTAAGGATTGTCAATACTTCATATTATGGCGGTTAACACTTCCGTTATTGTGGAATATCTCTTTATCACCGACGAGAAAATGTCTTAAGAACTCCTCATCCATTTGCGCTCGCTGCTGTAGCCATTGTGCGTATATTACTCGCGCTGAAATTCGCGTCCCTGGAAAGCCTGGTGTAGTTGTAGATGGTAAGGATGATGTTTATTACGGTGCAATATGCGCATCACTGAGGACCGACTTAGACTTATGTCAGATTGTGTGCTATGGCCCTTTAACTTGTATGTGGATTAAAAATTTGAACCCGAACTGAAATGGCAGAGTGGTAAAGCAAGCATTATAATACCACGCAACTTATGTTACCTAGTGAGTTGGCGCTCCTATTCGAATAAATAATTGGAGAACTTTAGACCCATATTCGAATCTTTGCACACTTTTAGTAGCTATATACAGTGTATGAAGCTCAAGCTCAGTTTGGTAGTTTCAATTCGAATAAACAAACTGCATTTCAATTGCTGTATAAACTAAAATAGTCCATAGATTATGACAGCAGCGAAATTATCTAACTAATACTTAGCACTTTTTGACAAGGCTGTACAACGAACATTTGTTGGCTCACGGTTTAAGTCCAATTGGTCGTACTGCGTATAGCTCATTTTGTTTTATAATAGCTTTGTTAACCGATGCATGTGATGAGTTGTTCCTTTAGGGCCGTTTTCAAAGGTGTGTATGAATGTATGCTAAACAGTAAAAGTTTGTAAAATCAGCTAAAAGTGCTACTACAGCTCCCAGTGTCAGGGTGGGATATTTTTGGCATCGACATACATGGCGATTGCATTCTGTCCCGTAAAAGCCTTATCCACTGAGTTATCTATCCCTCCTCTATAAAATGTTATGCAAATCAGCCATTAGAAGGCATACAAGAAAGGCGTAACTCACATATGTCGCTTAGTACGTTGCATAAATTAAAAAATAAATAGGGGCAGCTAACTCACCTGGTATATATATCCAACACTCAAATCATGGAATATCATTCATAGTAGACGTGCGAATGTTTACGCAACGATTTAATCACAGAGACCACATTAAGAGAAACATGTCATTGACATATGGTATTCTCTCCTTATATTCCTTTCATACACCATTTTCATGGTCTTAAGTGTTCACCTACCATACACCATTGTATACCACGTCCCAGAACTCTTATCTTTATCAAATTATGATCACGTACGCTGTAAGGTGATGATTTATGTTACAGGAACAGAGTAGAACACTGTTGACAAAAGCTGTTTTCGTAAAAACGGAAAACATATATTGGAAACTCAGAACAACATAGCCCAAATAGCATTTAGAATTATGCGTTGTTGCATATGTTGAAAGTTGCAATTAATCATTCAGATTACGTTGTACATTACATTACGTTGTCCTTCAGATATATACAGGCCAGTTAGTTGTGTTGCCTAAAGTAATGGATAACTTTGAAAATAACATGTCTTGTCTAAACCTCTGATTGGCTATTTCGTTACTTTACCTATTCTGCAGGATGATCTACTCTACCAATGTTGCTTGAGATATCATCGGCAGCTTTCAGCGTTTGTACAGGACATTGCTTCGCTGCGGAGAAGTTGCGACTAATCAGGAAAAGGACCACGAGTTTTATTCACCACATACACATTGCTTTAGGTAATACAACTAACAAGTCAGTATGTACTTATCTGTAGCACATAAGTGGTGTAGGAAGAAACGATAAAGCAAAACATAACATAAGCGCAAGATTTGTCGGGTGCTGGTTTTGTGGAGAAGTGCGGACAGGGGAGGAAAAGAGCATTAGTTCCACATAAAAAGAGCATCGCAACCTAACGGATAAGGTTTAAGGGGCCCTACATCCAAATAAACTTGTCCGTTTGGTAACAAGAGGGAAAGGTGGACCCCACTTTTGAAGTGCTTAATCCCTGTGCACCGTTTCAGGCGGAGAACAAGATGGGTATGATTTGTATCTCTTTTAGTTTTGCATGTGAAGGTGAGTTCAACATAGCCAAACATTCTTGTGATGGAAACTAAGTCTGTTAAGATGTACTGATTTTCTTTGAAGAAAATACATACCTCATACCCTATAATCTTTACCAAGGTATTATGTCGTTGCAAATTTAGTTCGCTAAGGCAAGTAAAATAGGATGTTTATTGCACTTTAGGTAATAGTTTGCATTCTTACGTAATTATACAGGAACCACATTGAAGTTTCTTAGAATGCCATGTTTCTAAAATAAACTAAATATAAAGGTAGGTGACAGCTACTTTTTAATGTTTTGCAAGTTAATTGCCGTGTAGTTTTCTCAACTTGCTCTAACAGCTCGTTAGCCATCATTGTTTAAAGATTTTCTGTTAACCCAAAAATGAATTTGAGTAGAGAATATTCCGAGCCATGATTCTAAATCATTAACGCAAACAATGTGAGGATTGGCTTACAAGCGCATTTAGCGAAGAAACCTCGTCCAAGGCAACAATTTATAATCAATTGTTACAGGAATTCAAAAGAGATCGGTTGTTACTTAATGATGAATTCCGTGAAGGACGCTGAAGAAATGCCGTTACTGTTGAAACTATTGCCGCTGTTCGTGCAATGCTTGAAGATTGATCGACATCTTATGAATTTATTCAGGTGACATTGGTCATTGGAATGAGACAAATCTAAAATGTTTTACGTCAAAGGTTAGGCGTGAGAAAACGTCTTTGTCGATGCATTCCAAAATAGCTGACTTCCGATTAGAGTTTCTCTGGTTATGTCGTGTTATTTCGATGACGTTACTCGAGCTTTCAGCCATATTCACTCTGTGGACTTCTTCAGGAACTAACGTGAGCCGGGATCTGTCCCTGTTATGTATACCCCAGCCGGGAGGGCTGGGGTAAATGGCCCTCCCTGATTGGCGGCTGGGAGAATTTAGCGAGGTTATATCCATGCCTGAGAGTATCTTCAGTGGCATCTAAGGTCCTCGAGCACGCTGTGCTAAGTCAAAGGCCGTTTTCTATATTCAAGCTATTATTAGATTCTAGTTTAGTTTCTATACCCTCTTTCACGATTCTGTCAAAATATCGGTCGCTAAGGTGCAACATCATGACCTCGTCAAAGAGTATGCGGTGGTCTTGGTAAAAACTGTGTTGTGCTACAGCCGATTTCTCAGCTTGTAGTAACCGGAAGTGCCGTTTATGTTCCGCGCACCTCTCTTCAATGAACCGGCTGGTCTGTCCGATGTAAACTTTCCCACATTGGCACTGGATTCTATATACACCCGGAGTTTTTGGCACGAAGGTGTCTTTGGCCGATCTCATGTGCTGTCTAAGTTTCTTAGGTGGCAAGTAGATAGTGCTAATTTTGTATTTTTCTAAATACGGCCAATCTTATTGGATACTGTACTGTAGAAGGGCATGTAGTATATGTAGGCTGCGGGTATATATAGCCGGGACATATTCCGGTTACGACCAGTAGAAAGGGATATCCATCCGGAGAAGCAACACTTCAATTGCTTTAATTCCTCACTCCCCATTCCCAAGCGCGTAAGTAGGTCATGCTTGCGTCCGGGCTCTCATTTCACCTTAGCTTCATTGAACCGGCCATTATATTTGCTCCCTGAATGAGCAGGTGCAATAGCGGCACTGCTGCACTTCCTCGCACCAATCACCTCTTTTTCATTCATCCTCTTCCTCTCGATGGAGACGTTTTTTTACCAGGTATGGCCACCCATTGGTGATCCGGATACTCTCATCCTCCGACTCGCATATGGGCTGAAGTTAGCACGTTTCATGTGTTTTTCTCCTCCACTCTAAAACAAAGCTCATATGAGTTCCTGAAGAAGGTCACAGAGTCAAGATGGCCAAAAGCTCAAGTAACTTCATCGACAGAACACGGCTGATAACCTGAGAAGCTCTAATCAGTAGCCATCGCCGTGAAAGCTTTAAGTCTTTTAAACTGATTGGCGATCAAAACCAACAACGCATTGATTGGTGTAGAAAAACTTTGGAAAGATTACAAGGCGGCATTTAAAATTTGGTTTGAAATATCGTTGGTTACTGGTGATGAATCTTGGATTCATCATTATGATCTTATAAAGAAAATCTTTGGACCAAATGGGTCTTTCGAACAGAACCCAAGCCTACAAAAATCAGACGAATTTGCATTACTGTTAATAAAATGGTTGCTAGTTGCTTTTTTTCTAAAACGGCCATATTGCTACTACAGCATTAGTCGAAAGTTACACCGTTACTGCCAATTGGTACAGAAACGCCTGTTTAGCGGAAATGTTTCAGAAAGTTCCTGAAAAACGCTTAAAAGAGAAATAATGTTGTATGATGACAAACCATCGTCGCATACAACAAAACTAAGAACTGAATTTCTGGATGCCCTAAAGGTCTGCACATGGACTCTTCACCATACAGTCCTGACTTAGCACCTCGAAATTTCTTTTTGTGTTAAAAAATTAAACATAAAATGTGTGGAATCACTTTTTCGTCATCAGACCAAACAGTGAAACACTATAAAAAAAATCTGATGTGTTACACTCACATGACTTTCTCTACTCTTGTACAATCTATTTTTACAAACGCCTATTCTCCATATGCTTTATGTTAATCGAGATATCGAGATGTCAATCTTATTGCTAATTTTCTTGTAGATGCAAGGGGAATATGGTAGCTTTTAAGCGATGGTCAAATATTTTAACGCTTGTTGCTATGTGGCGCATTCCATTCTCTTTGCAAGTCCAGGACAAAAAAATCTGATGTGTTACACTCACATGACTTTCTCTACTCTTGTACAACCTAATTTTACAAACGCCTATTCTCCATATGCTTCATGTTAATCGAGATATCGAGATGTCAATCTTATTGATAATTTTCTTGTAGATGCAAGGGGAATATGGTAGCTTTTAAGCGATAGTCAAATATTTTAACGCTGGTTGCTATGTGGGGCATTCCATTCTCTTTGCATGTCCAGAACATAAAAAAATGAATAACGAATTTGAGAAAAAGTATAAGTATTGGAAAATTTAAGGGAATAACAAGCAATATCTCGCAAACGGTTCACTCAACAAAAGAAATGTATATGACATAAATTGTGTATTTTAACGCGATCTACATTTTTGGTGTAGTAAAATTTTGTCTATCTCTTATGGTTTACCAGTTATGAAAAAGTCGTTCATAATGAAGAATACTTTTGGAGACATTCCCAGAAAATTCGAGATATACATTTTATTTGACATGACAATATCTTAAACATATGATATTTTAATCAAAATCGTTAGAGCCGTTTTTGAGAAAATTAAAATTTTCGAAAAATGTTCCATGTAAAGGGTAGTCTGGGGTGGGGGGATTTTCTTGAAAACCTTCGTGTCGCATCTCTGGAAGATACTGAACCTAAATACCAAGTTTGGTGCTTATCCGATTGTTCGTTTTTGAGTTATGCTGTTCACAGACACACACACAGACACACACACACACACACAGACACACACACACACACAGACACACACACACAGACACACACACGGACATGTTTCCAAAAATGCTTTTTTTGGATTCAGGAGGTCTCAAAACATGTATTTCCGGTGAAATCTCGGTATCGAATTTTTGGGTGGAATGCAATACTTCCCCTACTTACTATACGTAGTAAAGAAAGTAATATAATTTTTGAAGCGCCTCGGGAAACGTAACATCATTGTTTTAAGGACTGGTTTCCTGGAATGTATTAATGACGTTAAGGGAGAATATTTTGGAAAACAATAACATGATTTAATTTTTTATATCTAATTCTCTCTTATACTCCAAAAATTTTCAATGTCGCCCTTGTATGTTATACTTTTCTCAACACAGTTTCTCTAAAATCTAATTAGCTGAGGCTACGAGTTCCATTTAACAAGTCTAAAATACACTGTACGGTTTTAATTGCTTGATATGCAAAATGGCGAAAATATGTATACTTGTGAAGCACATTTAATAAGGATTAATTTTTATGAACTCGTTTTGTTTCATAGAGTTGTTTCAATTCTTATATTTTATTAAAGAAACAGCCAAGGATTTGATAAAGGTTTTAGTTCATGTTCGTATGCAAGGGTAAGAATAAAACTCACCAAGGTTACGACGGCGCAGGATGCGATGAGAATAATAGTGATGAAGAAGATTGTCAGGCGAATACACCTGCTGCTGGAAATTACTTGTCCTGCACATGGCTCCGCCTCATAGTCGCTTGGGGCGGTAGTTCCTGCACTTTCAACAGACTTCTGTGGGCAGAATCCGTCCAGCCAGCACAGGTACAGCAACACCACCAGAGTAACTACTGTGGCGCTATAGCAACCCCATAATACCATAGTCCTGTAAATTGAAATATATCACATATTATGTACAGTAAGTAATTATAAAAACCAGCTGTATCTCTGCTCCGAGGTCTTATTTACACCTACTATATCACTATCACTATCTCTATTGTTGTTATTACTTCGATTATATAATATTGAGAAGTCTTTATTAAATAAAATTTTAGTTCTAACAACGCGATATAAATTTAGAAAGCAAATATAGCTTTTAAATGTATTTAAGTCAGAAAAGCTTGTATTTTGGGCGATAATAGATTTTATCCAAAATTAATTTATTTTGTAGCCTCCAAGGACCCGTTGTCCATGTTCTTTATAATCATGACAAAGGATCTTAAGAAACTATTATTTATATTCTACTGTATTCTTTATATTAAACTTATGCTACCACTTTCGCAAACTGTTACACTGCTCCTTACTTCGTAATGTTCTATAAGTATCACCTGAACAGGCCCTCTGAAGTAATGTTTATAGATTGACCAAAGGCAGAGGTTTTAGTCGGAGTGTTTCACGTAATTGTATTGTGATTAATAATTCTTTACTCTCGAAGCATGTTTTATGAGCGTCTGAATTAAGATAATATGAGGGGAACGTTTTCCGATTGTATGTGAGCACTTCACCCAATAGCATACAAGGAGCCGATGCGAAAAATAGTTTTTGACTATATTTTCGGTAATTAGAAACTTTTTTAACGTTCTCGGGTTAAATACCTTATTAAGAGCGTGTGGCTGAAGGTTTAGCAGCACTTTGTTTTAAATCTGGATATGATTGCTTACATTTCTCCTCGGCCATGCCAGAAGCAGAGCTCTGCAAAATTCTCTAAGGTCATATGATGGTCTACTATACGTCTAATTATCCGCATATACACTGGGCTACTAAGATTTATTTTGATTACCATATTCCAACAGGCATTCATTTGTATGGAAATCTGTATTTTTCCTGTATTAAGTAATGAACAGCTTGCGTTTTTCGGAAACAAGTTGAATCGACTTTCCCTTCCCAATATAATTACACAGTAATTTGGAGATGGAAACACGTGGAATTGAAAGCTTGCCGAATCAAAGTGAAGGGAGTTCTTGGGCAAAAATGTTTCGAATCCTCTGTTATTGTAAACAAGAATGAGTTTTCGAGATAACCGATGATTTCAGACTACACTAAAGAACAGCACAATAACTTCCATATTAGGAGGTTACAACGTAGGACTGCACAATGAATTCTAAATGTGAATGATGGAAAAGCAATACATCCGATCCAGAACTTTGTATTACTCTGCAATGAAATTCACATATTACGACAATAATTATATGTCCATGGTATGAAATCAGCAAATGAATGGAAACCTTTCCAGATAAAATATACCCCAATTTCCAGTGATACCATTTATTTGCATAACAAATTATGAAAGATGGTACTTTTTTGCATATTGATATAGATACTGGAAGTAAATAATAATAATAATAATAATAATAATAATAATAATAATTATATAATCACAATAGTAACAATGTTTTTCGTGTTTTTCTTAACCGTGAAGATCCATTAGTATTATTAGTAATAGGCTTGTTTAGTAGTCAGTTAGTAAATGGTGTCGATATGGATACATCTGTGGGGAAACCATAAGATATAAAAAAATCCATTTCTTCAAATGAATGGAACAAACTGAATAAACATTTTGCAGGAAGCTATAAAAGGGTATAAAGATTATTCTCACAAACTTAATGCTATTATTCTTTTTTTTTTTTTTTTTGCTTTAGCTCTTGACAAATACTTTCAATTTGGCTCCAGTTCAAGGATAAAACATTTCAGCCCGGTTGTATTTCCGTTTGATTCCAGTAAGTGAACAGCGGCTGCTCTTTTAACAGAAGCTAGGTACTTATGCTATAGAATTTGATCACCGGGGGCTTCGAACTCCATTTAATTCCTAGCCAGTGTGCCTTCTTGCGTTTAAAACGTGAACGATGTTTGTTAATTTCAATTGAGCCTTCTTGTATTTATCAGAATTGCGTCTCCATTTGCGACTAATAACGTTTCATCTACCATAGTTCCGTATACCTAATACTGCGGCATGTGCGACTAAAGTGCGTGCGTATGCATCTGGTATAAGTTTACATTGTTAAGATAGTTAAATATGCCATCATATTTAACGGTTGGGAAATACGTTGTGTATTTTGCGCTCCGTCAGAAGTTTGGAGTAATCAGGGGAATAACACAACAACTGTACGTCACTTTAGCCCATGTGTGTAAATCACAACATCATAGTAGCTGTTGAATTGCCGCATTCAATCGCGAGCGACGAGTGCATAATGTATTGTGGTAGAGTGCACTTGGACGGTATTCTACAGAGCTCTCAGCGGCCATGACAATGAAGACTCCATATGTGAAATTTGTCTGTAGATGCAGTCAGGTATGGGGCTTAATAGTAAGAGCAATGTGATCCTTAATTTTGTAGCCATTTAAAAGGTGACCCCGCTGCCAGATTAACTACTAACTATGGCAAACAAAAAACTTCATTATAGATGGTGGACGTAGCTGATCATAAAAACCTATAAGAAGCACACGCAAACCTGCAGCGTTGTACAGTTAGCATGCTAAAACATTACTCTCCAAAACTAGCAATACAAGTATCATTTGCGCCTAACTCTCTTTCTGCCTCTCTTATTTATCGGTTCACGATGTGATACAGAAAGACATGGATACCACTTCTTGCAAACTTATAAGGAGGAAATCAAATATAGTGAGCGCTCGAGGATCAGCTGTAGTGATTTTAGTGCTTCTTAATCAACACTTTATTTAACGGAGAATGTACGAGTGGTAAGAGAAAATCTACAAAACTTTTTCAGTGGCACTTCACTCTACTTCTCTTGCGCGTAGTGTAATAAAACGCTTCTCCCTTCCGCTTCACTCACGGAGTCTCAAACACAAGACCCGTCTTCTCTATTCCACGCTCCTTACTACAATGTGGAATAAAACGCTTCTCCCTTCCGCTTCACTCACGGAGTCTCAAACACAAGACCCGTCTTCTCTATTCCACGCTCCTTACTACAATGTGTAATACATGACTTCTCGCTTCCGCTTCACTCACGGAGTCTCAAACACAAGACCCGTCTTCTCTATTCCACGCTCCTTACTACAATGTGTAATAAAACGCTTCTCCCTTCCGCTTCACTCACGGAGTCTCAAACACAAGACCCGTCTTCTCTATTCCACGCTCCTTACTACAATGTGTAATAAAACGCTTCTCCCTTCCGCTTCACTCACGGAGTCTCAAACACAAGACCCGTCTTCTCTATTCCACGCTCCTTACTACAATGTGGAATACATGACTTCTCGCTGGCATCCGCAGTGTAGCATTCATTGTGTGTCACAACAAGCTTACTCGCTCGTAGAACGAACGGAAGAACTACTCTTTGTTGCATATAAAACAAAAAATTCACTCAGACTCACGCATACACCAACTCACTCGCTCATTCCCTCACTCAGTCCTCCCTTGCTGCGAGTACGCTGGCTTAAATATAGCTTCAACAGTTTCTGGAAGCTTCGTGGTAGGAAACAGAAGAATTATCCCGAAGTATATCTATGTGTCTCGATTGTGCCTCTGAAATTTACATCAGTCTAGAGCGCTCCTCCTTCTCTCCTTCTCCAAATAATTGCTGGCGAGCGCTGAAAGTCATATCGCCACTCGAAGCTGGGAGGTACTGGATTCTCCATACCTCCCTCCTCGGAACTATTATCCTGAGCAAACTTGCTATATGTAACGAGGCAATCAAGATGGACCACTGTCAGCTTCCCTCGGAGTTGACAGCGAATGTGGTATACCACATTGTTGATACGTGTAATTATTTTATACGGATCATCCTAGGGACGTTGCAACTTCGGTGACTTCAATTTTGTTCTCGTGAAACGATAAGAGCTACATGAGGTCTCCTTTTGGAATCCGGCGCTGTCAGCCTCAGATGCTTCCTGGTAAGTTAGTGAACATGTTCCAATCTATCCGTTAACCCTCCACATAACCGTAGGCAGCTGGTTAGTGTGTGTAAGCGTGCCGAACAACAGAGTACATGGTACCCGTTACTCCCTTCCGACCGGTGTATGCCAATGACTGGTGCACTGATTTTCAATAAGCCACTAGGATTAATGCACCTGCACATCCCAATCTTGCTGAGTATTTTTTTGGGAGGTGCTCTTCGACTGTCTTGATATAGTGCTCCGCCATTCCGTCGGAGTGTGGATTAGGGGAGTCGTATGGTTGTAGTGAATGCCCAGGCGTTGGAGCAGCTCTCGCATAAGTTCGGATTCGAAATTGTTATTCTGTTCATGTTCAAGCTTTAGGGTACTCCAAACTCGCAGAAGAAGTTGTACACAGCTGTACGTCCAAACATAGAGGTAGTTCGGTAGGTTCTTTATCAATCAAAATCCGTCCCCACCTCTCTACCCTCCAGCTGCTCCCTCCTTAAGGTCTCTTCGCCTCAACTCCTGCAGGGTGGACCGTGACGGAACTTAAGTTTACAACACTCCTTGGCGACGACCTCCTTATGGAAGTTGTAGTTTTCCTTGGCACGGTATTTGGGAAAGGTTGTCTATGTTTGAATTGAGTCCTTCTTCCAGATGGTCGGAGGTGATATGAGGTGATGTCTGCGCGAGGGTGTACTCCTCAAGTCCGTTTTTAGTAGTCTTCCTGATTGCTGGCAGTTTTCCCTTAGGTGTTAGGGCTTTCAACAGCTACAGCACGTAGGTCTGTAATTCTACCTCGGCCTTTTCGCATGTGATTCCGGGCGTCACTTTGCTGCTTCAATGCTGAAATCAGATACCAAGATGTCTATGTTAGGATGTTCGGCTGGGAGATGCTGCTGCTTCCCTTTCCGGTCTTTAATCTTGGTTAGCACATGGTCTGCCTCTCCGGAAATAAATTCCTTGGTAAATCAGTAAGAGTTAATATGCTAGCCACTCTACTTCCATCCCCAATACCAGTGAGATCTAGTCCTGTTGTTACACGTTTTACTTCACCAGAGCTCGGTAAACAGTGACTAAGCGATTTTCTATATAGCGCCCCTCCAAATGTTTATTCAAGTCGTCGGCCGAGCCGGAGGGCAAGGATCAAGTGTTTCGCTGCTTGGCCCTGCAGGGCGGTCAAGAGCTGCGTCATATGCTCCGAATTCGCCCGTTGTGGGCAGTAATGGCCATAAATGTCGGTTAAATAGCGCCCACTCTTGTCTAAAATTTCGTAAGGAATTTCATCAAAATTCCGTAACATTTCGGAGACTTCACCGTTTAAGTATCGGTCCGTCTCATTAAACGTGGTTCCCATATGCACTACTCTCTCATTTTAGCAAGGACTTAGCTTGTAGGTCGCGGCGCATCTCCTCCACTGTGGGCAAATACCATTATCTTGCCAGTTGATGCAACCGTTCTCCTGCTGATCATAAACCGCACCAATGTTCCTTTCCATGTCCGATTTGATTTCTTCTAACTCCATAACGGTCATCCTCCAGGTTCATGTCACAAACGAGTTCGGACATCAATTCCTTCATTTCGGTCTTCATTGCTATTTTCACACTAATCATTTCACTTCCTTTAGTTCAACGTTCACTGTCAATTCACGTTCTTTTTCTTGCGCGTTTTGTTGTAATTAAACAACTGGGAAACAGCTTCTTGTTCCTTGAACTTCTCTTACTAGAATGGCGAACTTGGACTCATACACCGGCGTCCGCATATATCTCTAAACTGTAGAACACGGTGACGTGCGTGGGGTAGATGTCACAAACACCATTGTACTCACAACTTCACTTAGTTGTAGAATACACTGAGTATCCAGCATGTCGCATCAACAAGCTCATTTAGTCATCGCGAGAGCAGGCGCTTAAATATAGGTGCAAGAATTTCCAGAGGCTACCTGAGAAGGGGAAGAGGAAATATCCACAAATATCTTCTAGTTTCTCGATTCCTTTTGTGCAAGTAATGTCAGCCTAGAACGCCCCGCTGAACGTGCTGAACGATACCTTGCCATCCGCGAGTGGAGGGATCGGATTCAAGGCAAACCCACATAAACCAGAGGTGTTGAATTAGTAAAACCCAAATATAACGTACAATATGTATTCTTTCTCTCAACATTCTTTCGACTGGTGAACAGCGTGAGAAATAAACTTTGTGTGATCATAACTGTTGACTGCGCAAGCCTGTGGCATAGGAAGTTTGCGTACAATGCAATTTCTTTTGTGCGGATGTCAAATCTAGTGTCGCTCCAGGACAAAGTCCGGTGCTTCAGCTCACGGAAAAAGGCATACTGTACACAAGTGTGTTACATACTTCGTTGATTTTACAAGAACAATTTATTTGTTTTATAATAGAGTAATTTTACACCACAAAGATGCCCAAACACGAAATGAGGGAAAACATTGCTTGCAAAAGCTCCGTGTTATTTACCGTGTACGCAGTATTGAAGTCTCATTTACTGTGTTTATGCGGATATATGCTGAGGATGTCTCAGTGGCAACAGAACTTCATAGCGAATCCTCAATTCACGGAGAGAGCACATTAAAAGAGTGTTTTAATACCTTAGCTAGACATTCATGATGACTCCTGAGGCTCACAGTTTCATATGGCAGTTTGCAATGAGCAAACCTTAGACCAGACAGTGAAGTACAGGACCACACGATAGAGTACAGGTGTCTGCACAGGTTACACGAATCCTCATCACCGTTTATCCGGACAGTTGGCGCCGTGGATTATTCTAGTCACTTAGTGCATGCTTCAATTCAGACAGCTCACATTAATGGCTGAGTACTGCTTTTCGTGGTCTTAAAATTTGTATAACCTATTCCCTTAAGAAATAACTAGATGCATTTTCAGTGATCTTATATACTCTTTTTAGCAGAATATTCAGGAGGAACCCTTAAATTTGATGTCCATATAGCAATGTATTTCCTGTTATTTGAGTAAGAAATTACACAAAACTGGCATAGTAGATTTTATAAGAGATGTATTTAAAATCCTATCACTTAGCAGAAAAAATGTTAACGTTGTTTTAGTTAATAACTGCAACTTGCTAAGAACAAAAGCAAAACAAATAGTGGTATTAAACAGAACATATAATAAAACATGTTCATACTGGCATGCATCATATGTGACTCATAATGAAACGGAGCTGTATAAGTTGGTAGCGACAACTTCTAACCCCAACCCTACCAGCGTGTCCACCTGGTTTTTTAGCATAATTCTATCCAATGGATTTGAAGACTACTTTACCGTCCCAGAGTATGGCCGAACTGTCGAAGCGTAAGATTACAGCCTAAACCTTATGTTCTTATGCTACATTGTTGTTTTCTTTGCCAGTATTCATATTGCCGTTTAGTAACAACAATTAGTTTAACCTTCATCTTCGTGTAGAGGTACATTATCTTTACGTTAAATAGCACCACGCTTTGGGCGCCAAACTTGAAGTTGTTTTAGACCACGCACGTAATGGATGCCAATTTGCGGAAGATTGTTTCTAGGAGTTTTCGCCCACGTGCGATACAGAGTTTCCGGTGGCCTTCGCCCCACGTTCACTTTTTCGGTGGCCTTCGCCCCATGTTTACTTTTCCGATAGCCTTCGCCCCACGTTTAAGAATCAACTTTTTATTTTAATGTTTATCTCAATATTATATATGTATACCTCGGCTGCGTTATTAGTAATTTGTAAAGAACGTATCTCTTAGCAGGGGTGGTGTGGCTAAGGTACAAGGCTTAAACAAATTATAATTGTGTTGTACTTTGTTTATTAATCCTTCAGACGATTAAATAACGCCTCATTGATATATCCTATTATCGAGCTGTCAGATTATTGTTATTTGCATTTTTAAACAAGTAAACTTTATATTATTCTCTCCGCAATGATTTTGCTTGTCTCACACTGAACACGCACCGTACCGATCGGGTACGCAATGTTATAGCGTCTGCCGCTTGAATTTGCACGTTTCCGCTATTTCAAGTCTTTGATTGGCTAAGCTTACTCCAATAGAATACTTTTATTTAACTTTTTAGTTTCTCTAGTTTTCGATTGGCTATTTACAAACTGTTTTAAATATTAGATTATTATTCTTCCAGGAACTATTAGTAGCATTATAAAGGTTTCTAATTTATTGTTGTCCCAAGGTTACCTCCTTGTTAGCAACTTTCGGCTTTTACTTTGTGATTCTGTTTGCTACGGTAGGCTGCTTGCTTCTATTCTCACAGCTCCTACATTGATAAAAGTACGTAATACATTCACATAACATTATTATACATGTACTTAATAATATAAACTAATACAATGACTGTAATATACAGTTTTATATATTATAGCATACACTTATTGCTTTAAGGCGGGCTGTTATTATGTTTTATATTATGTAATTACATTGATAGCATTTAAGTGTTAAAAACAATATCAATGTCACCATTGAAAGCTCTCAATATGTAAGTAAATGTAACTGTCGTTCACTTCAACCTCAGAGTAAGTAATAAATATTCACCCTTCCTCTAGCATTTGGCCTTTCCTTGTTTTAACTTTTATGTTTAGTCTTTCCTTGTTTAGCAGTCGTAGTGAAACGCTTTCATGGAACTAGTATCCTAAAGCCCGTCGTTTCCAAGTAGATTATAAATATGATTCATTGGTTAGTTTGTATGTCCGTGTATTGTCTATGAGACCAGTATAGTAGAGAACCGCAACGAGTGGGTGCAGTCAAAAGTTGCTTCCTTAAAGGTGGAAACTTTACTGAGGGAAAAACACTATGTTGATCTGGGGAAATGGGCCACATTTTATGCACGACAGTATACAATAATTTATAGGCTTTAATATTACTGATATTACAACAAACAGGGCACACCACATGCTGTCATCATGCCATGCCAGTTTACACTCGCATAGAATAGTCTCTAGACATGACCGTCAGCGTTGGCATCAATGAGCACATATTGTGCAGATCCGAACAGCTGCCATGTTGCCACCCTGTATTACCGGCATTAAATCAAATCCTCTTCGTACTCCATCACTATAAAATAACTAAGTGTGAGTTTTAATCATTAGCATCCTCATCCCGGTTTAGAGTGTAAACTTATCCAGTCTGCATTCAAGGGACGTATCTCTAATACCAGGATCAAAAATTCATTGCAAATATTAGATCCTTTTCAGTTCTTAATGCCTTGTAGGGATCTTGTAATCAATGAAATGCATTATGCAACGCAGTAAGCATGGCATAAAAATGAAATGCTACTTGGAAGCGTCGTTTTAAATCAAAACACTTCATAAGGTACATCTCCTTTCATTTGAATTTCTTTCCACTACCAAGTTCATTTTTCACACAACAACCCTTGACTACCATTTCATCTTAACTTAATTGCAAGATTTAGTTCATTATTCAGATATCCTTTCTTATACACCTTTGCATGAAATTATTGATGAAACTTTTGAAAATGTCTAATTTTGAGGGACAGTCATCTTCAAATATTTTTTCGCAATTCACGGCTTGGCGAATAGTGTTTCCTTATCCATTGGACTCTGTAGCACATATACTTGTACATATTATACTTCTATACATACACGCATACATAAATACGTACGTACATAAATACATACATCCATCCATACATGCATACATACATACATACATACATACATACATACATACATACATACATACATACATGCTCACATAATACGGATAAAATTGGGAATAAGAGAGCTTCCATAAATATATAATAAATATAATTACCGTTTCCTATGGTGTATGCTAGTTTTAGACCTATCGTAAGGAATAAGAAGGAGCTAACTTCCTCATACGTGTCCCACACGCCTTTAATGTATTTAATTGTGACGACATTTACTTCCACGTGCCTCTTTAGGAAAGTGAGGACTTTCAAAAGTAAAGTCAAGGAACATCGATTGCTGTTTTTGAGCTGGATGATAATCACTCCATAGTTCCACTATATCAACCATCTATAAATGTTAGCACCATGTTAACATTCTATTCATTGCAAAGGATGAAAGTCCTCACAACTGAATCACTATGGAATTATCACAGCTTGCAAGTTGGTGCTTTACTTTACGTAAGGGAACAAATTTGAAATGGGGAAAAATGAAACTGAGTTTTACTTATGGTGGACGCTCTTTAACTGTAGCTCTTATCACCCCATTCTATACCTATTGGGCATCAAACACCACACATTTTGCTAAGATGCTGCTTTATCAGGCTTGAGGTTCTTTTAACCGCCTTAAAACTATGACACCGGACCACACGGTTTTACTTCCCTTCCGAAGTAGATCATGCTAAGGGTTTTACGCCCGCAAAAGTCCATCGCACTCCACCGGATTTAAACCACGAAATCGGAAGCTAGAGACTAGCATGGTACCCCCAGGCCACGGAGGACTACATTGAAATTTGAAGAGTGCATGACTAGTTACATAAATTACTGAAGGAATGAAAGTTCAAACCTAAGAAGCTTTAAAAAGCATAAAATCACAAATGTTAGGATGTCATAGACTTCAATGCGCTTTCAGTGAGCATTCTTATTCCTTTTGTAATATACGTAATTATTAAATGTGTGCTTGCAAAGGTCCACATTTATCAGCCCTCAAGCAGCTGGAAACGACATATACAGCAGCATGACACTATATCCATATGGCTAAAATATTATGCAAACATAATCCAGCAATTTCCAAGTTCATGCTGTTAAGGGGGCTAAATGCAATCAATGACTTCATCACGCAAACAAGTGTAATTTCTTAGGAACTATTTCTTGTACACTCAAAACCTGAGGAATTAAACATGACTTTCCTTAAGGAGGGGAACATTAGGAATGCTCATTATTGCCACGTATGCCGAAGAGGACTTCACTTGATTATATCAGGGTCAGCAATAATTGCTACAATACAGACCAGTACCTAGGAGCTGCAAGTAATTTGATGGAATATAAGTCGACAATTGTCGATTTATTCATATTTTCTTTCAATGCTTTTCACTGACAGCCACTTTCTTGTGAGATTCCTGGATTATGACAATGACCTGAATTCATGCTTTGCACAATCCTCTTGGGCGTATATAGAATTCAACAAAACGTATAGCGTAACTTATTTCCGTTAGTTGGGCTGTTATAAACTGCTGTAATATAAACTATCTAGCTTTTCCGACATACTGACGGATAAGGATTTAAGATCACCAGAGGGGAGTATCCTATCCACGGACATTTCAAATTAATCATCAGCAAGACTATATAGTCATACACCAGTACGAAATGCTGAGAATCTGAAAATGAGACATTCCAGCAATTCATGAATTCAATGTTATTACTCAGGAGCAATAATGTTATGCTGTTATGCAAGTCTTTAATATCAGGAACTCGAGTAAGACAGCGAACCCTAACCAAGACACTGCGGCTGCTGATGTTTTTTATAAGTGTATATATCTCTTGCTAGGATTTTGAAATTTTGATCCAGCATGGTGATATAGAATATTAGCATTTGAATTTGAGCCATACTGAAGATAACACGGATACAGTCGTCATTTTTAACAATTCAAAACCTCCTTGAATTTCAGTTACATTCCAATCCTTTACGTAACTATAAGTGTGTTTTTCACACCAGAAAACTTTCTGAACTCCATTTGTATGTGAGTCTTTTTCAATGTGTACCATATGGTTAGAATATATCTCATAATCGCCAACCTTGGGCTTCTTTTCTCTCTTCTAGGGTGACTATAGAGGAGCAATGTGAGAAGTAGGCCATTATTTCGGACATCGTATGGTGGGATGATAAGTATCATAATTTAGAGATAACCCTTGTTAGATTTATCCCACTATAGCATCCTTGGGTTAAAGATTCACGATATATCATGTTATTAAACGTTATTATCAAATATTCCATACCAGCAGCCTTTATATGCTGAATGTACTGCAATCATTTTGTATTTGAGCACTATATGTTTAAACCATTTGTTAGGAAACTATTTACCACTGTCAAGCTGTATACTCCTAGGCGTTATTTTCAATTCTTTAAATAAATTCTCCATAGGTTTAGTTAAATTATGGCAGTAATGTAACAACTTATACTTCAACGGTCTTGCGCAATTTATTTTGGAATAGAAATTAATTCCACTCAGTATATATATTAATGTTTATTTTTTCTTCTTAGGTAATCACTTTAGTACATTTGCATTAAACCATTTAGCCCCCTATTGACGACTAACGTGTTAAGAAAGCTCTTCTTGCAGGCACATGCAGTTATTTTGCAATATAGCGTTTAATAATATTATTTTTCAACTATCACTATGTAATAGCTCTTAAATTATGCCGATGGAGTTTTTACGAACCTTTTGAGATACTATGATAAATCTTAAGTGATTGACTAATGTATTAGTTTTTACAGGAAAATATTCCAGCTCCCTATTACGTGTTGATCCCTCCATTCGAGATCTAGACCTGTATGTGCTCAGAGCATCAGACGCGTTATTTCTTATACCTTTTTTTTGATTGGTATAACTGCGTCTGTAGGGAAAAATTATTTCCGTAATTTCCTTAAAGTATCCAAGTCATCTTCTGTGTATAAAGATTACCTAATGAAGTTCAGGCCCTGGTTCACGTAATTTATTTACTATTTGAATACGTTCATCCCTAAACTATTAAATAAAGTGTTCACGGGCTTAGATTTTCAGGTTGGCTGCCTTTTAGAAACGAGCTTACTTGATATAAAGCTTTCATTGTTGACGCAGAAGAAACACAGTTATCTATGTTAACACATGCTTGATTTCAAGTTGACACAGGAAAATCAACTCACTAATAAAGTAAATTACATAGAATTGCACAAATTAAGGAAAACATGTTAAAACGTTATACTGAGCGGAATACAACTGGACCCAATACAATATTGCGAAACTTAATAACAATTAACGATCATTTTTATTTTAGGTCACCTAAACTATTCAGTGAATTCTAGTTGACAATGTAATTATAGATGAAGTGTGAAGGTGAAGTAATGCACATGGTAGTAAATAATTACGACTGCAATACACCTTGTACCCCGCTTGATATGTGGAAAGTTATGAAAGATAAACTCGGCTTGAGTGATGGAGCCTTCTTCATACATCCCAATAAATATACAATGAAGGCAAAGATTAAATCTTCTTATTCCAATGACTGATCAAGCGAACATCTATGAGAATCATTCTAGGATTCACAGATGACGGGCTTTTTCATTCATTCATTATCTGTTTACCCTCCTCTTATGTAGGACTTACACCCCCAGGACTTACAGGCGGGTGCCTGGGGTCAGAGGCCCGTCGAGGAGCAGACACTCATTGATCAGACAGAACATCCAGGATGGGTGATCAGCCCGATGCCTGGTATGGGATGAAGGAAATGGATGAAACGAAATGATGGTGAAATGGATGAAAGGAAAAGTGATGATGGAGCAGTTGGTGGAATGAATGGCGGGGGAAACCGGAGAAAACCCGCCCAGACGCCGCTTCGTCCACCACAAATCCCACATGCAGGTCCCTGGGATCGAACCTGGGCCGCCTCTGTGGGAGGCGATCGGTCTAACCACTCGGCCACGGCGCCGCCTCGGGCTGTTTCATTGACGGTAAAAATAGACATTCTCACCACAAGCTTTTCGCTTGTGTTTCTCAGAATATCACATTTTATCAGGACCTTCAAGTCCTACACACTTATGTGTCATAGACACAAACTTTAGATCAAATCACCCCTTGGGTTTGAACAGAAAGTCAAGACTATGACTCCAGCAATATAGCCATTAGATATTACATCCGCTAAAATGAGAGTACATGTTAAGACCCATCGGTGATGCTGCTATAGGTCACTTCCACCTATACTGAATTATACTCTAAGTACTATATTCGCTGAATAAACACCCATTAATCGAAGGTTCCTCCAAGGATTTGGCTACTGAATACTAATATGGATATTTTAATCATGATGAAAATGCCTACATTTGATGATAAGTTTGCCAAAAGGTAAGATCACGTAATTCCACCCTACAGAGCATTAGTACTAGAGGTAAACGACACGAGTAGAATATTGTAAAGCTGAAGAATTGTACACTATACCTATCAGAAGTTGTCTTTACATTTAGAGAACTCTCATAAAAGCTAAGGGTAGACGGCGTGAACACAGGTTTTAAATAATGATACTTCTTTCATTTTGGTTAAGTACGTCTCGATCTGATAGATCCAACTGTTGACCGTTCTTGGCAGTGCTATAAATCGTATAGTTTCAACAACGATGCTCAACTTTGCAGCACTGACTCTAACATTGCAACGCAAGTCGGGATGTTTATACAACGCAGCCTTCACATATCCCCAAGAGAAAGCAGATGTTATACATGTCCAAATGGACCATTTAGTGCTACAGTTCCTGTTTCTATGCTTGTTGGTTTTTCACATGATTACAGGAAACCACAGTCAATTGTGGTTCATGGTATGTTTGAATTGGTACTCACAAGTCAAAAGATTCTAAAAAGTGTATTCAGTTTGCAGCACGAAAAGAAGCAATTATTAAGCTCACAAAGACTGAATGAGGAATACCATTAATTGGACTTCAGGCTTCCGAAAAGGTCAAAATTAATATATATATATATCTTAATGCTAACAAGTCTCTGAAGTTTAAATTCAGTTTTATCTGCATATTGATTTTCGAATCATGGATCGTCATACACATAATGTATCTCAGACTATATCAATTTCATGGAACCTTGCAAAAACATACAAGCTAATTAAAACACGTTCTACCGTTAAATAGTGCTACTAAAACAGTTCAGTATTTCATCATTGCAATATTAGTAATTTCAATTTATTCCTAATAGTTAATTTTATACCTATTATATGAGTTTAGCGTTTATTTATTTTATTACGATTACATAGTTTTCCTGTTCTTTTTTTGCTTACTGCATAATATTAACACAGTGACGGATAAACTTCGTTTATTTTAGTCAATTGTCCTTCACTGTATGAGCTGGTATCTTTATGTAACTTATTTTACACGTATTTAGATGTGTATGATTGTCGCTCAAACAGGTATTAACAACCTCGATTTGCCTACTCATGAATGCAAAAGCTATATTTCAGTGTAGCATATTTTAACCACAGAGGTACTTCTACCTGTGGTATTTTTCAGTGTACTTTCGTTATATGAACAGAAGAATTGCTATTCATTGATTTTATGTATAGAGAAGGAATTTCGTAACCCAGACCAATTTTCATATGATATTTTTTAGAAATGACATCATTGTGCATAAACAACCATAATTCTATGGATGATTTAGTAGGTGATCATAGATGAAGACAAGGATATACTCATTGAAAATGTTCTTCTTTTACGTTTTCTGTGTCTTCGTCGATCTATGATGAGAATATAGTATCTAATACTCCAAGAGTGCGTGCCTTAGTGAAAAAGGCAGTAAACACAAAAATTAGTGATCGTATTATAAAATCTGGTAGTTACTGTTAAAATGCCACATAGGTATATTTACAGCTTCAGCAAGCCCCGCTCCTCTACCTGCAACTTAAAGACTGCAATGTAACTTAAAATTATGTCTATTCACTTCTCTGTTTTGGAGCTCCTCATAAGGTGCTTCATACGGTGCTTCCTGCTGTGCTTTAGCAACCTTCTCATATACTTCAACATGTCGTCTACATCTTGCTATGTCAAGGAGAGACGATTCCCCTCGCAGTGATATTGAAAGAAAGTATTTAAATTAACTCTACTTCAATGTCATCCCACCCTCTTAAAATAAGTATTTTACATTCTAATACTTCCAGTTTCTGTCCATGATTAACCCGGCATCCCTCCGTACATAAGAAATATGTTGTAAATTATTTGTGATGGAAAGTATCGTTGCAGGTGATGTTTGCATGCAATAATCCCAAGCTTCTTCACACCATATTTTATTTTCGTTTATCATGTAGATACTTTCAAACTAGTAGAATTCCTTCTCTCTTATGTACACAGAAAGTCACGTGATGACGGGTTTCCTCTTCCGTGCTTGAACATTTCTCGGTGATGCGACATTTTGCGACACCTCTGAACATTTTGCATCTGCCAATCGCCAGAGGATGCCTGGGAAGATTCAAACATTTTTGGTTCTGCTTTGATCCGGTTACACCGGATTAAACATCAACCCATTTTGAGTTAGACAAGAAAACTGAAATGCTTTAATGTATGTAGAAAATCAGATAAATACTTCAAATTATATACCCCCAAAGCTAAATAATTTATGTTAATTAAAGCACTTAAAATACTTCAGTTTATATACACAAAACGTAAAATACTCCACCTTAAATACACAAGCACGTAAAGCACTTCAGATTAATAATACACAAATACATAAAATACACCAGGAATTAAACCAAAGAACAATTTAAACCAGATGGCGAGATATTGCGGATCTGAGTATAGCAGTGAAGTCCTATAAAAACTCTAATGCAAGCTGATTATTAACTGCTGGCAAAGTTTGTTTATATTTTAGTGTTAAAATTATTTGATTAATCAAATGTAATCCAGATAACGAGTTAGGGAGGTAGGAAAGAAGGAATCGGGGCATGCAAATATGAACTGATTTTGACACATGCAGGGCGTTCAAAACATAATATTTGAGTTACACCCCGTGGTTTTATTCATATTACTTAGCATGACGCAAATTACGAACGGAAATAAGGTTTCCTAACTGCAGAAGAAGCGGTGGAGGTTTTTAAATATAATTCTGAGTTAGCTTTTCGCATTTCCTGTGCTATAGTATTGCAACTGAATGGGGTGGAGAGAGAGGAGAGTGGCAATCCGGTGTTAAAACAACCGTAACGATGATGCTGTAGACATAACACGGAATTAACGGGATAGACAAAATAAACAATGAAGCTGTTACGAAAGTGGGTTATATAAAATTGCTGATATTTGGAAACGCAAACATTTAATCCTTGTAGCACATTCTTGTGGATAGCATTTCTATAACGTCACTGGCTGCCTACCAGACCAGCTACTCAGTGCCGAATTGCTCTAAAATTGGAGTGTAACTTTTAAAACCTGTCGGTGTCGTCATAAATACCCTAAAATCAGACTGTATCTTCCTAAATATCTTAGTTTAGAAGCATTAAATGTTACTTACCTGGGTATTGTCAATATTTGTATTGCCGCCATGCACAGAAACAGCATGGTAGCGCAAAATATGTAATAGCGGAAATGGGAATCGGGCTGATTTCTATAGTCTGCTTCTTGATTTCGCTTCCGAAACCACAGGACCATTGGATTCAGGTCTTCTGAGTTCAGCCATTTTCTGTTTGAAAAGATATGATATTAAAATGTGTTGTGCACATTTATTCTCTATATCTTGCAGCAGAAATTATTTCTCTGGCATTTCTACTTATGCCAGTAATAGATAGTACTATATTATAATGCCATTTGCTTATCTGTGCATGTAATAAGAAAAGATCCACTACACTCTGAAATAATACACAACTAAATTTCTTACTAATTACTGCTGTGAAAGACTGAGTAATCATCAAGCTAGAGATGTTGAAATTCAAATGGCTATTTGGGTACATGCATGGTCATGGGAATTAAAATAACCGCCATTCCCTCTGCGAACAGAAGATTCCTCGTAAAATGTAGTTTCATTGTTGCACATATTTGTTCTATATGAACAAATACCACATACGTTAATGTTGTTTCAAATATAACTACACATAATTAAAATGCGTATCTCACTCTTGTGTGCCTTCCTCTGTTCTCTCCTTAAGGTTTTCATGGGTCAGAGTTTTGGACAATATGAACACATAAAGAATGAATACATATTCGTACTTACCAGGAAAATACAGAGCCCTGTGTAGGCATTAGGGGTACTGATTCGTAGATGCCTGTGTGTTATTATACAGAAAATCACAATAAATAAATTACTTATTTAAATCTATACTGCTGTAGAGTCAAAACTGTGGGCATTTCTCAATCCTTCTGTATTTCATTCCTTATAGGTTAATAGAAGTAAATCTATTTTATATATCATTATAATGATATTTATAGTGGTGTGAATATTTTTAAAAGGAAAACGTTTCCTCTATTCCTTGTATATCTCACTTATAAATCAATAATGTGATCTATACTAACTTTCTATACTCTTTATTTAGTGTCCATTTGATATAACGGACTCAAAGTTTTAACATTTAATCCATAACACCATCTTCCTTTAAATGTCACTCATTAAATGTTTTCTTTCGCAAATATTAATATTTTTGCATTAGTATATTTATATTTTTCAATAAATATTTCAGTTGGTAAATTACATTTAATTTATTTCAATTTCACTGAAAAAATAAAACATCTAGCTTGTTTCTTATTTAGAAAAATAGATTTACAATTCTTTTAATACTCAAATTGTCATTAAAATGGCTATAATTTCTGCATATGTATTTAATTTCATCTATCTAACATCAATAAATTCAGCAATTGCATATCACTCATAGGTGAGAATTCCTTGCTGAGGTTGGGGTGGATTTTTAGAAATCACATTTAATTCTTATTTTATTCAAATGCACAACAAATTCCTTTAAGAAGACCGCAGATTTACACCTGACGAGTTATGGTATGTACAGCTGGTGTTATGGAAGAGCTACCTGTACCATGTATCCATTAGAGCCGTTTGAAATAATATAGGCAACCATTCAAAGAGAAGGGAAGGAAAGAGCACGAAGATCGAGGGGATATGAATAAGGAGAATTGTTCTAGAGAAAAGCAATAATCACACCTTTGTATTTCAACACTGTTTTAGCGTGGTCTGTATTGTGAAAATATAACGCAACAGATACCGGTGCAAATGGGCTACCTGGTGTAATCACTTCTTTATTGCAAACACAAGTTATGGATATGCAGAAGTAGCTATCCAGCAAAACGTATCGTCGGAATAAACAACATTTTTATACTCAGTAAACATATGGAAAATATCTTGAATATTAATCGAATATTCCCCTAAGAAGCTAAACACTTTTCCATAAGTATGACCATTGATGCATGGAGTGCACAATCATATTCCTTTTTGTCTTTCCTTTCCTTCTATTTCTTTGGCTATCAAAAGCTTTCTTTTTTCTCTACTTCTATTAAAGTCGGTGATACTTGAGAAAGCTGGATCTATGTACATATCAACAGCACTGCCAATTATTTAATTAAAAGGCATAATACGTCACGACACACCCCCGCGCGTCTATTGTATACCTTCCGGGTAAAGTTCGTCCTAGCCTCCAAGTGTATTTAGTTGTAGAAACGAGAAATAGAGTATACGTGAACCGTTTTTCCATTGATTGACTGGTTTGTTTCCCTAAGCTGTGGAAAAATTGAAGATCTTACATAACTCGCCCAATTAGATTAACCACGGATCATTTGTATCGAACGCGGTAAGTCGGCGCTAATCAAAATGTGTAATAACGACGCTACAGTGACATGCTTGGTGTCAATTTCAGCTGATTTTTTCCGGTGAATCTGATGGTGTAGTTTGATTTCTTGCATTGCTAGCTCTTATCTCAATTCGGTGATATAATGTTAGTATTCTGTGTCTCTGTTGTGCTTTAAGGGTTACCAACATTGAAAGTTGTGTACTATTGATTCGAATAATGTAATTAACTGTTTTATAATTGAATGTACCTGTATCATCAAGATCAAGAGAAATAACAGCTCAAGCCGCTTTCGCGGTATTTTACCGTCAAACAGAGAAAATGCCGACACGCTAAACAGACAACATACACATATTTAACGAGTCCTTCAGTCAACCGCTTTCCATCGTAATTTACATGCACGTGTCAGTTACCTATTAATATAAATAAGTGATGAATAATCAAATTAAATCCTTTCTGCCGTCACAAGCCAGTTGTTATTGACGGAAGGTATAACATTCACGTTTCGTGTAAGGATGTTATTATTCATTTATGTATTTTGAAGGTTTGCGATTGTTGAAGGGCAGACATGTGATTGTGTATTATGTTGCAATGTTGCATACTGCATGTAATTTCGATTAAATGATTACAGGTGATATCATACAATGTACACAGACTAACACACATGTTTCATGTAAAGAGATATTGAACTTTATGACTTGTTAAAGGATGTATATTTGTAATTTATTCCCCGTTGTTTCAAATGGATTTACGTGCCGCGTCTTTATTGACCTATTCGTCTCCAAGGCCTTTAATGCTACGTTTTAATCATTACCTAAACGCATACATACAAATATATACATACAGAAACACACATGCATATATATATATATATATATATATATATATATATATATATGGTACACACATGCACAATACACGCACTACATACTCACATACATTCAAGTACATACATGCAGACATAGATACACTCTGTGTTGTACAGGTACAGTCCTCCCCACCACAACATTCAGGAGGGCCTGAGCTCATATCTCGGATGAGAGGTGACTAAATCCCGTGAACCACAGGAGATACGGGGGAAAATTTATATGGAATAACCCTTTGTAGTTTTGACTCAAATTAAAATAAGAGAAAGTTTTTTAATGTATTACTAGGTTGGTAATAAAGAACGACATGAAAGTGTATGAGTATTGCTTCTTACTTCTCCAGTAATTAACCTAACCTAACAATAGTTGCGCTAAGTATTATGCTATTATGCTAATCCTTTACATATGAGGTACCCTTAAAATGAAATAGTACACAAGGCTGGAGTAGAAAATATATTGTTCCATTGAGCGTGATTATTTGGTTGCCGAGTTGACGCTCCCAGACTATACTAAAGCATACGTAACGTTTTACAGAAGCATCTTTATTTTAGTGCAAGGATCATTTCTATTATTTAATAATATTAACCGAGCAGCGACATCAAAGTGTCTCAACAGGTCAGAATAGCAGAGAAGATAAATTTGGTGCATTAAGAAATAACAGCATTAGAGATAGACGCTTAGATTGGTAAGAAATAGAGAAAGTCGTTTGGATCAATTACTTAAGACCCATAAACCACCTTCTAAGTACCTACAAGGAAATCCTTATATTTCGAAGAAGACAGAGAGGGTGGGAATACCATTGTGGACCGAAAGAAAGGGACTGTGGCTAATACAACTCAAGAAGGATACATCCAATGAATACAAAGCTTTGCCTTTAACTCCAACATCTTTCAAGAGAAACATTGAAGCTCGTAATGAACCTCTCATACCACAAAGGTATACTTTGCAATGAAATAGTTCTATTATGTTTTTTTACCAACATTCCAAATACATAAAGGTTTTCATGAGTAATATAAGTAAGATATTATACATCAATCATGTTATATCAAAAGTTGAGAAGGAAACCAAATGGAAGGGAAATGAAGAAGAGGAAATTTACGTAGATGGTAAAACATTGCAACATTCCTTTGCCGACCCGGGAAAACGGTCGACGGAATTCAAAACCGGGAACCTGTCTAATGTGAACCTCGCAGGTTACCATGGAAGCAACCTTCTCGCTAAAACAATAAGTTGCTTTATCAGTACCAACAATACTTTAGTATTAACAGCATTCATACCAAAACTAACTTCAGGCCCTGGTGACTGAACTCTAGCTCACACCAATGAAGTGGTTAAAATAATTTCACAGTATACGCTTCATTGTTTCCTGATAAGGCACCTGTCATGTGAGGATAAGCCAATTACATGCATCGCGCAAACGTAGGAAGACTATACGGCATTCAACAAAAGTATAGTGGTATTTAGTTCAGGTTTCGAAATAATATCAACAGGTTTGCTCAACTAACGTATACATTGCAGAAATAGGAACTGGCGACAAGCGAGAAAGGCGAGCGTTCACCTACCACTGAGAGAAAATCACGAAAACGTCAATATTAGAGTGGGCGGTCGACGTCAATCGAAGACGGTCCTTCCCGAATGCGCCTGAAGTAATATATAATCATATAACTATAAAATTCACCCACCCAATATTTATGGTAAAGTAAAACGTAAATTATGGTTATAAGTTACTAAAGGCTGAAAAGTGTTACATACCCCTTTTAACTGAATACGAGCATATTTGAGTTATAAAAGAACATGCTTACAAGAAGGCATTAACATTTAGTTGCGGAAGTCGTGGTTAGAAAATGGTGGTTACACTGCAGAACATGTACGTAGAATAAGAAAGTGCCGCGGATATTTTATTACAAGCAATAGGTGTACATTTGGGTAAGTGGTCATGAATGATTAATTATGACACTAGATTTTACAGAATACTCTCACAGCTATCTGTGGGGTATATTCTATTCGCCACTTGGTTTGTACCTTGGGTTGGCGACACTGAGCATGTCTTAGGTTGACTACGCCAAGTCATTCCAACATGAAGGTTAAAACGTCCATCTCGGCACGGCTGTCCTGCCCTAAAGTTTCCACCCGAGACCGATTCCAGCTTCGACAAGTAAACACTTCTGGCTTTTGACAGTTGGTTACGTCATCGACACGAGTGAGACCATGTTAGTTGGGGATTATATTTTGTAATATATATTTCTCTGTATTTTAACTTTGGTAGCCTTTGGAAATTTTTCATTGGGATATGGTCTATCACTCAAAACTTTAAATTCTGATTAAACGCGGAAGGATAATATGATGACTCTTAAATTTTGTACAATTTGTTATTCACCTGTGTTAACATCCATAGTTTAATAGGCCAGTTAAGTCATGCGAATTCAACAATCCTTATGTACTATGAGATGTGTTGAGCGAGCAAGGAGTTACATTATATGCAACACTAACTACAATAAGTTCAGCTTTACATTCGTCCCATGCCCAAGTTGTAATTGCGAGTTAAACATAGCACTCGCTTTGTATTCAAGTACGAACGACTTCTATTGAGTGCTCTCTTTTAACTATTTGTTGTATGTTGTCATAAGGGTTACTTGTACGTGTATTGGATAGCTTAATTAACTACGAAATGCAAAGAATAGGAGCACGATTTTTAACACCCAAATACACATCACGGCATTCTCATTTTAAATAGCTCTAGCTCAATTTAATACTTATTTCCAACATATGACTGCGCAGATCTCAAACAGATACTTTACGAGTAAAAGTATCGAAGCGCCGTCCGCTAGTTTTCTTTTATCTCATCTATCGTTGCAAATCTTCATGCTTTCAATGGTGTTTACAATTTTGGAAATAAAAAACAGTCCGTAGGGGCCAGGCCTGGAGAGCACGGAGAATGAGTCAGCACATTGATATCGTTTTTTAAGCAATAGACAGGAACCATCAGGGATGAATGTGCGGTTACGTTATTGTGATGCAAGAGCCATGAATTGTCTCGCCACATTTCAGGTGTTTTTTTCTCACATTTTCTCGCAAGCCTTTGCAACACGTCCCGATAGTACCATCGATTAACAGTTTGTCCCTGTGGACGAATTCATGATGAAGTAATCGTTTTAAGTCAAAGAAAACTATTAGCATAGCTTTGACGTTTGACCTGACGTGATAACCCTTTTTGGTCTTGCAGAACCTTTCCCGATCCATTGTGGAGACTGAACCTTGCTCTCAACATCATAACCACAGAACCACGTCTGATCAACAGTTATGATTCTCTTAAGAAGCATCTCGTGCTCCTTTCCGCGATCCAAAAGCTCTTTACAGATTGCGAGGCGATGTTCTTTCTGGTCTTGACTCATGAGCCGAGGGACGAACTTGGCGGCAGCATGATGCATTTAAGACGCTGTGTCAGGATTTCGTGAAACTGAAATCTCTCTGACAGCCACTCTTTAATTCGTACGCACAATTTCGTTGACGTTGCTGACCTGAGCGTCGTCGGTAGACGTCGAATGGCGTCCTGAACGAGGATCATCTTTAACTTCCATCCGGTCATTTTTAAACCCCGTGAACCATTCGTAACACCGAGTGCAACTTAAGCTCTCCTCACCGTAGGATTCCTTCATCATTTTGGTGTGTCTCTGCAAAGGTCTTCTTAAGTTTCACGCGAAAATTAATGTAGGAGCGTTGCTCCTCTAACTCTGCCATCTCGAAATTCGTAAACTGTGTGACACAACGTTGTAATCAATACAGCACTGAACAATAACTAACACACATAGAATAATGAAACTTCCGACAGTCACACACTAAACACAGGCGTGTGCGGTGATGCCAACCGCATTTCGCTCCAACACTCGAGTGGCGCGCAATTACGACTGTTCCGGAATTTTTTTAGCAGACCTAGTATATATGTTCATCTTATTACATTGTATACGCGTTAAAATGTTACAAATTCTATACATATAACTGTTCAATAATTATTACTTATACCAGCTAGGCATTTAAATTATATATTTATGTCCCGCAATCGATCCCAAAGTTTCCATAGGCTCTTAGACCCAGTACGATTCCAGGATAACTCAATCACCTAGGAGGTTAGTTGATTCCTAAAACACCCTCATCAAGCGATTTACGCCACTTCATGAGAATAGATGCTTTGTAATTTTAACTTCATATTAATCGAAATAAGCGCATGCGGTAAAACCTTCATTACACATTTCTTTGTAAATACAAGAGGGATACAGGAGACTGGTGTGATAGTCAAAATGAGTCACTATGTGCTTATTTTGAGATTCCATGCCTTTGGAATGACATCATAAGAGACAACAGAATATCCAGTTAGCGCTTAAGAATATAATGTATTGCAAATTTCAAAACAACAACTACGAATATCTCGGAAATGGCTAATGCCACAAAAATATTCCACATAAATTGTGTGCTTTAAGAAGATCCCTTTGTTCTCTGCTTATTTAGCCTCCGTCTATCTCAAAATTGTTTACCAGTGATAAAAAATTATATATAACTCAGTCAAATTCAACAGGACTTAACAGACCAATTGCACACAATCGAAGACAAATATTTGTCTCATTCAGTAAATATATGGTATCTTAATCAAAATAAGTAGCAATTTCTTTTCGTGCATGTGCGGCTAGATGCAATCTATCTCTTAACTCAGAACCGTATCCACATCTGTTCAAGAAGTTTGAGAACACGGTGATGCACTATATATATATATATATATATATATATATATATATATATATATAGTTGAACCCTAGATCTTGCCCAATTTTTACGCAAAAATACATGTAATTTAATTTTGTAAATTACAAAAAATTAAAAACAATTACATGGCTCTTGTGCCTGAACACCAGGACGTCTGAGTTATTAATTCACATGCTTAGGAAAGATGCCTTGGAATTTAGTGATGAATTCATCAATGAGTAGCTAATGACTGTTATTCCACAGAGAATGCGCGTAAGGTAAGAAATTTTTCAGTGGATATTTCATTCGAAGTAGTAAAAATATTAAAATCTATTTATGGACACTCTATGACCGCTTTAGTTCTTAGCGTCGTACTCTACATTGGGCGCGACCGGAAGTTTTGCTCAAATGCCCGTTTATCAGGCTTGAGCGTCATCTACATGCCTTAAATCTATGACACGGGACCACTCGGTTTACTTCCCTTCCGAAGGAAGCCATGCTAATGATTTTTACGCCCGACGAAATCAATGGCCCTCCTCTGAATTTGAACCCGCCACCTGAGAAGTAGATGCTAGTATGGTACCCCTAGCCCACGGAGGACAACTATAAAATGAAGAACCCCTTATATGCGATCTGTTTAACGTGTCGGCACTTTGTTTCTTTTTCGGTGAAATTTCCTGAAAGGATTGAGGTGTTATTACTCTTGATCTTAAGTATGCCGGTGAATCACTTATAAAACGCTTAATTATTTTAATCCATTCTATGATTTGCAAATTTCAATATTGGTAACCCGCAAAGTTCGACAGACACACAATAGAATCAATACATTAGCGAATCGGGATAAGGGTTTGCAATACAAGAAATATAAAGACACCATCGGATTTATCGGAAAATATCAGCAGAAACTGACACCAACCACGCCACTGTAGCGTCGTTATAACACATTTTATTACCCCTTTGGATTACAAATAATCCGCGGTCAATCTAATTACGCGAGGCGCATAAGATCCGTAATTTTTCCACGGCTTAAAGGAACAGACCAGTCCATTAACGGAATAGAGCTCACGGATACTCTGAACATCCAAGAAGGCTATTAGAGACTTGCTCTTAAACTTAGAGCAGAAATTTATTTTAAAATGTTCATTAATGACATCCTCAGTCGGGGTTATCACTTTCGCATATTGCACTAAGGACTCCTGATTAATTTATACGTTGCATTAGCTTCCTGGAGTTGCAATGTACTCTTATATACAGAAGAAAAAAAACATTGCTCTTTATTACTCATATTAAACTTGTTTCCGTGAAATGTTTAAATGTCTTTTTTCTCCAATACTTCACTGAAACTGGCACACAAATGAAATTAAAAATTTCTTTCTTTCACAAATACTATCGATGTTGAAGTTAACTGAAGTTTATACATTCCCTTTTGGTTGCCCGTTTAACAAGTACTTTGTTATACTTTATTGATCTCAGACATATAAATTAATCACAAGAATGAGAAAGGAAACGAAATGTTTCTAAACATTTCTAAAAAGAAATAAAATAGGATATTTATATTTGCTATATACGACGTATCTTGACACATTTCTTTTAAGAAAAACACACTAACGCAGTGCAACATTAAAATAACGGTTCAGTTATTCAATTGGCGGCACTATATGGCCAATTTCGTTTCGCTTGTGAATCTAGCTGCAGGCGGATAGCCAAATCCGTAATATGGGACCTGTAATTCCAAAAACTTCATCGTTCTCAGCTGGGTTTGAACTCACAACTTCTAGTACCCTCTTCGCCGGTTCAAACCGGACGGACTTCAATCGATTTTTTCGGGCGTAAAAATGCTTAGGTGGCCTCCTTCGAGGGGAAGTAAAGCCGGTAGTACCGTGTCGTAGATTTGTGACACGTAAAAGAATCTGAAAGCTGCTAAGTAGGCCTCTGAGCAAAATTTCCGGTATTTCTCGCCCAATAAACAATGGGTCACTAACAACCACAGTAGCTAAGGAGCATATTTAAATAGAACTCAATTTGTTTGAAACTCTAAAAGTTGTAAGGGACGATATATGTTGATTAGGATGGAAAGAAAACCAGCTAGTGCTAATAACATCCTGAGGCGGATATTTGGTCCTTCTATGTAATTTTCACTACAGAGTTACCCAAAATTGCATAATAAAGCAGCATAAACCAAGATATCTAGTATAAATTACCTTTGTGGTAGTTTGGATACCAAAACCGACCATTAATAAATATAAATCGGGAAAAGTAATTAATATAGCATAAAGTAACTTCAGAAATGCATATTACATCTTGAGCAGAAAACGCTTTGCTGCATAAACATAAGGAACTCTTCTGTTTATTTCTGTTCAGCAAAATTAAGCTTTGTAAATTAAAAGCAGTATTATAAGTGTATTAGAAGCTGCATTAAATTTTCTCCTCATTTATGTGAGCAAATGATGACTGAAATTAATGTTCTAGTAACTCTCACTATATCTTTGGTAATCGGATTCATTGGATGCATTTACCTGTTATATATCATTCGACTAAATCAGATATTTTTGTACGCACCAATTGTGCCAAAAATTCCCCTTTGTGGTGATAGTAACGTGATGTATCTCTCTTGCACATTAATGAAGAAAAGACATACTGCAGTTTAGATTATATGCCTCATATTACATTTATTGGTCACTTGGCAGATATGGGTGAAAATGGCTCTCTTATAAACGTGAACAAAGGCTGCTTTCACACGAGGCATTTGGTGGCAGGAACTTCTGATCAGCAAATAAAACATCTGCGAGTAATGTGGAGCTTTTTTCCTTATTTTACTGATTAAGTAGGGACAGAAATGTAGGTCGCGAAGACCGTCATCCTATTGCTATTTCTCAGATAAGAGAAAGGTCTTTCACATATTATATTCAACAACGTCTGTGCATACGAGAAAAAAAGTTTCAAATATTTTCCTGTGTCAAAATCTCCCACAGATGTGGAGAAGCATGCGCTATAGAAAAACTGGATATCCCTTTTAGGGAGACCGGATTATTTATAAAGGTAAGCGTGGAGGCGTGGAGCGTAGGGAATTGAGAGCTGCATGGTTTCGTATAGGCGATTAAATTTCAGAATTTATAGTTTTACCTATAGTTGCACAATTCAAATCTCCAACAATTCCATCATTCATTAAATCACTACATTTAATGGAAAACTACAGTAATAGGTTAGGTTTTGTAATAGATCCCGTGATTTAAACATGACAAATTCTGTATCGCGGTTTATACAACCACACAGTTTAGCATGGAATCCTAATCCTATTATAGAAATGCATCGCTGATGAGCTGTACGGTAGAAGCATATGTTCTTCCTCCTTTGTAATCTTGACATAAAAGGTAGGATTGACGCTCAAATTTAGCACGCCCATTATAGCACATTGTAGTTTGAGGTCCGGGAAACATGCGATAAGCTGATTTCAACTGCTATTGAATCGAAGACAGAAGACAGTCAATCTAGAAATATTACTATTATAACAATCCCTCGTCCTTTAAAAACAATTCACGTTTCGTCTGATATGAAGACTTACACTGATAACTTCACTCTTCAGAACTCAGACTTTGGCCTTTCAGTTTGGCCATTTGAAGTGTGATCCAAAATATAAGGTTCGTATCGATAAGAGCCAGTTGTATAGGTTTTGATGGCTGTGATATTCAGGAGGAACAGAAAGGAAAACTCGTACATAGAATGTCCACTCTTATCATCTATGAAAGAACCTGTTGCAATTCCACGCTCAATACGTATGATGCTCAGTTAAATATATTAATAAAATCATTAGTCTCCAAATGTTTATCTTCTTGTATATGATATTCAGAGAAAATTTATAAATCATACAAGATATCTCTATGTTGAAAAAATCAATTTTAATAGCAGATGTATTCTCAGCTTTATTTCATTGTTATTTGGACGAACAAAGATTTCATCATTGAATTCAAGTTTAGCCTTGATGAATACACTTATATTAGCAATTGCAAAACTCAAAGCAGAAACTCAATAACTGCAGGTCTCTCAGTTATATGCTAATGAAAAGATACATTCGTCATTCATCAGTGTTTGGCGTCGACTAGAAAATCCCAAAATTATAGATTGCAACATCAGATTGTCTTCAGGATCCAGATATAGAGGCGGATTCAGATTCAGTAGAAAGGTCAGACTCAGTTCTGCCTATTGCAACAGTAAAACTCATTTTGATCAGTACATATATCATCAGTTTCTTTATTTATTATATTTATGGCCGCTATTTAATTGCTGTTTTGCTTAGCGTTCCATTCCATACTGGGCGTGAATGATCGATAATTTTGCTCAGGGGCACTCTTATCATCCTTGAGGTTCTTTTACGTGCCATAAATCTACGACATGGGACCCCTGGCTTTACTTTCCTTCCAAAGGAAGCCATGCTAGGACATGGCCCGAAAACATCCATCGCCCACCACCAGGTTTATCCCGCGACCTCGGGAAATAGAGGCTAGCATGGTGACCACTACACCAAGGAGAACGATGTATCTCATTAGTGGGGCTCTATAAAAGACATAGATGACAAAAATGACAGTTTTAGGATTATAATATTAGAGTACTATACAATTTTTGTTATATTTCAGTCCCTTTAGAATGTTTCAAGGTACCGAAAGTATTAAAATAGGATACTAAAGTACTATCTTTCTTAATGAACACCCAATGTGTTCCTTTATTTCCTGAACTATCTAGAATTACCACGATACTCTATGAATACTGATTTAGAAGCTAGACAATGAAGAGTGTACGTGCAACCTAAATTGCTATTCCTAAAGCATTTAATACAGAAAAAACACCTAGGCTTTCACAACCGGGGTCAATATTAAATAAAGTATTATCAGAGCTTGTGGGCCGTGATCTACCGTGCTCATTCTTCTTTCCAGATGTTTCGTCTGCGACTACAGCAGACATTTCAGTGCCAGTGATGCGTTCTGGCAGAAGTTTCGACAGCGACTGCGTTTGATGCTTTGGGGGGGGGGGGGGAACAGGAATAAAGGTCTAAGGAAAAACAGGTATATATATAGGTCGTAGAAAGGAAAAAGGAAGAGGAAAAGAAGGATCTTATACTGTTGTAATTGGCATCGTGTTGGCTGGTACCGCCGAAGCAAACCTGCGGTTCGTGGGTGATTACTAGAAAACGGAGAGGTCCAAAGTGGACAACTCCTCAGTGGGGAATAGGTAAAAGCCATGGCCGAGGCCCTGAGCAGTAACCTAGAAACAGTTGTGGCTGAACAGTTGATGATGGTACCGAGCCCGGGCCTGTTACCTCCGGGCATCGGAGTGTGGGTGGTGTAGAGTCGTCTCGCGTCGGTGGTTGCGCACCCGGGCTATTTACCTCCGGGCACGCGGATGAGGCGATGCGGCGTGTGGTGATGCTGCGTGCTGAGAGGGGTTGTCGGTGTGGTGGCGTAGGTTCCCCTCCATACGTCTGTTGATGTCTTGAAGTTTCTCAAATGCTTCAGTCATTTTGTTGCTGCTTTCTTCAATGTGTTCCAGAGCCACTTTGTGCTGCTGGGTGGCCTGTTTGGCAAAGTTCTTGTAGTGAGTTTCCAGAGTGGTCATGCAGTCTGTGTGGAAGTACATCTGGCTGTTGAGTTTGCTGTTGATGGATTTCGTTGTGGCGTCGTGCGATTCGGTGATTGTGCTGGCAACTTCCGAGAACTGTGCGCTGAGATGCTCTTCCAGGGCTGCGAGCCTGCTGGCAAGGTTTAGCACCTCAGCGTGTAGGTCCTGGATGGCGTCGATGATGGGCTGGTCTGTAGTTGCTAAGTGTTCCTGGATCTGCGATGAGGTGAAGTTCTGCGGTGCAGTTGTGATGTTCTGTGGTGTGTCTGCGATGTGCGGCGTGGCTCTACGAGGGTAGAGTGGGCAGACGGCCTGGCCAGTGTAGTGCCCCTTGCCCCCACAGGAGGCGCAGAAGCGGCGGCGGTGTGTCAGGTCGTGTGGCGGTGTGTCAGGTCGTGTGCCCTGCAGTCGGAGGTGATGGTCCCATTGCCACAGTAGTGGCAGCGGGGTGCGGCGTCACATGACGCGGCGGTATGCCCGTACAGGCAGCAGCGTCGGCACGGAGTTGGACGCACACTACGACTGGCCTCGAGCGAGAGTGTTTGCCCTAACAAGGGCAGTCCTGCGCCGAGGGCCAGCGAGTATTCGCCCTCGTCCAAGAATATGAGGCGGACTAGTGGTGTAGGACCCCTGTCGTTGCGAATGCGGGACGCCTTGGCCGCAGACGGCCAGAAGCGTTGAGCGCGGTGAGTAGTAACACGTCAGGGAGCTGTCGGTGGACTCTCCGGACGACTGCGGAGTAGCGTGCAGGCACGCTGGTCAGCGGCGTGTGGCTGGCTGCGCTGGCTGGAGAGATGGCGCTGGGTGCTTCGACTGGCGGCGGCGGTGGAGAGGCTGGAAGCTCTTCTTCAACGGTGACGGCGCTGGTGGTGACTTCCTCACGAGGAGCAAGCTTGGAGGCTGCGGCTGTCCTCTTCCTGCCCATTTTGACTCGATGAGAGCTCGAAGCGAAGTGCCCTTGATGCACTCTTGACAGCGGTATTTATACCAGCGGATGGTGGGGGTGCGGTGATTGGTTCGGTTTGTCGGTGGACTGCACCTGGGTAGATGGAGTGCTGCGTTCTGATTGGTTCGGGTGAAATGCTTGACTTTGAATTTTGTTAGTGCTGTTTGCCATGTTGTGTTTAGTTTTAGATGTCCGTCCTTACGGTTGATGTTTTTATGCTTCTGTATTGCAATGGCTTCGCGATATAAACGTGAACGGTAATGAGAGGTTGATGCCGGGATATCTGTGCTTTCATACTGAATGATATTTTGCTGTTTGGCAATTTCTTCTGTGTTCGTTAATGCGAGTTTTTATGCTTCGTTATATGTGTCCAATATATACTTTACCGCCTGAACATGGTATTCCGTATACTCCCGCTGTATACAGTGGATCTCTAGAATCTTTGGCTGAATGGTGTGTATTGCAGATCTGTTTAGTGGGCTTGAAAACGGTGTCAATATTGTAACGTCTGAGTAATTTGCCGATGCGATCGGTGACTGATTTAATGTACGGGAGCAAGCACTTGACCTAACTACCGCTTGCAGCTGTTTGTGTATTGACCGAACTTCTCTTGGAGTGCGATACACTTTGGATTTCACGCTTTGAGTAGCCATTATCTTGGAGTGCTTTGTCTAAGTGCTGAATTGCTTGGTGGAGGTACTGCGGTTCAGAAATGTGTGTAGCTCGTTCTACTAGAGTTATACTCATGGAACGCGTTTGGCTCGGATGGTGGTTGGAGTTCTTTTGAAGTAGCGGTCAGTGTGAGTCGCAACCTGTTCCATTCCCATAGTGAATAAATGCGATGACTGATGCTGTTCAGGCGGTTGAGAAATTCTTTCAGGGCTGGTTCTCTGTGGCTCAAAATGACGAAAGTGTCGTCCACGTAGCACCACCAATAGGAAGGTTTGAGTGGTGCTGAATCCGGTGCATTTGTCCCGAAGAATTCCATACAAAAATTAGCAATAACAGGGCTGAGTGGACTTTCCAATGCGACACTGTTGTCTGTTGATACAATTCGTGATTCCACTGGAAGTACGTAGTGGTCGGAATATGGTGGAAGAAGGCCGCATTGCCATTTGGAAAAATCTGCTAAAGTAGGGTTATAGTTTCACTGGCTGGAACTATAGTAAACAATGATGTGACGTCGAAAGTGGAGAGTATGTCGTAAAGTTGTAGACTGATCATCTTGAGTCTTTTAAGGAAGTGGGAGGAGCCTTTCATGTATGTGTCCGTATTGCCGATGTGAGGTTGCAGCATGTTTGAGAGACATTTGGCGTCCATGTATGTTAGTGAGCCAAAAGCACTGACCTTCAACCTTAGAGGTATATCAATGTTTGTGAAACTTCGGAAGTCCATAAAGTCTGGGAGGTAAAGCTTCACTCCTCTTCAGACTCTGTTGATCACTGGATGAAATGGATGACAACTTAATCACTTGGTTGGTTTTCCGAAGAATACAAGCTGTTGGGTCTCTGGAAGGCTTTCTGTAGGTGGCTGGGTCTAAGAGCCCAATCACCTTGTGTTCATATACTTGGTGTTTCCTTGTCTGCTGGAGTACAATGGTGTCCTTGTTTGCGTTCAGATTTCTAAGAGCTTTAAGTTATTGATAAGTGAGGTTTCTCTTGGGTGGATCAGCTCGTTGGAGAGTTATGGATGATTCGAGACGTATTTCTTCTGTTGTTTGTAATTGTAGTTCTCGCATGCCAGTTTCAATGCTGGATATGATAAATTCTATAGGTAGGACATGAGGGGTGATTGTGCGTAGTTGCCGTCTTGGAGAAGACGGATGTTTCCGAGGATGATAGCTGATGACCTGAGAAGTGGACTACCGTGCGGGTTGTGTGTGTGGATGTTGAACTTTGCAGTTATTTGATGTGTGCCGATGCTGCTCTTCCGCGCTGGTTTCTAGGCAGCCACATATTTCCCTTTGTGTCATTCTTACCTTATTTAAGATTTAGTATAGACTTCAGCATCAATGTTGCTCAAAGTCTCTCCGGGATATTAAACTTCTGTTCCACAGCCTTTCTATTATTTATTCTTTTTCTTGTCTTTTGAAACATTTTCTTTCAACTTTTGCTTTAGTCGGCTTATTTTTCGTGGAATTGGCAGGAACTATAGATGCCATCATCGGTAGTATGGGTAAAACGTTCCGAGCTTGCTACTCCTGTTTTTAAGGTCTTTTACTTTAAACTCCATCTCCTTACTGCGACGTATCATTTCAGTCAACTATTTATCCACAAACGTGATCCCATTAACTGCTAATGCATTCTAAGCAGTTACTCCAGCCGCCACACTTCAAGCAGCATGTATAGAAATCAAAGTTGTAAAATCCATCCTTCCCGCATCCGCGTACTTCCTCCCTGAAACTACAGCAAATATCCCTTCAGAAGTGAGATAAAACGGGCTGCACGCTCCTCTACGAAAGAAGCATTTTCAGATTGCTCCCGATTCCAGGATTTCTCAGCTAGGATTTTGTTTGCCAAATTTCTCCAGTTGATATATTTACTGTCAGCGTAGGCAATGTACTTTGTTCTAAGACTTCGTGTAGTTTGTTAACTCCAGGAGCACCTCTTTGTAATCTTTTGTACAACTTAGCAACAGGCTAGAATATATAGTGAGAAAAATAAGCCACAGTGGGGGGTGCATTAATAACTGAAATGATAATGCCTGGACTTCTCTTAGATGTTGTACTTCTTCTTGTTGAAGATCCTTAAAACGATAATGATGCATCAATAAACACTATGCAGGTACGCTCATATCTATCATCGAGAATTGTCTTCAAGTATACACGGAAGAGACTACAGTTAAGGGCATGGATGAATTTGAAATTACACCTGGAAGCATATTCAGGTATGACTCGAAGCTCAACGCAATGATCTATTTCGTAGATCCTGTTTTGCGGAGAGATAGTAAAAACAATATTTGTTATAGTCAGACGTAAAGTAATAAGCCTCCAGAATAGGATGATGATGAAAAAAGTAATTGTGACAGCATATCAATGCAAATGACAATGTTATATTTGGTAATGGGAGAGTCAGAGATATGTTGAACCTATAGAGGATACGGATGCTGCAAGTAAAGTGCATTAAGAAAATTATTGCAAAGAAATGGAGTGAAATGCATAAATGTATAGATGGAAAGATTGCAACATGAAAAGATCCCTTTGATTCTCTGAATTAAAACGCGAATACGTACAAACATTCAAGAGGCTAGTCCATCTTAAATATTCAAACCGAACTACACAAATGACGTTATGTTTTAACATTTGGAAGGGAGTACCATGAATCTCCTGTAGATGATAGCTTGCTAAGCCGCGCCACTGCATCAGGCTCAGATATGTAATCACAGTAAAGATGGGTGTGGACCTCCGTGGTATAGTGGTTACCATGGTACTTATCGAGGTCCCGGGTTGAAACCCGATGGAGGGTGATGGATTTTTTTCGGGCGTTAAGATCCTTAGCATGGCTTACTTCGTAAGGGAAGTAAAACCATATGGTCCCGTGTCGCAGAATTACGGTATCTATGAGACAGGAAATGGTGATGAAATGTGATAATAATCGTATTCGCATATGAAATTAAAGCTATGATATTACCCCAGGATTTTATAAAGTCAGCATTTACTCAGGGATACTTAGATATTTATCTAAAGATTATGAAAAATACTTTAGCTGAATGTGGTGGTGGAGTGAAAGCAAGCAGAGACGACAAGTAGTTCGAGAAATAGTGTACTTACATATGGAGCAGTCCTCGAGTAAATAGGATATCTTTCCAATGGGCTACTGAATTACACCTTATGGAACGTTTCAAATACCTGGGAGAGCGGACTAAATTTACCTATAGACTCACAAGAGACTAGGAATGAAAATAACTCATCTGAGAGTGAAGAAATTATCAAAGAGTTGAAGTCTTCTAATATTATAGAACGATTATACCATTGTTAAATAGATGCATGCCCCAACAGAAAAATTTTTCATGAGAAGGAAAGTTATCAGTAAAGCACTCAATGATTCAGTGCAAACTGTTTTGATTGAAATGAGTCCATATGCACAAGTGAGTAAACATCATAATTATACTTGATTGTCGTTAATTTATATCTCAAAATGGCATATGCAAGACCGCTAAGAGACAACAATCGTTCTCATGTAACTAAAGAGAAGACAGGGATATAATATTACAATAAATGAATACCTTACTCAAGAATATTCAATGTGATCATGGAAATGAATTGTTCTTGAAACATTTAATGGAAAAGTATTAACGTTTCAGCATCCTCAGTATTGCTACGGCTAAAAGTGTTGAAGGTTTAATAAGGGATATAAAGAATACTAATTACCAAGAGTTTTAACTCAAGGATCACAATTACTTTAGTAAACGTTTTGCTTGCAATCATTGCTAATTACGCAGATACTTGACTTTCAACCATCCGCATCAAAACAAATGAGATTAAAAACAATTACATTCTTCTCACGGTGTATTGCTAAGGTCAGCACAGGAGAGAGAGAGAGGGAGGAGTACAAGAGTGTTTAGTATGGGTGAATTTTGTGAGCATTTCTAAACATAAAGGATACTTTGAAAAACATTTCCCACTGAATTTGAGCACCGAAATACCCAAAATTATCTAATTGAAACCCACCATCCCTCCTGCATACATACTGAAGGATAAGGGCGATGTTAAATTTCAAGATGGATTTTATGTACGTGAAACTATTAAAAGCTACTCCACAACTTTATTGTTTCGAACGTAATGAGATATCACGCAATATCCTGTGAAATGCTATGCCTTTCCTGACAGACAATTGATTTTAAATAATGCCTCATTATAAACAATCAAAAATAACTATACTTTGATTGAATATTCTTTGTTTACTTCAAAATGATTTAACGAAGCTTAACATAAAAAATATTTCTTTTAAATCTTTAGACACCTTATTTTCCCTGCATTTGAGCTCCCTGGTATTAGTGCTCGGACATTACAAGAGATTTTCATATGGTCCATTTGTAACATTGCTTCCAAAGTCCAGGAGTTATATAAATAGACCCCATTGTTGCCTCGCACTCTGCATCGTATAGCTTTCAGTATAAATGTGCATGGTTGGAATATAGAGACTTCTACATAATCAGATCTAGGAGAGTTTCTGGCATTATCAATTCAATAATTAATGCACCACACTGTGGATTATTTTTCTGGCTATATGTTCTGGTCTCTTACTAAGTTGCACAAAGGTCTACCCGATGATGGTCCCGGAGTTAAAAAAATATACGAAGCCTTTAAAATACACTACATTGCATACGCTGATAGTAAAGATATAAACTATTGAAATTTGGCAAACAAATCCTAGCATAGAAGTTCTGAAATCGGGTGCATTCTGCAGATGATTCAGGAACACGAAGTCTGTCTTATCTCACCCATGAAGAGTTTTGCTGTAGGTGCAGGCAGGAACCATAAGGATGGAACTTCAAATTTTATTTCTATGATTTCTGCCTGAAGTGTGGCGGCCGGAATAACTGCTCACGATACCTTTGCACTTAATAAGACAAAGTCTGTGGATAAACAGTTGGCTGAAATAGGACGATGTAATGAGGAGATGGAGCTTAAAGTAAAAGGCCTTAAAAAGAAGAGTAAGAAGCTTGGAGCAATTTTACACAAACTTCCGATGAAGGCATCTTTCGCTGGTGCTATTTGCAGGAATAATAAGACAACTAAAGGCAAATCTTAAGAAATAGGTTTTAAAACAGGAAGAAAAACAAGTAAAACAAAGTCTGTAAAAGAATTTTTAATCTCCCGGAGACAGCCTTCAGCAATATTGATGTCGTCTTCCGTGGTGTAGTAGTTACCATGCTAGCCTCGCCGACCTCGCGGGATCAAACCCGTCGAGTGCGATGGATTTTTTCGGGTGTGAAAATCCTTAGCATGGCTTCTTTCGGGAGGGAAGTAAAGCCGGTGGTCCCGTGTCGTAGATTTACGGTTTGTAAAAGAAACTCAAGCCTGATAAAGAGGCCTCTGAGCAGAATTACCGGTATTTCACGTCCAATATAGAATGGGATGCTAAGGACCACAGCAGTTTAAGAGCGTCCATAAATGAAACTCAATTTAATTTAACTATATTGATACTGAACTGTATGCTAAATGTTTGAAGAATACCAATTTATGAGGTGCATACATTATCCATAATCTAACTTCTAAAGAGTATTCAAATAATATTATGGTAAGTCTAGATACCCCCAGGAAGTAAATGAACACATAGAGTGTTTATAAAGAAAGCTGGAAATTTAGTATCCTATTTCGATACCTTCGGTATCTTGAAATCTCCTAAAGAGACGGAAATCTATATCATATTGCATAGTGCACGGAGATATCAGAATATTAATTCTATCAATTTTGGTCATATATATCTTATAAAGACACGCCGATAAGGTGTGTACTGTACAAAATTAATTTTACTGTTGCATCAGGCGGAACTGTGTCTGTCATTGCTACCTACCTGCATCAGCCTCTGTATCTGGATCCTGAAGACAATATGATGTGGCAATCTGGAATTTTGAGACCTTCTAGTCGATTTCAAACTTTTATGGACGAAAATCCTATCTCACTACTATATAAATGAGGGACCTGTGGTTGTTCAAATTCTTCTTGGCACTTATGCGATTGCTAAGTAAATGTTTTTATTAATGTTAAGCTTGAATTGAACGGTGAAATCTTCTTTATTCGCCTAAATAACGATGAAATGATGGTCGAGAATATATCTGACTTTAAAGCTGATTTTTTTAACCCTCCGGCAGGCGCGCGTTTTGGTAGAACGCCGTTAGTCGCGCGGGGCCTAGTAGATCCGCGCTATATTTTTGTTGTTATTGTTTGCATTTTTGTTTTTCTTTCGTTTATTTCTTTTTTCCCTATTTTCCCTTTATTTAGATTAAGCGTAAATGGCTTTCATTAGTAGGTATTATCTTACAGCATAAAAATACAATCTAAAATACGAGTACATATATAGTATAAATTGTCTAAAACGACATCGACCACGAAATGCCGGCAACTGTTCGTCGACAGTGACATTTTGTCCAAGAGAATAATGGATCTGACAGTTGTTCAGAAACAATGTAAACATTTCTCTAACAGCAGCCAATTTATCCAATCTTCGTCGCTCCAGTCCTGAGCTTTTGTCATCAAAGCGAATACAGCGTATTAGAAAACTGAATCGCTTTTCGGACATAGCCATTCGCAATCGAGGAATTCCAAGATCGGTTCTCCAAAAATGGTGAATATTCTGGTGTCCACCACGAAAAATTCCTGCCAGGTACAATAAGACTAGGAAAGCTTTTATTTTTATTACATCTGTAGGTGTGCTGTCTCTCTCACGATCAAATTTGTGCTGCACACTGCCAATGTCAGTATTTGATCTTTCAACAATCAAATCAATCATATCTTCGGTAACAAAAGTTTTGCATTTTTGGCAGCTCCTACTACACTAGGAAGTTTGGTCAATACATTGTGAGCCCTTGTATGTGTTGTTTTCCAAGGTGTTTTTTTCCATTTCGTTCCATCTCTTCCTGTAAATAACAACAGAATGTATTGTCAATAATAATAATAACACTTATAACTATAACAATAATTATAATAATAAGAAGAATTACTATGATAAGCATACGATGTTACCTATAAAATACATGTTATCATACAAGCTGCTTTCATCGTCTTCCTCTTCATCTTCTTGGTCAGTTTCTGAATCTAAAGATCTCGTTTCGAGTTTATCTTCTGAATCAGAATCATCTGATTCATATAAGTTGTCATCCACGGGCAAAGCATCATCATCGCAAAGTAGGCGATGTACTTCTTCCAAATCAATCGTATTTTGTAGATCGTACCTTTTACTCGTATTCATGACGAAGCAGTAACAGTTCCTTGCGTTAGTAAAGCAATATTGCACAAAAGGTAATGAGAAACAAATCTGTCAAAAATATATAACGAGAGCAGGCCGCCGGGGCCTGGTTGACCTGTGCGACACGTAATTGCCGATTAGTCATTCTTCCAGCCAAACAAATAAACAGATAAGGTAATCGCTGCAGCAAATAATCGCGCAAGGTGTAATGTTAGAGGTCCTAGTCTGGCAATTGAATAGGTGTGTTCGTTCGAAAACTATAACATTTGTATAATGCCAGGGGTCTCTCAGGCCTCCAGCGACTAACGCAGGGTTAAGATAGAGAACCCTTGTATGGCCCTTATGCTGTTTCTAAAGATCATACGCAGGAAGCCAACATGTTTTTTGAGACTAATGATTATGTGAATGTACTTAGGTGAGTACCATACATATTGAACATGATATTTCAACAGGTTCTTTCATCGATGGTATGAGTGTAAATTCTGAGTACGAGTTTTCCCTTCTATTGCTCCTGAATTCCATACACTTGAAAGCCTTCAAAACCTATATACCTGCTTATTATCGATACAAACTTATGGAATAAATCACATTTCATTGGTCGATCAGAAAACAAGTTATACTGAGTCTTTGCATAAAAGTTATATGTAACCTAAGTAATTAGCGCTTACATGACAAAGATATTGTAAACAAGATTCAACACTTCTGAAATCATATGTTAGGAAAACACAATATAACATATATGGCGCCAAGATAGCGGCAACATAGCAAACAAGCTTCAACAATTTTGGAAATAAAATGCTTAATAAGCATACTGAAAATATGGCGTTAGATTGTTGTAAGTGAAATACAACACTATACAAATGGAAAGAACAGTATTTATAAAGGCGGTTTTCAAAACTATAATGCATTAATAACTGTTCCAGTTAAACAAATACAGCAAAGGATTAAAGCTCTTGTTCAAACTTGACAGAAGGAACTTCAACGAGCTACAGATGTAAACTGTAAGTACGCTTTTATAAAACAATTTACATCTACACATACAAACCTCTAATATTCATTACAATTATACTGCATTAATTGTTGTAGGCAAAGAAATGCAGCAAAACACGGATGGTCTGGTTCAACCAGGATCGAGCGTACTTCCAACCTACAGATGAACATAGTAAGGATTTCCTTTTCAAAGCAGACATTCTATACGCAAATCTCTAATTTGGTTTCGAAGTATAATACTTCCATTAGTGCAAATCAAAATCCTGAAGAAATAGTTCATCCAGGAACATTGAACTTCACCACCTTATATCTTCAGAGTAAGATACCAACATGCAAATGGGATTCCATCAAATTTGATGTACGAACAAACATGCTCCTGTCATGTGCAACATCCTACTAGATATCCCTAATGATCTGTTCTGCCAGGCTTCTACCATGTACAACCACCCAAGACATTTTAATACCCTGCAACCTGGAGCACACCCCTACTCATTACAGTAACGTTATAGTATCCAGAATCCCTTTGCGTATCCCTACACGTTAGTTCAATCAGACTCCCACGTTTTCAACTTATTGGACAGCCTCACATAGCCCTCTAGCGAGGATACCAGGTTTTAAAATTAACCCGACATATGCTAGTATAAAAGACTCTGTGGTCCTGTTCTAAACATCCGTTCCCCTGGATTCAATCACAATCCCAGCATGAGAGAATTCATAGGGCAATAACTTTGGGGATATCCAGAAATGATAACTAACGGAGTAACCAGCCTGCAATATTAAGACCTTGGAAAGGAAAATGAGTTTATCCCTAAAGAACCCGAGGATCGCTGATCCTTCAGCTGTTCCCACCCAGCCATTAACCTCAACAAATCAAAGTGATGCTGCTCCTGCAACAACTCACGACCAGCCTTTAATTGCAGGTGGCAAGAGATCTGCTAAAACAGACCCATCTTCCAGCAAAAGATCTTAGTGTGTCATACTCAGCTACAGTGTAAGGTATATCCTGCATTCAAATGATCCATTATTAATAAACACGACAGCACTCTAAGAATAGCGAACGTTGAAGTTCTAATCAAGGATATAGAGAGCTTGTGTTGAATGAAATAAAGTACCTATTCATAAAGAACAATCTAATTTCAAAATGATTTGTTCTCTGGAGGCTCTGCATATAATATACTGGTCGTGGTATGTGTCACACGTGAGGGAGAGTTCGAATTTGTAAGCAGAAAGAGAGAGGTCATGGCCCTAACATGAGCTGACGCCGACCGATCGTGAAATAAAAAGAACATGGAAAAGGCTTTCTTCGGTGTCCGCAGTTAGTTGTGTTAGCTTATTGGAATCGAAGCTTCCTTGTTCCTTGTGGAAAGTAATTTGGACTTGTGTGACAAACAAGTAAGTATGAGTTTCTTCATATGAGTTTAACAACCATTTTATTTAAAATTTGGGGTGACTTATTTTAATTCTTCGCCCCCCTCTGTCTTCCTCCTTTGTCAGTACATTTCGAGCTTCCAGTGGGCAAGCGCCACATATGCAAATATGTTTTTAACAGAGTGTCAAAATTGGAAATACTTGTTTGCAATTGTAACCCTTAATCTTGCGTGAAAATTGTAATTTTAAATATTCGGTAAGCTTGAGTACGCGTCGTGCATTTAAGTGCAAACTTTTTGACACCTTTATGAGTCTCATTAGTGCCTCATTCTTGTGTGCATATATTTCGACTTAGGTCATACCGGAAAGTATCTTTGTCTGTTACGTAATAGTGCACTATAGAATGATATAAATTTCTATGGCTGTTTCTCGGAACTTATGCTCGGAATTACGGTTCATTTCTTTTGAGCATTTGTACTAAGAAATAATTGGGTGCGGGGAAGGTTTCTAATGGGCACTTTGAAAGTATGGTTGGTAGCTATTAAGACTTCTTGTTCTTACGTGTAGTCAAGAAGTTTCTTTTAATGACAGAGTGATTATCCAAGCAAAGTTTGGATAGAGGTTCTCAGTTGATCTGAGTTTGAGTTAGCTGCAATAGTTATTGCCCGCTCCAGTTTAAGATACCCATGTATTATATATAATTGCCAATATAGGGATTTTCAAGTTACCTAATAAAGACACATGATATATATTACCCTCTTTTCTGTGTTACTTGGTGTGGGGCTTTGATAGTGCTTTAGCTTAGCCTGAAATTCAATTTATATTTATAACATTCTTTTGTAAGCAATCGAACTCTTTCTGGCATAATTAGGTTTCCTTTGCCTTTGCTACTAGGAGTTAGACACTAATTATTGATATTGTAATTTTGTGCCACAGATATGTACACATGGTGCTAATTCGAGATTTATCTATTGTGACTTAAAGATATAAAGGGAAAGTAACTGACATATGCTTGCCATTACAGCTAACTAGGAGATATTTAACATATAGCCGTGCGTTTTAGTTATTCGGCTTAAAAAGAGGAGAGCTGTGGAACCGCTTTAAGTTAGCTTGAAATTCAATTTATATTTCCAACTTTATTTGGCAAGGAATTGAATTCTTTCTGGTACAATTGGTTTTTCTTTAGCTTTGCTACCAGGAGTTACACAATTAATTACCGGTATTGTAGCTTCATGTCACAGATATTTGCACTCAATACTAACTTGACATTTACTTATTGAGACTCAAAGATATAAAGAGAAAGAAACAGCAACATGCTTGGTATTTGAGTTAACCAAGAGATATTTTACACATACCAATGTTTTTTAATTATTCAGCTAATTGGGGGAGATCCGTGGTAATGCTCTAACTTGGCTGAAAATTCAGTTTACATTTCTGAACTTCAATGCTGAAGAAATGGATTCTTTGTGTTGCAGTTCTTTACCTTTGCCTTTTCTTTTAGCAGCTAAACAAATTAATTACTGGTACTGGAATTTTATGTTATAGATATGTGCAACAAATATTCATTTGAGATTTGATTATAAAATTTTTATCTGTGGCATGGTTGTGGGGTATTTCAGTTAATCAAGACATTTTCATTTATAGCAGTTCTTTTCAATTACATAGTATGGAACAGTGATAGTGCCCATAAATACTTTGAAATTTAATTTACATTTTTAGTTTTCATTCCCAAGCAATTGAACTCTACTTTTCAAACCTAGTTACTCTGGTTTCCATTTCAGCAATTAAAGTTTGTTAATATTGTCAGCTGTTTATATATATTTATGTCTAATAGCGAGGTGGGATTTATTTTGAGACATAAGTTTGAAACTTATAATCATGGAATAACTTCCCTCAACAGATTATAATATTTTGTAATTTAATGATGCACAGTTACTGCTAAGATGTGACCTAGTTCGGATAACTTATCCCGCAGTTTGACGTCTTTTAAGCTTTGTAGTTTTCAAAGAAGAGAAATCCCGCTTGCCACTGGCTAATCTTTCACTATCACGTTTTGGTTTTATGCTTAAAATAATTATCTTCGATTATATATGCTTAAGGGAAGTAGTGCTGTTTTCCAATTTCTATATTGATAGATATTGTTGAATATAATTATTCCTTCAACAATATTTCTCTGAATTTTTAGATTTAAGCTGTGGTGAGGATGGCTTTTTGTTTAAATATATTATTGTAATTGGCATTGATATTTAGATAGTCCACAGTTTCTAGTTACCGATTCATTCTTATATATACCTCTCTTACGCAAAATAAAACACGCTCCCTAAGTGCACAGTTGCGCCATTGAATAGTGCAGATTTGTTTGGATGCTCGGAGCATGTAGTCCCAGCTGTAGAGGTATTAACAGTTTATTTTCCTACAACAGTATACTTTTATTAGAGATCTTGGCACTCGTTTAAATAGCAGTTTTAATTTGTTTTATTTTATTTAATCAGTTTAATTGGTATTTATATTGGCAGTATATGTTAATTGAATTTTGTATGTTATACTTGTTTTGAATATGTGCTTTATCAATTTTGCCCTTGCCTAAGTCCTTTGAGAGGGCAGGATTCTCTATTAACGATAAGCTGATTTTAATAAAACTAACTAAAGATTCACAGTGGTTCTCGTTCAGGGTTAACCGCTGTTTCTTTATCCATTGACTCCACTCCCAGACCACTAGACAGCGCTGAAGTGTGTCGTTTCAACATTCCATTAAAAAAACATGTATACTTTGCGTTTTTAATGCAACACTAAAGTGGACAATAACTATCCCTTTATGACACTTTACTACTAAAGTACAGAGGAAACTGCACAAAACATATTTAAATATGAAGGACAGTGCTACCCAAAATCTTTGGTTTTCAACTCATTGCATGACAATCGCCTCCTGCTACTACGATATCCATTTCAGGCTCGTGCATATATTTCTGCCAGATTCAATTACAATAAAAAAGGCATAATGGATATGAAGAACAATTATCCATATCCAGGGCTTTTCTATAACTTCGTTGTTAAGAAGGCGATTACAATTATCAATTTGTTAAGCTTAAAGAACCGCTCTTAACAAATGTGCAGCTGTTTGTCATTCTCTAACTTGTTTCTTTATGCAAGATTTGTTTTATCGCTGTTTTTAGCCCACTGGAATGTCCAATAAAAAATTCCAACGCTCTGCGATAGCGTATCGTTTTCACACTGCCACCAGCGCCTGAATACGGAATGCCGAATGCTTTTGTTACTTTTGCTTGCCAAGACAGAGACAAGGTATGCTGTGAAAAATAGAAATAGTATGTGGATTTTTAAAATTATTAGAACATAAAGACTGTTGTGATGTCTTCCTGTGACCCCAAATAATTAGATTTTATGGGGCAAACTCCCCAATCTGTTGAACAGCTGTGACAGTGGCCTTTAAAATGAGTTTAATTTTAGGTTAGCAAGGACAGAGAAAACTATTGGCAACGCAGTTTCATATTGTTTTGATGCAAGTTTCATTGATGCATAATAAATCCGCAATTACTGCTTAATTTTCTTAATGGTTTTTGAGTTTCAATTATAATTTTTAATGAAACAGTTCTCAGGCAGGTTTTCGCATATTTTAATGTATACTATCAAGTATAAGTGTGTACTTATTCTTTTATTCGTGATTTAGCAATTTTAAGCTTTAGTTAAACTCTGTGGACAGGTTTTTCCATCTCAATATTTTAATGACAATCATTATTCGTGTCTGAAAATATCCACATTATTTTAGCTATTTAAGTAGAAGATCGTAGTGAAAGGAAAGTTCACTTTCACTAATTGTGTTATCTGAGGGAATTTTACAGCTACAATTATTTTATTTCGGGTTATTTTTATAAGCTCATTTATTAAGCATGAATTATAATCTTATAACCCATCTGACCATCTTCTGTGTCGTTCTCCGTGCCCCAGGGTTACATGTCAGTCTCTGGTTCCTGAGGTCGCAGGTTCAAACCCAGTGGAGGACGATGTGTTTTGTACGGGCGTAAAAGCCTTAGTATGGCTTCCTTAGGAAGGTAAGTAAAGCTGGTGGTTCCGTGTCATGGATTTACAGCGCGTAAAAAACGCCAAGCCTGATAAAAAGGGCTCTGATTAAAATCCCGATATTTCACGCCCAATTTAGAATGGGATGCTAAGAACTATAGCGGTTAAAGAGCGTCCATAAACATCGCCAATTTATTTATTTATTGCCTTCTGTTATGTTCTTCCTCTTCCGGTAGCATCAGTATAAATTCAGATAGCTATGTTACGGGAAACTGATAAGTAGCTTTCTGCTAGCCACTTCCTTTAAGAGAATGAAATTATCTTAAAGCAATTCTAGGAACGAACGTGTATTGCTGTACGATATGACAGTCACTAAAAGTGCATAGTTCTCAAACTTAACCTAAAATTGAGGCAAATCGATTCCTGAAACACACAATGGAACACAGAATTTGTCACTATTATAAGCTAAATTTCATAAATCAATAACTTTTACTTTTTTATTACAATACAGATTACACAGAATTTATTTTACTACTAAAATTCATCTCTTAAGGCCTACGTTGGAAGCATCATTTGCCAGTATTATCAGACGGAACATTACTTCAAGCGTAATCACTAACATTTATATTTTACGCTAAAACGAATAAACAAATATTAGACAATTAAAATGTCAAACCTCTATTGCATCTTCCTCCTACAGCAGCATTAAAATGACGTCTATGTGAATCGTTGTATACAAATGCGTTAGAATGAGGGTTTCTGGGTTTGTTGCGTTCAACAACCAAATGTTTATTCTTAAAAAAGAAAATTGTTACGAAGTTAAAGAATGCAGATCACTTGGTTAGCGTATTTAACAAAAGATTACAGAATACCTCTGACTGTCTTGCATGTTGTGTGGTGTCCTCAAGACATGTAACAAAATCCCATAAAAACAATGAAAACTTTATGCATGAAATTTGTTCCCCAAACAATTTTATTGTGAGTCATATTGAGTAGAAATGTAATTCTTGACAAGCAAAATGAGAAATTATCAATTAATGTAGGGGAAACAATAAATTTTGTTTAGGAAATATGGATAAGATCTTTCCTATATACCTGTCATCTGAGAAAAGACATTTTTAAGTCAATCACTTCATAGTGGAAAAGGATGGAAATTCACCTACTCAATTCTGCAATCTCAATTTACTTTGATATGCTGAGGGTGATGGCTGGGTGGAAGCAGCTGCAGATCAGCGCCCTCTGATTCTTCAGAGATATAATCATCTCCTTTACCAAAGTGTTAATATTGCAGGCTGGTTACCTGGTTGGTTATCATTGCTGGAAATCTCTAAACCTGTTGCCCTATGAATCCTCTGCTGCTGGTGATTACAATAGAATGGATGTTTGGACAGCACCACGGAATGCTGTATGCTAGCACATGTGCGGTTAAATTTTGAAACCTGGTATCCTGGCTAGAGGATATAAGGCTGTGCGATAAGTTTAAAATGCTGAGAGTCTGGCTGAACTAATGTATTTTTTTATTTATAGACGACGCTCTTTCACTGGTGTGGTCCTTAGCGTCCCATTCTATATTGGGTGAGAAAGAGTGGTAATTTTGCTCAGAGGTCTCTTTATCAGGTTTGAGGTTCTTTTACGTACCGTAAATCTACAATACGGGAATACCGGCCTAAGAAGCCACGCTAAGAATTTTTACGCCCGAAAAAATTCAGCGACCTCCACCGGGTTTGAACCACCGAACTGTAGGCTAACATGGTAACCGTTACACCACGGAAGACGACGCTGAAATAATGTTTAGGGATACGCAAAGGAATGTTGGTTATTATATTGTTACTGTAATGTGTAGGGATGAGCACCAGGTTGCGGGGTATTTAAACATGTCAGGGATTGTTGTGCATGACAGAAGCCTGGCAGAACCGATGAATAGGGATGTCCAGTAGAATGTTGGATCTTGCACATGCCAGGAGCATATCCGTTCGATCATCAAATTTGGTAGAATATTAATTGAATTTGGTAATTTTCTGTGAAGATGTAAAGCGGTGAGGACCTCATGCTCCTGAATGAACAATTCCTTTGGGATTTCGATCTGCACTAATACAGGTATTATACTTAGAAACAAAATTAGATATTTATATATAAATAGTCCTTACCATGTTCAACTGTAGGTTGTGAAACTCCGTGGGATCCTGGTTGAATCAGTCCATCCGTGTTTTGCTTCATCCTTCAACAGTGCATTATCCTACAACAATAAATGCAGTATAACTACAGGGAATATTAGGAGTTTGCACAATATATATAATCTGCTTTATAAAAGAGTAGCTTATCTTTCTCAACTGTAGGTCGTTGAAGTCCCTTGGTTCCAATTAATATTTTTCTTATTTATTTATCCATTATGTTTATTTATTATCATATCATTTGTTTATGTATCATAATTGGGAAACAGACTTTATAAATATACGCTTTCCATTTGTATAGTGCTCTATTTAACTGACAATAATCTGACGCCATGTTTTCACTATTTTACCTCCAAAGTTGTCATAGCTTGTTTGCTATGCCACCGTCATTTTGGTGTCATATATTTTAAATGATCTTTTCATTACACATGATTTCAAGAGTGTTGAAACCTTTCTACAATAACTTGGTCATATAAGCGTCAATTATTTAGTTTACATATATTTTTCGTGCAAAAACCCAATATAACTTGATTAAGGTTGAATGTAATTTTTAAAACTGTAATGGTTTTAAATTCTGTTGTAAATGCTTTCAATTATTTGGATTTAATCATTAGCACTTCCTTGAAACACAGATTTCAGACAATATGAAAGGATAAAGCAGTGTACCTACCTGCGATTTCTTTCCAGGTGATAACTGTAGACACATTATGTAAAACAAAAGGCGGAGTTTAGATACGTACGTACCATCTATCTTTTCGCCTCTCCAAAGTGATAACTTTGGCCCATTTGCCAACCCAAACTGGAACTTTCCGTAAGCGATGTGTTTATTTTTATTCTGAAGCGTTTGGTTTTATAATGGTCTAAATGCTAAAATCATGATCTTTAATCTGATAATGCTAAATGGGTATACATATGCAGGCCAATACATTTCAAAAATGTCCAAGTGCCATGGAAAGTCATGGTGGTTGCAATGAATTCCAAAATATAGCTCTGGATCTATCTCCGGCAAAGCTTGCTGTGAGTCTGTGCCAATGCGCACATGTCTGCCACCATGTCTACTCTTGCCGCTTAACGCTTACTACAATATTGGGATTGTTGCATAACCTACTTTTGTTGTGTGGCGTATTATTTCTGTGGAAACCTAAAGAATATTGTGAATGGACGAAAATGCTTTTGAAAGGATGAAGAGAGGTGATTAAAGTTTTATGCCTCAAAAAAGAGAATGAGAAATGCGGAAGTAGAGAGCATGCCTATCACACAGGCTAGTTAAAATGATTGGTTACAGATTACAATTAATTTATAGTTTATAAATGCAATTTTAAGGTTATAAAAGTACCTAGTGAATCAGTGCTGCGTTGTTTACCAATAAAAATGCTTCAACATGGTGATCTAATCCCTGGCTTCTTTATTTTTGTGGTGCAGGTAACCTGTTTGTATCCACACAGCTGCCGAATTGTGAGCATTGAGTATCCTAAAACACTACTAGATAGCTACTATGGACTCACTGATAAAACAAAGCAAGAGTCATACTTGATGCAGCTAATTCCGACTGGAGTTATTCAACGTAGCAGACATGGTATATATGAAACTCCAGGTCAAAGCAGGGGTCAATGCTGTGTACACTATCGTTTGCCTAATGGAAAGGGTAAGCACGTAAAAGTATGTAAAGCAACATTCAAAAAAGCTTTCTATATTTCTTAAACCAGTTAAAGTTCTCATTGAGCGAAAGAAAACGGATACATGACCTACGATGAGGCACGGGGAGGTCAAAAGTCTTTCAAACTGAGTACAGAAGTAAGATTATCTATTAATCCAGCAATGGAATCATTCCTGTTAGAAGAAAATCATTGCAGCTGCAACAAGTCCAGTAAGAAGTTTTAAGCACTAATTTGAGCATAAATATAATGTTGGTGGCTTACAGTGAGAAAAACCTTGATATCAACATCACCTACAGGGATTACTATAGCATACTCAAAAAGAATATTCTCATATTGTCATAACCTCTTATATTCTCACATATCACGGGGGTTGAGCATGGTACCGAGTATAACTCATATCATTCTACACGAGGTCCGACGGGAGCGAGCTAATCAAAGTTCCTAAAACACCTGAAAACTCTTAAAATATTCCTAGATCATGATGGGGAAGGAAGGAAGGATCTGTCTACTTCAAATCACTACATAGTATGAATTTGGATGTACAATATATATTACAATAAAAGAAGATACATGTTACCTTCTGCTTGACGGAGAGTCATCATACACACACGTCTACACTGCTCGCTAGTTAAATTAGAAGAGAGAGTGTCTTAGACGCTAACTCGAGATATAATCGGTTTATCCCCACTCCTTTTACGTCATTCCGTTCCACGTTACCAACCCAGGAGCCACCAAACAAATGTTGCCAAAATCACATGTGTTCTTATAAGTGCATTACCACAACCAAATGCCACATCATTCTTTGGAGGCCAAGAACTGATACGTGTTCATGTTGTAACCTGTTAAGCTCTCAAATGAAAACTGCTCCAAATTTCGGCAAAGGAACATTCAAAACAAAACTCGAACTTCATCATCGCCAAGCACAGCAGCCACGAGAACACATCAGAAACGATATATTCGAATGTTAGCAACCGATAAATAAGTAACTTGTTATTGCAATAGACCTACAGCAAATGTTTCTTCCAACACTGGCGCATTCACAGATGTTTTGTTCTAGGCATTTGTCCATGTGTAATTTTTGCCTCCATGAATGTAATACAAACAATAGTCACATGTGTCGTTGGCCTGAGAATACTAGTGTTCGAGGAGGAAATGAAATAGGCCATCAAATTATTATTGAGCAACTATCTCGGAGACCAGACTCCTTTGAACTTTGGTGTAACAATTGCACCGGTCAAAGTAACAATCAGATTATCCTAATGACAATGATATATCACAAATTTGAGAGCATTCAGCAAAACATTTTAGTTAGTGGTCTCTTATCTTCCCTGTGATCAGGAATTTGCTGTATTGGAGAAAACGAAGAAAGTCACGAAGACTTATGTACCAGAGGATTCAAGAAGATGACAGAGGAAGCTCGACATCGTAAACCTTTCAAGTGTGCAATAATAGACAGGACTGACTTCAAGAACATTCGTTTTGTGAGTACTCTAAACGCTCAATATCACGAAAATGAAGATCAGAAATGTATCCCAGATCTGTTGGGAATGGACTCCTTAAATGTGGCTTAATAAAAGAAAAGAAATCCTACATGACCTCAGACCTTGGGAAGAAGTTCCTGTTTTTTGAAAAACGTGTTAATATGCAGATGACTGTAACACTGTTATACCTGAACTTCAGAGAAGAGGGAAAATAATTCTGAAATAATGAAGGACATCGAAAAATGCTACCATACATTCAAGAAGAAACAAGAGACTTTTACTTGAACATTATTAACGCATACCCATGTTAAGACATGTTTAAGCCCATGTTTAAGCAAATGATAGGTCTAGACAGCAAAGATTGTTTCCTTTCTCATATATTTTATTTCTTTAGAGGCTTTGGGATAACTAGGAATATAAAGGTTTATCTACGTTCTTAAACCCCCAAAGGCTCACCTTATGTAAGTACGGGTGTTGGCGTACCCAGGGGTTCCCGAGCCACTCATCGCCATCTTCATCACTTCATCCCCGTCCGGTCGAGGTGGGTTCGTTCTCGTGACCGGGGGACTGAAGGAAGGCTCTTGTGCGTTCTGTGCATTTCACTCCATGTCGCCTCTCGCCATCGTTTCCTTCTTCTCTTCTACTTCTGCACATTTCGCCCCACGCCCATTCATCTACACATCTCTTTTACTTCTTCGCCGGCCTACCTTGCGTGCGAAACGCCCACGCACTTTTAGTTTCTTTTATCCTTTTATTTAAATCCTCCGTGGACACAGCCTGACGGATACCCGCGCACCAAGTGCGCAGCTGGGTGAGTGGGTAATGGCGTCATCCCAACCACCCGGGGTCGTCATGTAGGGCTTGTGTTCGTATCCGCTGTTCAACTGCAATCCCGCGGGGGGTGGCCATTGCATGAGCTGCTGACTTCTGACGGCGATTGGGTCCCTCTGTCTATGTTCTGGGAGGTGTGACCCTGGGGTGAGGTAGGTATAGATAGGCCACTCACCCAAGCCGGGGTAACGCCCAGGAAGTCAGAGCCCGAGGTCGGAGACGGTTGCAATGGTGGAGGATTTCTTTCGCTATGGAGCACTCTGTCTCCATTAATAACAAGCGCCGAAAAGTCTTTGCAACAGAAGTAGCACCACCAACATCTGTTTGTTACTTAGTAATTAGCCGAACAGAGGAAGGCCAATCTTTTGAGAAGGTGAACTCTTTTGTTATTCAAAAGGGGATTGATACTATTGCTGGTTCTGTTCAAGCTTGCACCCGTCTTCGGAATGGTTCTTTGTTGATTCAGAGCAAGTCCGAACAACAAAGCAAGTCCTTGTTACGCGCCACGCTTCTCCACTGTTATCCTATCCGTGTTGAGAAGCACCGCACCTTGAATTCCTGTCGGGGCGTCGTTACCACTCACAGCCTCGACGGAATATCTGACGATGAACTGGTCGAATATCTTTCCGACCAAAACGTTACAGCGGTTCATCGAGTGCAGGCTAAACACGACAGAGTGTTGGTACCAACACGTACCCTATTTCTCACGTTCGATGGCATCGATCTGCCCACTAGTATTTCGGCAGGGTACGAACGTATTACGGTGAGGCCCTATATTCCTACACCTCTGCGTTGTTTTAAATGCCAACGTTTTGGGCATACGCAAGTCTCTTGTAAAAGTGCCGTATCCATCTGTGCCTCATGTAGCCAGCCGTCACATGAAGGTACCTGTTCATCCTGACCCGTTTGCGTTAATTGTAAAGGGTCTAATTCTGCGTAATTTGCTGACTGTCCGCGGTACTTGAACGAGAAGGCGATCCAGGAGATCCGGGTAAAGGAGAAACTCTCCTTCGCTGAAGCCAGGAGGCGTTACCATGCACGCCAACCTTCGCTCCTGCGATCTGGTACAGTTACTTCAGTTGTTGCCTCGCCAGTACTCCGGAAGGATGCCGAAACACAGACCTGGACCATGACCGCATTGACCGACATAACCATCCGGCCGTTCATTTCAGCCACAGTCAGCAAACCATCTAAAGCTGGTCCTAAGGTTATGAAGTCGCAAGGCGCTGACAAGAAACCGAAACAGAAGCTACGCAAGGAAGATTTTTTGAAAGACCCTCCGCGTGCGCGCGGTAAGAAAAGTTCACCTTCTCCTCCTCGAAGGTCGCAGTCCCAGAATGATCCTGGGGCGAGCCGCTCTCAGCGGCCACCTTCACCCATTGCCACCCAGTACCGATTCACGGCGCTTGAATCGATTTCTGGCACTAAGCGCGTGGGCCTCCCTTCGAGGAAGCTATGGAGTCTGACCAACTCCATACCAAAACCCCGAGCCAAAAGGTTAAGCAAAAGATTATTTTAAGCCGCCCTTCTAAGTAGACAAGTTATCCTTTTATTCATGGCTATCCTGAGCTGGAATTTACGTGGTGTTCGATCGCATAGGGCGGAACTGCAACTTTCATTGCGTTCCCATTCACCTATGGACGTGTGTTTGCAAGAGACCAAGCTTCGCCCTCACGACCCTTTCGATCTCCGAGGGTACACTCCGGTTCGCTACGATCTTGAACCGGAGGAGGGTGCTCCTGCTCATGGAGATGTCATGTTGTTAGTGCGTAACGACGTTCATTTTCAAACTTTCGCTCTTACGTCCGACTTGCAAGCTGTTGCCATTAGACTGCAGTTACCCGTTTTTTTCTTTTCTGTTTGCTCTGTGTATTCACCTCCGTTGTCCCCCCTCGCTCCCGCGGACATTCGAGCTCTCCTGTCCGCTCTCCCACACCGTTTCTTCTGTTGGAAGGTTTTAACACCCATCACTCCCTGTGGGGTTCGCCTAAAGCTTGTGCGAGGGGAACTCTAATTTCTGGAATTTTTGATGAGTTCAATCTCTCTATTCTCACTACAGGTGAGCCTACGTTTCTTTCTGATTCTTCCGGTACATTTTCTCACTTGGACCTTGCCGTTTGCTCACTCCAGCTTGCTAGTCGTCTGCAGTGAACGTCGTCGCTGACACCTACTCCAGCGACCATTACCCCTGCATCGTTTCTCTTCTGTCACACCACGTACAGCATTCCAGAGTATCTACCTAGATATTCTCAAAAGCCCACTGGAGCTTGTATTCCAGCATGGTGCATTTTGACGACCAGCCCTTCACCGATATTATCCAACTAGTGCAGTACCTTACGTCTACGATTTTCTCTGCCGCCGAATGCGCAATTCCCCGTCCATCCTCTCACCCTCAACGGACTCCTGTTCCTTGGTGGAACGAGGAGTGTCGGGTTGCCGTTCGTGCCCGTAAAACTGCACTTAGGATGTTTCGGCGTCACCATACACTTGATAATTTGGTTACTTTTAAACTATCGCACACCAGGGCTCGTCGAATTATTCAGGATAGCAAAAAGGCATCTTGGACTCGTTTTGTTGAGTCTTTTAATCGCTTCACACCTTCCTCTGTTGTTTGGGATAAACTCCGTGGCTTCTCCGGTAAAGTATCGCATTGTACTGTGTCTGGCCTTCAGGTTTCCAATGCCACCATAGTGCATCCGGCTGCCATTGTTTACGCTCTGGGTACTGCCTTTGAGACGGTTTCCAGTTCAGACCATTATTCCGCCGGCTTTCGCTCTATTAAAGACCCGCTGGATTCCGACACCTTTAATTTTCGGTCTGCTAATAATGAATGCTATAACGAACTATTCACAATGAGGGAGCTGGAGCACGCTCTTCATTGCTCTCGTCACTCCGCTCCTGGGCCGGATGGCATTCATTTACTGATGTTACAGAACCTTTCAGCCGACAGTAAACTCTTTCTCTTACAGGCCTATAACCGTATTTGGCAAGACGGTATTTTTCCTTCCGTTTGGCGCGAAGCCACCATTGTCTCTACACTTAAGCGTGGGAAGGATCGCCAGCTACCTTCCAGCTACCGCCCCATCTCCCTCACCAGTTGCACTTGCAAGGTGATGGTGCGCATGATCATCGGGCGGTTGACATGGTGGCTTGAGTCTTAGAAACTTCTAGCGAACGCTCAGTGCGGATTTCGTCGATATCGCTCTACCGTGGACCACCTGGTGTCCCTGTCGACGCATATTATGAATGAATTTCTGAGAAAGTGTCAAACCGTAGCTGTTTTTTTTGACATGGAGAAAGCTTATGACACTTGTTGGCGGGGTGGCATTTTACGTACACTTCACGCATGGAATATCCGCGTTCGTCTTCCCATATTTCTTCGGGAGTTTAAGACGGACCGCGTCTTCTGTGTACGTGTGGGCTCGGTTTTATCTAGTGGTTTTATTCAAGAGAATGGAGTACCGCAGGGCTCTGTACTTAGTGTCACACTTTCTGCAATTGCTATCAACCCCATTGTTTATTGTATTCTACCTTGCATTTCATCGTCCCTTTTTGTTGAAGATTTTGCCATTTATTGCAGTTCACGACGAACCTGACTACTCGAACGCCGTCTCCAGAGCTGTATCGACCGTCTCTATGCCTGGAGTAACGCCAATGGTTTTGATTTCTCCGCCGAGAAATCTGTCTGCTTCAACCTCTGGCGCCAGAAGGCTTTCCCTCCGCCCTCTCTCCACCCTGAGTCTGAGGTCCTTCCATTTGCAGACGAGGTGAAATTTTTGGGGTTGATATTTGATCAAAAGCTGATCTGGACTTCTCGCGTTTCCTTTTTAAAAACAAAGTGTGACCGTTCTCTTAATATTTTACGTGTTTTAAGTGGCACATCCTGGGGAGCTGATCGGACAGTTCTTCTGCGTCTTTATCACTCCTTGGTCCGATCCAAGCTTGATTACGGGTGCATTGTCTATTCATCGGCACGTCCATCTGTGTTACGTCGCTTGAATACCATTCATCATCGTGGTATGAGTCGCTACAGGGGCCTTTCCAGCTAGCCCTGTACCCAGTCTGTACGCAGAAGTTGCAGAGCCTTCGCTGTCCTTCCGGCGTGAAATGGTTTTCTGCAGCTATGCTTGTCGGCTCTCAAGCTTGCCTAACCACCGGTCGTTCGAGTTATTTTGCGGGGATTTGCTTGATCGACAATATTTAGTTAGCTCTTCTGCATTACTACCTCCAGGGGTTCGATTTCGACAACTCCTTCGGCATTTGGACGTTGCGTCAGCGCCGACCCTTCCCAGGGGGAAACGCTTTTTCCTCCACGGCTGCGCACTGAGGCCCACTATCACCTAGGGCTAACGTCGATGCCGAAGACTGAGTCCCCTTCTGCAGTTCTTAGATCAGCTTTTTTAGAACTCCAGGCGAAAATCGGGAACTTTCATTTTATATACACTGATGGGTCTAAGACTAATGTTGGAGTAGGGTGTGACTTTATGTTTGGTCAGCATAGTTTTACCTTTCTTTTACCGGAATAATGTTCGTTTTTTACCGCCGAACTTTTTAGTATTTATCAGGCACTTTTATACATCCAGCGGCATGATTTACAGCATTGTGTTCTTTGCGCAGACTCCCTGAGTGCCCTTCAGAATATTAACACGCTGTACAATTACCACCCACTCGTACAGCGCATACATGACGTGGTCCACTCGCTTGCTGTCTCTGGCATCCGCGTCTCCTTCATGTGGATTCCAGGTCTTGTTGGCATCTCAGGGAACGAGTCTGCCGACGGCGCTGCCAAATCGGCAATTTTATCACCCAGAAGTTTTACCCCTGTTGTTCCCTCGTCAGATTTGTTTATTGTTTTACGTCGCCGCATCCTCGCGCTTTGGAGCGATGAGTGGACGGCCCTCCGGGGGAACAAGTTGCGGGAGGTTAAACCTCTCCCGTTAGTCTGGGCTACCTGTTCCCGTGCTTCTCGTCGGGAAGAGGTAATTTTAACACGCCTTCGTATCGGACATTGCATTTTTAGTCATAGGTATTTGCTCAGTGTTGACCCCGCACCACTCTGTGGGCAGTGTGATGCGCCCTTAACGGTGCGTCACGTTTTAGAGGAGTGTCAGGTTTTAGCTGCATTGTGTGTTCGTGTGGATCTGCCTGTTGGCTTAGCCAACGTTTTGGCAGACGACGCGCGTTTTGTAGAATGTGTTTTACGTTTTATTCGTGACAGTGATTTTAATCTGCGCTTTGATGCGTTGGGCGATCTTTAGCTTTCTAATTTTATTATGTCTGTTTTAATGGGGACTCTTCTCCCCAGTGGACATAAGGCGCTAATGTCCCTCGCATTCTACAGCTCGTGACACGCTTTACTCTTTTATTGCCTATGCTTTTAGTGAGTTTTTGGGATTGGTGTATTGTTGGTTTTAGGTTTTTGGACATCGCGGGTTTGTGTCCCGTTGTTTACGTATGCGGTTTTTTTACCCGTATTTTATATTTTGGACTTTAAATTTTTATACATTGTAAGGGCGCTGATGACCTTAGCAGTTTAGCGCCCTTAAACCGCATCTCATCATCATCACCACTACGTTCTTAATTACTTTAAAGTGTTCATTTTTGCTATTTTTCAAAGTTTGTAATCTGTTCCAAGGCCACATCAGATTCTCATTTAAGATGGCAAATAGACCCTTTTGAAGGTTCACTTTTCTAACAATATTGTAGGAATTGGCAAACATAAAATGTTTGTGTTGAGTGTTATACTAATATCTCCAGTCTTGTTTGTAACTTTATAGAAGCAATATCATAATAAAATATCTTAAATTAATGCCTCATATTTACCTTTCAGTTCCTTCTTCCTTATTTTCTACAAATCATGATTTTGATACCTATACCCCTATAAAACTAAACGCTTCATTTATAGTATGCAGGCAATTGTCTCTCCCTTTCCTCAACTAACGATTTAGAAAGAAGGACTGCGAACCTGGACATGGAAATATACTTTCGATTGTGATTTATTACAAGTATCGATGACGCATAGAAGAGGCCGTCATTCAGACTCACCAGTAGTATCAGCATAGAGAATTTGGAAAGAGCACAAACATCTTTTTCAAACTCGAGTGTCCTCCCTGGTTTCGTAGGCATGTTTTGTCAGAGGAAATGTAAGCGTTTCGCACAAATATGCGATGGATGTTTGGGTGAAACAATTATTAGCTTTAAAATATCGACTCTGATAGCAAGTATGCTACATTGTGAATCTACTTAATGAATTCCACCGTGTGTTATTGTTTTACTTGTTTGTGCTGTGGCCATGATGTTAATTAGATTTAAAACGGCTCGTTTTGGTGCAAATATAAGTAGTATTTGAAGATAAATAATTTGTTTCGCATTGTCATGCGTTTAACGCTTTAATCACCTTAAACGTTGCCATCATATTTAATTGTTCAAATTCTCTATGATCCTATATCATTTAGCGTTTATCAACTCTGAAGCTCTGTACTGGCATTAAATTTTACTCCTTTATTTAACTGAACTTATTGATATTATTTATATTAAACTGTATCATAATGTTTTACTCATTTATGGCGCTGAGTCTTAATTAATCTCGAGGCATTTTAGGTATTAGGATCGCCATCTTATTTGCATTTATTATTATCCTTATCTTCAAGTCAAACATTAGACAACATTATTCCATAAATTACTAGCTTAATTATGTTTTCCACTCCTCCTTATCTCGAAATGTTACATGGAGTGTTTGATTTCAAGCACCTTGCATATGTCAAGTGACAAAATATAGGAACTGTTTGTTTTTGTCTTAATGAATATTGAAGCTTATGTTAAGCAATACTTTAACACACTTGAAATCTAATTATCTTAAATATGTTACAGAATTTTTAGCTTTTGATGCAACTCCCACATCCCACGATACAGACACACAACATTCTTAGATCGCAGTATCTTCTACAACCCGGTGTCATTAGATTCTTATATCGAGACACCCAGGATGTGCATAAAAATCAATTATACATACTTTTTGTTGCCATGATGTCACTCCTTTGTTTTATATACACATTTAATTATATACAACACACAAAATTAGATTCTAATCTAAACCTCAAACGCAGAATGTATTTTTCACAATATCTATTTCAAGAATGAAACCATTAACTAGAATTACAATTACAGAACCATTAAGGGACACTGGGGCTGAGTTTTATTTTTCAAATTTGAAGGTATTCACTTGAACATTGGCGCAATTAATATGAGTAAATAAATAAATGAGTGTGCAAAGCTCAAAGCTCTAGCTCAAATATTTCCTCATATAGTTCTCTTAAATGTTCCTAATTGACGAAAAAATGCAACATTTCTAAAACTGGCTTGCGTATTAAAATTTGTCAGAGAAGAATGTCAGTGGCAGTTTATAATACTTTACTACAGTGAAAATAAATGTAATGATTTGATTACAGTTGCTGTTATTAGTTGTTGAGAAATAAATTATTGGTTTTAGGATATTGTTGATATTAAAATGTGTTCTGGTCTTTCAGTGCAAATTAATTTTCTGTATTAGTCAGTGAGTAAAGCAATCATAAAGTGCTTGTTTGAGCCTTTAGATTGTATATTTTATATTACGTATGCAAATTTACATACAAATCAATGCAAAACTAAAATGTGAGAAATAAGTTTCATGCGCAAAAATGTAAAACTGAGAAGAATATAACACTCACAAAAATGATCCAGTGGAGTTAAAAGGAAGCGCACAAGTGATTCCAAAATTTCGCTGGGTTTTTAAAAATGGTACATCGCGAAAGTTGTTTTCTCAATATGATTCACAGGTGTATATATAATATTTATATTATATAATTAAGAAATCTAGAATTGCGTAATTTTCTACTAAAAACTCACCTTCAATGTCCTTAAATTTCGCTTATTACGTCCATACAAAGCTTGACAAAACATAATAACCACGTAACCAACCCTCAACTGCGGGTGTATGCAGTTTTTATTCAAATATTTATTTCAATAGTGAAGCCATTAGCAGACATACAATAATAAAGCCATTAACTTGATAATAAAAGATTTAACTTATTGCGTAATACACAAAGCTTGACACTCAATGTATTACGTAACCCGTCTCCGCTACCTAATGTACAACATTTTGTGCTTACCGATGCAAGTAACGCTTGACTAAACACAGAAACAAATTACGGAACCAGCCTTTCAGGTGTACAACGTTTTGCACTTAACGATTATATTCATCTTATCTTTTTTAATACATTGTTTACACATGTGTTCTACATTTTTGTAATGTGAAAATTCCATTTATATTACACATCCGTATTAATTATATCATCCACTAATTTATTGATACTGATTTTTTCCGAATCGTTACTCCCTGAAGTAGCAAATAAACTGGAAAGTGCTGAATATTTCAAGCAACTCCTTATAATTTGGTAGTTTACAGTAGAAAATACTGCCAGTTTATTGGGATTTCTTCAATTAGAGGCGACGAGTGAAGGTTTGCATTTGATATGCACAATACACATTGTCCGGTGGCTGCAACAGCGAACAGCAGAACCAGTTTTTTTATTTATTTATCTGTCATAGTCGCTTCAACAATGGTCTTATCGCGACTAAACTCTGAGATATACATTGAAGTAAAAGTTATGGCATGTCACATTAAAGCTTGTAGTAAAAGATTAACGACAAGAAACATAATAATGATTTAAATGTGATTAAAAATGTTGCCATTTTAATAAAGTTGATGACTTTCATGCCGCACTGTTCGTCGCCCAAAGCCAGCTGTGGAAGTTCAGAAACTCCAGAATTAAGTCGCTGAGCAGTGCATCTCGGGCAAGCTGCTATCATACGATGGATGGTGAGAGCTGATTTCATAGAATACACGTAGGAGAAGCTTCATGGGAGTTGAGTTAGGAATGACTTTGCGCAGTGTGACGAATATATAGTCGAGTTACTAGTATCCAATCTCGGCGGGTTAGTGCTGTAATGGATGTAGATAGGTTAGGTCTGTGTAGGCATCATGTAATTTACTGTGGATAGTAGTTCAGTCTGTCTTCCACTGGTGTAAGATATTGCATCTTAGGTGTGATAAATACTCTTCATGGGAGAACTTGAGGTTTGGTAAGGTGCAAGTATGCTTTATAGCTTCCTTAGCAGCAGTATCCGTAAGATCGTTTCGTGGTATATTACGGTGAGACAGTGCGTAAGTGAATAACTAGGCATCTGTCATTCTACCACATAATTGCAGATGCCAGGCACGAAAGATCTAATTTATAACAAAGTTTTGTTAAAAGCTGCATCATTACAATCGCCGTTAGTTATTCGTATAAAAGTAGCAGCCGGATAAATCAGCGCCTTCTTTTCGATCTTCTAGTATATAAACACACACAAAATGCTCCCCTTATACCAACGTTCTCCCATTTTATCCTATCTGAAACATAGCATAAACAAAGCACCTGGGGGATACTTCGACACAGAACAAGTAAAATTGGAAGCATATTTTTGCACAACTGCTGTTTCAGTCCATTTCGATTTTTGTCAAAAATTAATTTACCACTGTATTTAGTAGTAGGCATTCTAGGAATTACACCTATTGTCGTGAATTGTTAGGCTGTCAGAGTCTGTCTCGTCTATGCAGTTAAGTTTAATTTTGTTACATGTTGGGAAAAACCTATAAAGAGAAGAATGAATAAAGAAGATAAAAAAACCTACACATTGTAATTACAAACGTTAAAGACGGTGTACGGTAACTTAATTAGGGGGAATATTTAAAAATCATCTAAAGAGCTGCCTTCCGACTGCGAGAGGAGACGGACGTGTCTGGGTGTTAGCTTCCGGCTGAGTACAACAACAGTGCCCTGGATTGTTGTGACCACTGTTAACAAATTGTTGCGCTTGAATATTTAGCGAGCTAATTCTATTCAGTAATGTTCGCAAGTGCTAGTTGAGAGAGAACAGTTGTTATTTTCAGGTTGTGTTGGTTTTACAGCGCGTATTTGCCGTGAATCCAATCGAATTAACTTGTTTTCTAAGTTTTACATTGCGCTGCAGTGATTTGTTTGTAAAACAGTATATCGAGTTCTTCCTATGATTCTGTGTGTGTAGTGTCATTGCGTTGTTACTGTGTTCCCAGCGATGTCTAACAGTGACACAAATCCTCTCTCGCAATCTTCGTCACCGAGGACTGTTTTACAGTTTGCTATACTAACCTCCAAGCGTTCCCCCAATATTCTTGAACGAGGACAACAGCTATCAAGAAATCACTACCGGACTACCTGAATAATGACCAGTGAATTTACTACCCAGCGGAAGGGGGAAAGATCTAAAATTGCTGTAACCGCGAGTTCAGATTTTCGCGCGGTGACTGCTTTTTGACAAGTCTCAATTACAGTATCGCAAATTTCGTGATCCGAATTCCAAAAGGTTGGAAGTAGTTGTTCGAAATGTTCCATATTCTATTGCCGATGAATAAATACTTTCAGGTCTTCTCCCTCAAAAGCCTTCCATCTGCTGCTTGACTGTTCTATAAGGACAAGCAACCTATGCCCTTGTGTGCGTTTGAACTGGAGAATTCAGGCCAACCTAAGGAAATCTTTAACTCTCGGCATATACAACATGGGTTAGTCTTTGTTGAATGTCGCCATAGATCCTTGGATGTACCCTAATGTACCAGTTACCACGGTACGTTCAGAAAAAAACCTTCTTCCGTCTTAAACTATGGTGTGTGAATTAATTGGAATCTCACCACTGTTTGTATGAATCAAAACAGTATGCACCCCAGTGCGTGAATTGCAACGGAACCCATGCTGCAAACTGCAACGGTTGTCCTCATTACTTAACTCTTCGCACTAAAGCTACTAGTAAGTCCTTTCGATTGCGGCCTAACTCTGAACGCCTTAGTGTGCCTAATCCAACAGCATGTGCCTAATCGTTAGATGCGCAGCATCTTCTTAACTTGCCAAACATGGCCAGTGGAAGTGCCCCGCCTCCTGTATGGACTTCTAAGAAAACACCTCAGTCTTCTTAAAACAGCCATATGCCTAGAGAAGGTTCTACTTCCAATCCTTTTTACATTAGTGACCTCCTAACTGTGTTGAATTAAATTAAATTAAGTTTTATTTATAGACGCTCTTTAACTGCTGTGATCCTTAGCGTCTCATACTATACTGGGCGTGTAAGAGCGATAATTTTGCTCAGTGACCTTTTTATGAGGCTTGGGGTTCTTTTACGTGCCGTAAATCTAGACATGGACCACTGGCTTTACATCCTTTCCGAAGGAAGTCCTGCTAAGAATTTTTACCCCCGAAAAAATCGATCGCCCTCCGCCGGGTTTGAACCCAAGACCTCGGGAACTGGAGGCTAGCATGGTAACCACTACACCACGGAGGACGATTCTACATATTTGATCAAGGTTTTCAAGCTATTTCTCTCTGATATAAAATATTTTCCAATTTCATTACTCCATGAGCTCTTTCGAAATGAATAGTTCCGTTCGTCAGGAAATCTCTCGACTTATATTTCTAAGCTGGAATGCCAACGGCTTAAAATTTAAGCGAGCTACTTCTCGGGAGTTCTTATCTCGACACAATATACATATTGCCTGTGTATTTGAAAACCATTTTCTTCCTTTTGAAAGAATCACTCTCCCTGGTTATCACATTTATAGACCTGACCAAGACGCCCGAACTCCTGGAGGCGTAGCCATTTTTGTAAAACGTAAGTTGGCGCATTATAACATATTTTCACCTCAATGTACGTGTGCCATCAAGCTTCAACAACAAAACTGCCCGGAGATGCTTATAATTGCAGCTTATAGACCACCCTCAGCTCAGTTAGAGAAACAATATCTGCAGCTTGGTTTTTCTGTTCCATCTCCTTTGATCTTGTTTGGTGAGTTTAACAGCAAGTATGGGCAATATGGATGTCGTGTAACCATCCCCGCTGAGAGAAGACGTCTACTCTCAGCGGCCGATCGCAACGGTATACTCATTATACCTCTCTCAGATCCTAGTTACTGGTCTTTCAATCGTGTTGTTTTACTGGACATCTTAGATGTACTACTTTTGAAGAACATTAGTCAGCCCTTACGCATGCACACTGTTTTCAAGTTGGATTCTGGTCATTGCCTTCTCATCTCTACGCTTCATTGTGAAGTTTCATGCACTACGCTTCCTCCTCGCCTTATTCAAGGACTGACAAACTGGGAATGTTTGCAGAAACAGTTGAAGCTTGAGTTTCTAGCTGCATATCGCCTACAGACCTCTTTTGATAAGGATGCAGCAATACAGTATTTCACAAACAGTTTATGCACATCGGTGAAAAATGCTAGTGTTATGGTGCGCTTTCGCGGGCATACTCCGCATCATCAAACGCTTCCCTCAAGAATTATAGCTCTTTTGAAAGTCAAACATAAGATGGGACGTGAATGGCAACTCCAGAGATTTTCTTGGCAGATACAAAGATCAAATCAATTAATTCGATAAACCCGGCGAACTCTAGATGAATATCCTTATCTACATATCAATACTCCTTGTCTAGCCTTTCGCCAGAAGATTGCTCCTTATAGAAGAAGACGAAACCGGTGCTTTCGAAATCAGCTGCTGTGTCACCCTTAAAATTCGAGGATTATGTGTATGAACACGAAGTTGGAAAATGTGAGCTGTTGGCTGATGTTTTTCAAGCCACATCCACGCCCAATTCCAGTAGGAATGCTGTGTTCAGTCAATATATTGAAATTGTGATCTTACTCCTGGGTTCCAGAGCAGCTCAATTGCAGTTCGGCCCGAGAAACTAGGTGGTTTCTTCATAGCCTATTAGAAAGCTCTAGGACATAGTCTTATCCAAAATATTGTTTTAAGACATCTTACCGTTAAGGTTCTGGCCTACTTGACCTCCATATTTAATTATGTTTTTGCTTCTGAAATTTTCCATTATCATAGAAACATGTAGTTATCGTTCTTCCTAAGCTTCGACTACCGCCTCTCTTAACCTCTAGTTATCGTCCCGTTTGCCTATTACCTAAACCCACCAAATTTTTTGACAAAGTCATCCACAAACGATTAAGAAAATTTCTAATTGACCACGCGGTGATATGACCACAACAATTTGGTTTTCGCAGGCACCACTCTGCAACCCATTAAAACTTCTGCGATTAACTGAGGCGATTACTCGCGGTTTTGAGCTCAAACAACTCACGGTCGCAGCATTTCTGGACTTCAAACAAACTTTTGATCGAATGCGGCATGCCAGTCTGCCCTACAAACTTCGAAGCATTGGGGTTGCCGGATTATCTCTGTCATGTGATTGATAGCTTTCTCTCGCGCCGTACTCTTAAAGTACGGATAGATCCTAATCTATCCTCTGTGCGGTCAATCATGTCTGGAGTGCCTCAATGTTCCATTTTAGCACCTTCACCTATAATACACCTGCTTTACCACATGTCAACATAGCCAAGTACGCTTACGATGTTGCCATTTTACCACCCACTACGAAATAGACATTGCTGCTCGCAGGTTACAGACGTCTCTTAATATTCTCGTACCATGCATTGACAACTACAGGATTTCTTTGAACCACAAGAAATGTGAAACCATGATGTTTATATTGCATCATACCATTGTTCCTGCTCCTGTTAATTTGTAAACTATTCCTTGTAAACGTGCTCATGACAGTGATAACGAACTTGGCCTATGTTTTGATCATCGACTTATCTAGAGCTCTCATATTAATTTAAAATTAAATCCAGCTTGCTCCAAACTACGCGAATTGTATCCTATTCTCAATCGCAAGTCTTCATTGCAAATATGTGGTTCCCTTCTGTACAGGTCCTTACTTCGTCCTTTACTCACATATGATAGTCCAATTTGGGATGTGTAGATGCAACCAAAATTAATCGTCTGCAGATCTTTCAAAATAAAGTTTTAAGGCTTATAGCAATCGCACATTCGTACGCCAGGAAAAACAAGATATACCATGAACTTAGACACATTACCATCTCTGAACACATTCACTCTCAGGCTCACACATCTTTGAGCATCTTCACTCAGTATCTGGTGTAGTATATTTTTCCTTGGGAGGAACATCTGATGTGGTTCTCGGAACGTTGCCACCCGCAGGACCCGCAAGTTTTCCAACGGCATTTCAAAATTGCTTTCCGCTGTTCAAATGATAATCTTGGCTCCATTTTGTTGTTGCAACGCTAGCATAACGTAATGTGAGTCACATCTGTTTATAGAATATCATACCATCATGTTGGCTTTATTTGTTCAGTGTTGACTTACTTGTCGCGTAGGAACACCAGCATAACGTAATGTGAGTCACATCTGTTTATAGAATATCATACCATCATGTTGGCTTTATTTGTTCAGTGTTGACTTACTTGTCGCGTAGGAACACCAGCATAACGTAATGTGAGTCACATCTGTTTATAGAATATCATACCATCATGTTGGCTTTATTTGTTCAGTGTTGACTTACTTGTCGCGTAGGAACACCAGCATAGCGTAATGTGAGTCACATCTGTTTATAGAATATCATACCATCATGTTGGCTTTATTTGTTCAGTGTTGACTTACTTGTCGCGTAGGAACACCAGCATAGCGTAATGTGAGTCACATCTGTTTATAGAATATCATACCATCATGTTGGCTTTATTTGTTCAGTGTTGACTTACTTGTCGCGTAGGAACACCAGCATAGCGTAATGTGAGTCACATCTGTTTATAGAATATCATACCATCATGTTGGCTTTATTTGTTCAGTGTTGACTTACTTGTCGCGTAGGAACACCAGCATAGCGTATGGGAGTCACATCTGTTTACAGGACATCATACTACACATTATTCTTACTGTTCAATCCAACAATTTTGTTCAATTGTAATATATAAAATATATGTATATCGCCTGTCAAATGGTACATACACATTTGTTATACAGATAATTGCTGCAAGGTCTTCAATGGCTCAAATTTAGGTATTTCCGCATTTGTTGAATCTGCTGACGAAGATGTCTGTTAGCGTCTTTGGAATGGCTGTAAAGGTTTCAATCACTTCCAATGCTTGCAGTGTTTTCATTGGGTTGCGCAAATTGAAACGCAAGCACTTCAGATGCTCACTATTAATGTCTGAGCTACTACAACTTTTAAGTGGTTGAGAAATTTTAATTGGATCTGAAACAGTACCTTGTCTTAATACAACACTTCTTATGTTTCACTTAATTATTTGAAATAAAGTTTAATAATTTTTAAAAACTCTAATATTATGCAGCCACATGACTTTGTTTACTTACTTTTCTACAAACTATTCTTAGAAAAGCTTGTTATATGTAATTCCTGTTAGTACTGTGTAAGAAGAATGCAGTATCTACACTAAAGCGGAATTTTAAAAAGCGGATCGCTTTATTGTGATGCTTTGAAATGCCTTGTTCTATGTACGACTGCTAGAACCGAGCGAGGTGGCGCTGCGGAAGCATGATCCTGAGTTTGATTTCCGGCGAGCACCCACTCTGACCCTGGATTTCTCGTGGTTTCCCCTGGTCGGTATGTGAATACGGGAGTAGTTCCACTTATACCACGATTCTCCTGTTCCTCATTTCCTGCACCCTCATCTCTTTTTTGTTATTTACTTCAGCGTTGTAGGACTCAGCGACGGTATCCGACGTATTGCGGCTGGGAGCTGCTCTTTGTGGAGGTTTCTTCCCTGGCGTCGATCGGGACTCCTCAGTTAGGGCCCGTCTCCAGATGCGGTCACTTCGGAGACCCCTGGAGATTAGGGGCTTGGGTTAGGCTTCGGCGACGTCGGATGCGTTCGAACTGTAAGCGTTAGAGACCCCCTCCAAGCTTGCGCACATCGCCACCCCGATCTGGTTGTATTTCAGGTCTCTCTTCTCATTCCACTCTGCCACAGGATACTGTAGAAGGACCAGGACTACGTGCGGTGCTCTGCCCCTGTTGCGGAGGCCCGTCTGTTCGTCCGTACCTACATCTTTTAACTCCACAACAAAAAAAAACAGCACATGGCGGCTTACCACAACACAAATCTGATCTATTTTATTCACATTATTTTCTATATTCATTGCTTTAAAACCAGTATTACAAGAACTCATTCTTCTAACTCATGTTTACTGAGAAAGACTTGCATTGTACATTTACTCGTATTCACTTCGTTGTAGGTATAGGAAGGATACAGTAGGCTAAACCGATAGTCAGATTATTAAAAGCGAGTAGCTATGTGACAACTTTAAAATTCCACGCTCCTGACATGACCACGAAAAGAAAAAGGAATAGTAACTTAAGTCTTCAAAAAGTTCCAATGTATTTCATTTGCCGAACTTTTTCACACCATATCAGACATATTTATTTAGCCTCTACAAAGTATTCTTAAGAGACCTTATTTTTCTATCCACTTCATGTTGACACAAACATTTGTAGAAACAGTTTAATTATACATTTCGTTAGGTACGAAAGGGATAGAGGAAACCGAATCCATAATAAGATGTTTAAATGCGGCTCGCTATAAGCTGACCTTGAAAATCAATACTCTGTCCATGATACCGCGAAAAGCAACTGAATAGTGACAGCACTTTAAAAACCACAAATGTAATGAAAACTTAAAATAAACAATATTGGGTATCCTGAAGTTCGTAGGCACAACAAAAACTAATATGTTTGACATAAATTACACATATTTTAATTTTTCGGCATTTTTGTTCGGTAAGTACTTGTCTATCTCTTAAGGTTTACCAGTTATGCAGAATTACACTAAATTCGTTTCAATAAACAGGATTTTGTAGGCTCTTCCCAGATTATATCGTTTTAATTTAATTCAAATATCTTTAACATATGTATTTGAATTAAAAGCATTACTACCTATTTGAGAAAATAATTAGCTTTTTTTTAATGTTTCCAATGTAAAGTGCACCTTGAAGTTCGGGGATTTTGTTGGAATCCCTTGTGTCGTATCTATGGGAAATACTGAAGATAGATATTAAGTTTGCTATGTATCCGATATTGGGTTTTTGAGTTTATCTATTCATACACACACACAGATATACATAGGCGCGCTTGCGCGCACACGCACAACACCTTTTCTAAAATTACTTTTATTCAGCAAACCTCATCACGTAATTCCTCTGAATTCCCACATAAGTTTTAGGTGTGGAACATTTTCTCTGCCTACTAAGCACGCGGTGGAGAAAGTGAAAAGAATTATAGTTGATTTAAGGTGTTTGGAAATGTTAATGTCAGCAGAGAACAGAAACTCGAGCACAAATCATTAGCACCGGCAGTAACTGCGTCGAAACGGAGGTCATAAATGCACCATCAAGGTCTCCACCACTGCTTTGGATACCACTACGACTGTTTTACTGATAATAGCAGTAACAAGTTCAAAAAACATTGATGTGTTATACGAACACGACTTTCTTTACTCACTTTTTTAAAAGCAACTCTTTCAAAAATTATTAATGGTTGAGTAGTAGAAAATTTGGATCCCGGCAATGGCAGGCAACTTTTCAGTCTGATTCTATCTTTCCTGTTCCTACAAAGTCTTCTCCTTCTGTCTACTTCTTGTTAATCGAGATTAGCTTTCATTACACATTTAAAAATTCGTTGTGGACAAAAGAAAGATAGAATAGGTTAAAGCAATAGTCATATTTCTAAAACGTAAATGACTATATGAGCCTTTCAAACTACATTCGCTTTGCAGGACCACCAGGAAGAAAGTGAATAGCGACTTAGAAAGAAATTAAAACTAACAATTTGAAAATTCATAAAAATAACAAAGAATGATTAACGCCACAAAATATTGTAATAAGGTGTGTGTTGTAATCAGTTAGCATTATTTAACTAATAAGTATTTGTATATCCCTTGCGGTTTACCAATTATACAAAAGTCAACCAGAATGAAGAAAACTTCACTAGTTGTTCACAGGAAATTAAGTATTAGCATTTTGTTAGTCATGCAAACTTTTTTTAAAGCTTATGAAAGTTCTGTTTCCTTATTGAAAGAGAAATACAAATCTCAATTCGGTCAACGTCATTTCTGAGTACAGGGTCTCCTATTTGGTGCCCGTGGTACCATCCACAAGGATTTATTTAACTTTTTTCATGAACTAGATCTAAATAAACAAGAGACGTTATCTATAACGGTCGATATAATTTTTATTCAATATCATCATTTATTCTCATATACACCGCGTGAGCCTTCTCATCTTGTGGATTGGCAACTAGGCAACCCTCCATTACAGACGATGCGAAATGCAGGTGCTGACACCGCATTCACCACTTCGCTGATTAGGGCTACTGTGGTGCTCGTTGTTAACTTGATCTAGTAGTGCAATGGTTAAATGTTGAAAGGTTGTAATGAAGATCAGTAGCTTAAATCACGCCTGTGAATAAATCAGAGTTTTATTCATTTCTGTTATGTTTCGAGAACGTTCTAGCAAATTATAATTTCTTTCCGAATGGACTAGAAAGTGAATTTGCCTGCAAATACGAAGTTCCAGCCTCTCGTGCTCACTGTGAAACAGTGTTTTCGAATAGAGACAATCCCGACATGCTGTTAGTATACGGGGAAGCAACGGAGGCACGTCGTCTATACCAACAGAGGTTTCCGCAGAGAACACTTGCTACAGATCGCACGCTTTGCGAGTTGCGAACCACCTTCTGGAACCAGGAACAGTGTACAAGAAACCACATCCACGAAGAGATGACCCTGTCTGTAACCAAGCAACGACGGATGGTGTGGCTATGTCATTCAGCATCCGCATTGTAGTACGAGGACAATATCAGGCATTTCAATATTAGCCAATCTTCCGCGTGGAGAATACTACATCATGCAAAGTCTCACCCTTACCATCTTCAAGTACACGGGAGCTACTGCAGCCGGACCATGGACGGAGAATGACGTTCGCTAGATGGATCATATGGCAAACTAAGCAATATCCACACGTTTTGGCAACTGTGTTATTTACAGACAAAGCAGGATTCAACCACACTTTTCAATCAGCAGGCTGAAAGCACTCACCCGGTATAAAGCATAGATCAATTTCAACACGAATTAATCACTATGTGGGTGTACTTTTATTACTTTCTCTACTTCGTATAGTAAGTAGGGGAAGTATTGTATTCCACCCAAAAATTCGATGTTGAGATTTCACCGGAAACATATGTTTTGAGGCCCCCGGAACCCAAAAGAAGCATTTTTGGAAAAAGCTCGTATATGTATGTGTGTGTCTGTTTTCTGTCTGTGTGTGTGTTTGTCAGTTTGTGTGTGTCTGTGAACAGCATAACTCAAAAACAAAAAGTAAAAAAGGTAGCAAATTTAGTAATTAAGTTCGGTATTCTCCAAGAATGGGACACGAAGATTTGCAGGAACATTCCCCCACTCCTTAAATGGAACATTTTCGAAAACTATGCTTTTTAAAGAAACGGTTCTAAGCTACCATATATTAAAGATATTTACATGGCAAATAGACTGTATATCTGGAATTTTCTGGTAATAGCCAGTTAAGTCCACTTCACTTGGAAGAACTTTTGTATGAACCTGTATAATTGGCAAACGTTAAACGACAGACGAAAAGGCGCTACGAAAAAAAGAGAGAGAAACAAGGAGACGTAAATCTCTTTAAAACACACAATTTCTTTAAAATAAGTTTTGTTGTGGTATAAGCCGTTTCTGGCATATCCGTTATTAAATGTTTGATTTGTTCATTTCCTGGTCATTATCTTAATTACTTTGAACATTCAGTTGTTTCTCGCGATTGCATGGAAACAGTATGAAATGTTAAGGCCAACATATAGCGCCCAGGTTTTAAACGTTTGACTATTGCTCTTCCCTTTGCATCTATAACTATATGCATAATGTAGCTGTTTCCGTAAACTTTTATCTCGGTTAAAATGAAGTGGATAGAAAGTAAACCTTCGTAAGTATAATCTTACAAACAGTAATAAGCGATAGAGGGTAGAGAAATTGATTTGAATGTAGCATCAGATGTTTTCTATAAATTCTTATCAACTTTGTGGGATGTATTTTATAAAATCGAATTCTGTAAATTATGCAGAAAATGTATTGGTATGGTAAGCTGTGTCATGTAGCAAGCAGCTCCATTTTTCGTCCTGTTTTGTTTTATAAAACAATAAATGGTTTTCTTCTGGTATTTTAATTAATGTCGCTTCAGGCATTTTTTAAAAAAATAAACGTATTCCAGGGACTTTCTGAAAAACTTTCGTGTCGCATCCTTGGAGACGCTCAACTTAAATACAAAGTTCGGTATCTAAACAAATTTTTGCTTCTGAGTGGCTGTTCAACGTTGAGTTGCAAACAGATGTACAGGCTCCCTCTCACTCTTTCTCACAAGCATACTGACCATTTTCTAAAACAAACTTCTATTCATAGAGTGTAAAAATATGGATTTCCTGTGAACTCTCAATATCGAATTTCTGGGTGGAATGCAATATTTCCTAATTAGTAGTGAAATTAAAAGGTAGAACAATCTTAAAGTTCAAACCAATATCAAAGAATATCTCAGAAAAGCTTAACGCCATAATAGCTTTGTTTGATGTAAATTGTATATCTTAACGAGATGTACATATTTTGTTGACTAACATTTGAACTGTGTCTTACGAATTACCAATTATACAACAGTCAAACGTAAGAGTACTTCTTAGATTGTTCGCACAATATTCAAACTATGCATCTTAATGTCATGCAAACATTGTAAAAGCAATGCACTTTAAACTAAACTTTTAGAGCCATTTTTGAGAAAATACGAAATAACAAACTTTTTCATATAAAGCGCAGTACGGGGTGGCGGGATTTTCTTATGGCCTTTGTATTGCATTCTCGGAACAAGAGCTTAAATACTAAGTTTAGTTTTTAACAGACTTTTCGTCTTTGAGCTATATTGTGCAGAGAGAGACGGAAAACACACAAACATACAACACACATGGAACATTATGCAGGGTGAATCACCTAAAACTTGCACAGCAAATATTTCGGAAATGCAAAGTGCTATTGATGGCAGTTTTTACAACATTGGTTGGTATCAGGGGCTCGTACACTTAGGCTATAAATAGATTTCAATAATACCGAGAAAGTGTATTATTTGAGCAGACATACAATGTTTTAAACGGAAAAACGCCTAGTTGCATCAAAATAATAAAGGTAGCGCAACTTATAATGTCAGTGGCGTTTGTTGCAAGATTCTAGTGCAAGTGGTTTACGAGAAATCTTATTTTGAAACTTTTACGAACCGACACTTGTGCCATGTGTGGTAGCACAAACAAAAGAGACACAAAAGGGAATAACTTTACTTCTGCGGATTCTTACAAGTAAAGAGAACATAGCCCTTCAAAGTTTGTGTTCAAAATGACCATCAGCAGCTTCAATACACGCTTCCAGTCTGCTATTGAAGGACTGCTGCACACGTTCTAGCATTTCAGCGGAAATTTCAGAGCAGGCAGCAGTAATACATCGTTTCATATCGTCTGGTGTAGTTGGTACATCCTTGTAGACAGTATCTTTCAGCCTTCCCCAGAAAAAAGTCCAAAGGGGTCAGATCCGGTGAACAGACCGGCCAAGGTACAGGTCCTCTTCGTCCAATCCAACGATTTGGAAACAATCCGTTAAGACAAGCTGTAGTACTTTGTACTCCATGGGCTGGACAGCCATCATGGTGGTACCACGGGTTCCTCCTAGTTTGCAAAGGAATGTCTTCTAGCGTCAGTGGCAGATGGTCTGTCAGGAGGCTGCGATACTTGTGCGAGTTCATTGTTCCTTCTATGAACAAAGGGCCTATGAGCTGATGTTTCACTATCCCACACCACACGTTTAAACTTCATGGACACTGACGTTCCACCTGACGAAGCCAACAGGGATTGTCAACAGACTAATAGTGCATGTTTCTGCGGTTTACCTGGCCATGATTAGTAAATGTTGCCTCATCATTAAACAAGATAATGATGAATCTGGAGTATCATGTCTTAATGCCCATGTACAAAAGTTAACACGATTCTCAAAAGCGTTTCCATGCAGCTCTTGATGGAGAAATATGTGATAGCGGTGGAACCTATGTCAATGGAGAATGCGCAGTACACTTGCCTAACTTATACCACTTCCACGGTGATTGTGCGGGAACTGTGCTCGAATTAACGTAACTTCTCAATTCTGACAGTTACTCTCCTGCCATGTGCGTTTCAGCTACGCCACGCGTAAAGCATGCGATGTTGTGGCTCGTCCGGCCGCCCGCCAGTCGTGTCGATTGAAAGAGGAGAGGGGCTAAAGAAAGATAAAAGTTCTTGGTTATGCCTAATGAAATGGCGTAATTTTGAAATAATATACCACACTAAACATCTCTATACACTTTAAGGGTACGGTGTACAACACGTCTGTCAACTATTCCATTATGTTCATGTTCATTTTCGTGCTATGTGATAATAAGCGCATATTAAATATTAATAGTTTTAATACCCTTTCACCCTGTATTGTTTTATTCTAGTGCTTGTCTTCCATTTTGTATCTTTTAAATTCCTTTGCGTGATGCTTTAAATGTCCGTATGCAATATTATACTACTGTATATAACAAAGCTTTAAAGCTAAACTTTCCCTTTCACTTTCATTATATTTCTAAAATTCTAAAATGCGCTACTCGATAAATGTTTTAATACTATTGCGAAACTTTCAGTTAGCAGATTATTCAAGTTAGTGCCATATTTACTCTGAAGATCTTGTTTTTACTCTTATGTTCATTTTAACTCTCATTTAGATAAGACAAACTTTGCATTTAAAAGTGCGAAGTAATTGTGTTCTTTCATAGTAATAATTTTTTTATTATAACTATACATATGGCGACGAATAGCATCTACTTGGAGAGCACCTAGATCTGTAATAATTTTTGACGATGTCGGGCTTTTCCTGGGATTTCTAATATTACTTTTGAAGATCCAGACTGTGATTTCTCAGCTTATTCCTTCTTTCTTTCCCGTATTGATAACAGCTGTCCTATCTATGACTTCATTTACATCAATCATTGGTCCATCGTTTTCTCTTCCCAGCTCTAAATATGCCCTTAAAGCACATACTATCTCACGAGCTTGGCCGCGAATTGCAGTACCTTGTCTAAGCTTAGCGCATTTTTTTCTTTCGGGAATTAGTTCATGGTTCTTCCCCTACGTTTTTGCTCGGGATCAGACATTGTCAATTACCCAGAAATTTCAGCACAGGTTATATATTTTAAAATATTATAATCACCACAATAATGGTCATTCGCTATACTACAGCTACACGTTTAGGACTTCACAAATAACGTTAATATGCAATTGCACACTTCACTGATTTAAATACGGCAAACTAAACATCAATTTCTACCTCTTCCCCAGTCATTTGTTTTTATCTGTTACGTTTTCTAGGTGCTACAGTACCACTTTCACGTAATTGGTTAAAGAGGTTGGTAAGTAACTGCCGGGATGGTTGACGTCTATTGGGATACGTCTCCGCATACATCGTACAGGAACGAACTGCATTCTTCCTACACTCTCCATACACCATGAGCATGTCGGCTTTTTCTGCATTAGTAAACCCCGTCTTCCACCTACGACTTACTGCTTGAACTGTCACAAACTAACTGACCAGAAAGTCGCAATGCAATCGATGAAGAGAAAACACAATGCAAACAAACATAACAACATCATACCTAGCAACTAAGCAGGTTGAATGGGGCAAACAATTGTCGGGGTGGAAACTTTTCAAAATAGATTTCTCGTAAACCACTTGCACAAGAATCCTGCAAAAAATACCAGTGACATTCTAATTTACCTTATTCTGCTGATGTATCTAGGCATTGTTCCATCTAAAAAATTGTATGTTTGCTCAAAAAGTACACTTTCTCAGTATTATTAAAATCTGCTTATAGACTAAATGTGCGAGCCCCTGAGTACCAATCGATGCTGTGAAAAGTGCACATCAATAGCACTTTGCATTTCCGAAATATTTGCGGTGCAAGTTTTAGGTGATTCACTCTGTATATATATGTATGTATGTATGTATGTATGTATGTATGTATGTATGTATGTATGTTATTAATCAGGGAACTCCAAAACCTGCATTTTCGTGGAAATTTTGGTATCTAACTTTTTCATGGAATACTTACTATAGTAAAGAGTTGGGAAAATAAAAGCACTGTAAGTTACTCCTATTAGCAATATTATTGTTCAAAGAAAACAATAAAGATGATCTGTTAATGTCACCTGCCTATGTATTAGAGCTAGCATAAAAAATATGTTCACTTTTTATCTGCCAGAACTGAAATTGGACAGCCGTTGCGAACCATATTAAGGTACACATATAAGTTTCGAGAAAAGTTCAGCACCACAGAGTTGCCTTTAAATCCCTCTAAACAGAAAACTATACAAAGAATTCAAATAAATTACATAGATTTTTAAATTGGAGGAACCAATCTAATAACGGCTTTTTCGCTAGAAAACAATATATTTCGCTCTAAAAATGCCATTTTAACACACATGTATACCCTAGAAGGGGAGGTTTCAGTTCATGGTATTAAATTCCTATTATAAAAGGAAAATTTAATTTTTAACTAACTAGTCCTCAAAAATTAAAAAAAATATGCCAATATGACCCTTATGAAACACATTTTCGGGTGATATGTCATTGAGATTATTTCCGTAATTTCCTTAAAGTATCCAAGTCATCTTCTGTGTATAAAGATTACCTAATGAAGTCCAGTCCCTGATTCATGTGATTTGTTTGCTACTTGCATACGTTCATCCCTAAACTAGTAAATGAAGTGATCACGGGCTTAGATTTTCAGGTTGGCTGCCTTTTAGAGAACGTGTTTTTCAAAATATTCTCCTTTATGATCAATACACTTCTGCATCCGTTTGAACCATTTGTCAAAGCATTTATTGCAGTCTTTTTGAGACACCTCCAATACATGGTTTTTGAAGGCATCAACGGCTTCTGCGAACGAAAATCGTTGTCCAGGCTATTTATTCTTGATGTTCGGGAACAAAAAGAAGTCATTGGGTGCCAAATCAGGACTATATGGAGGATGACCCATCAATTCGATTTTTTGAGCCTTCAAATACTCTGCTGGTAGGCGAGATGTGTGTGCGCTCGCATTGTCTTGATGAAGAACGATCCTACGGTTCTTGTTGGTTTTCCTTACTTCACCGAAGACTTCCGGCAAACAAATGGTTATTTTGTTTATGGCATTGACCGTTTTACGTTCCTCTAAAGGCACTGTTGCCACATGGCCAGTTTTGCTGAAAAAGCAGGCGACCATTTGCTTCTAAGTGCTTCAAGTGCGAACAACGCTTTTGGATTTGCTTCATCTTGAAACACCCATACAGTCGACTGCAGTTTACGTTCCGGTGCATACGCATAGATCCATGATTCGTCACCTGTTACAATCTTATATACTCTTTTGAGGCACCGACATCGTATTTCTTGAGTATTTTTGTACACCAATTGACACGAGCATCTTTTCGAGATTGCGTCAAATTATGTGGGATCCGACGAGAGCAAACCATTTTCACGGCAAAATAATCATGCAATATTTTATATATGCTGGCGGAACTAATGCGTATGGTTGCCTCAATCTCACAATATGTCGCATGTCGATCTTTCATTATTAGATTTTGCACAGCATCAATGTTTTTTGGCACAACTGATTTTGGACGAGCTTCACGAGCTTCATCATTGAGCGAACGACTGCCACGATTAAATTCGTTATACCAGCGTTTCACAATGACAAAATGATGGAGGATCGTCGTCAAATGTGGAATTTAGTTGATCGATGCCCTCTTGTCGTGATAATGCACGTCGAAAGTCGTAATAAATCATGGCACGAACATTTTCACGAGTTAATTCGATATTTTTGTTGACACACAATTTTCAAGTTAGTGTAAACAAAACAAATGATGTTTTATTGACAAAATGTTTGAAGTGGATTATGGTAAAAATGCATACTTTGCATTGAAAACGTCAGATGGCACCTACAACATTCAAGGTTGCCAAGGCTCAAAAAATAAATAGTGCCCCTCGTAGTGAGTATTTACATCCTTTGAAAAAACGATTTGTATCTTATCGGATTAGTCAGTCGACCATTATTTTCTGGAATATATATAATATTTTAATCCACAAACTACGAGATGGTCCATAATCCGTTATTTTACTCCTATGCCATAATATTTCCCCGTAATCATACTTTGAAATAAATAGAAACTCTACGCATAGCCATACAATAAGAAATGGCGTTGTTTTTAGCTGTTAAACAATACAAATCTCCAGATAATCGAGTAGTAAAGTACACTGCGATCTGAAAATCGAAATAAAAGAAAGGACAATATGGCTCCCATCTCGAATTAATTTCTGAGTGGAAAGAGTTAGATGGTGATTAATTGCTATGCTCGAGCCTCTGTGTATCGAATGGGATATGTATTCTAGTAGCACTAGTACATGTTTTGTAAACACAATAAATTCCATATACCATAAAAATAAGAAGCAGTAAGCAATATAGCAATAAAAATCTAATAACAAAAATGGAAACTGAAATGAAAATTAAATAAAATCTAATTTAGAAATAATTCTAAATCGGATAAACACTGCATCCTCTTACGATTACACATTGCAAGAATAAGCTTTATCAAGGACACCAACAGTGCCTTCATTATCTGCTATGGACGGGTTCGTTGCATCTGAGCTACATGATAAACTGGTAAGTAGTTTCGCGATATACGTGTGGTCGCGGTGTATATCCTGTGTTGCAAAAAATGCTTCTTCCGCAACAACGCACGAAAGTTTTGAGAGCACACATATATAATAATAATAATTAAATATACTACATAACGTTATTCTAGGGTAAAACAAATAGTATGAACACTGCAATACTTGAGCGATATGGAGAAGGTTGCATAAAACTATTAAACAAAGTGACAGCTATTTGCTCGATATAAGTTTTACAATATAAATCTCTACATGCAGAACTTGATACAAATTCATCTTGTGCTACTATTGAATACGTATAGGTACTTACTTGCATTCTAAACATGTGTTTTTACTTGGCAGCAGATTGGATTCAATCATGGATATGCTCTGCAAAATTAAAGTTAATTATCAGATCACTGTAACAACAAGCAACATTATATTCGCATTGAAAATTTAAGAGATTTATGCAGAGGGTGTAGCTAACAAGAGGCACCCTACACTTACTTGGTGTACCTAAAATTGCTTTAAAACCAGCTACCATTCTCTCGTGTGTGTCTCGTTAGTCAAGTAATCTTGGTTCGCTTTTGAAATATAATTTTATGCACAAGAATTATTGTTTAAAGGGTTCCAATATGCATTCTTGTGCTTTAAAGAGAGTACACAACTTCATTTAAACCTGAAATTATGTGCATTATAGGAGTGAAACTGAGAAACTGCAGGAACTTTATGTTTGTATATATACATTTAAATTATAAATAATAATAATACCTTATTGCGTTTTCAAAACTACGAAGCTGAATTAAATATTCCGGGTATTAGAGTGAACACTTTCATATGGAGAGATTGCACAAACAAAGCTCCTCATTAGCACTGATCTAAATATTTTTGTCTATTTAAGTTTAAATGCCTGTAGTTAATATGTCTGGTACTATCCTTAGCAATAACTGGCCAGTCTGTTCGATGTTTATTTTGTATTCACAAAATGGAGCGAAATGTGCAGAAAAGTGCAATTTCTTGGACCTTTTGGCAAATGTATTAGGTGCAGGAATTTTTGCAAGTGATGTAGGGTATTATTTAAAAATAGTCTGACAGGCTTTTCTCTCGTCTGGGAAACATTCTGATACGTGGAGGAATGATCGGTGTACGACGCATTCCTCGCGATGATTCAAGTGACTGTAAATATCATTAATCTAGAAATAAATATATACTGTATGCTGTCGTCATGTTCTTGCTGACAGGTGTTGAAAATGACATTTCTGGAACGAAAACATTCAAATTGGAAATAACTAAACAAACTTCTTCGTCATGGGGGTAATATTTTTGTTTATTTCACTATTTTCTATATATTTTTACAGGTTAAAGACTGGCAAATCTGCACGATATTGGGATTGAAGTAAGGCTTTCCTGCTCTTGGATTTTAATATTTCTAGTTTTATTTCATATGTTGCTCAATGACGTCTCCTGAATTAGCTGTGTGTTTTTGTATAGTAGCTTATGTGCATAGTTTTTCACGAAGACAAACCCTCTCTTCCTTGTTTGTGAAGATAATGCTATCCACTGTGATATAGACAAAATTGCTGTTAACGTCTTCATTATTTATACTACGTGCAACAGGAACGGTTTGGGACAACTCATGTTTCAAATTACCGATGTTCCCTAAGTGTCAGTTACCAAAATAGTCACATAACTTTGAAATTACTTTTCAACACAATTTTTGCAGTTTTAAGACCAACTCAGGGGTACTACATACTAATTTGCAGTTTAGTTTTTCTATTCCAGAGATAATGCAGGTCTTAATGAAGTTAATTTGGTGAAGGATTTTTGTTAGGTAGGATTCGTTTAGAATTAGCTTTTACCAAGACTTACCGTAAGACCTATATTCTTGGCCAGTGTGCTCTCTGTGATGTTGGCGAAAGGTTTGTCGGCGCCCCAGCACTCCACGTATTTGGTCATTTTAGATGGAGTCCTGTTTCTGGAAGCAAGTCCCTGTTCAACTTTCAGATTCGAGGAAGAATTTGAAAAACTCCTACTGTCGTTTTCTGATGCGGACTCCTGCAATTAAAAAGAACAGTTTGAAATAACTAATTACAAGCATGATTTACTGGTATACTGCTGACTGAAAGGCGGTACAGCAGGCAGCTGCAAGGACTTATCTAAACCGAGTTCAACTCACTTTGATTTATTGCGGTTATGAGACACACGTTCTTTCACCCTAAAGTTGCTGACTGGATCTCGAACATAGGGCTCACGATGACTCCTTAGCCTTTTCTGGGCTTAGATTTAACTTAAGCAAAAGGTGAGTTGCTCTATTCCAATTAGACATCTCAAAACTGTCAAACATAGTTTTTGACGCGTATCAAGTAATTAATTATAGCGTTCTTTGCAGAAAGGTATCGTGTGTAATGTTTGAAATGCATAAATATGGATCGTAACGAAATAGGAAGTTGATAAAAATTAATACAACAAAATATTTCTTTTTTCTCTTTGTTTCAGCGCTAAGGATAATGACATGAAAATATGCTTAAGTAAGTTATTCAAATGCAATGGGAACTTTGTATTATTTTGTTGCTTGAGAACAAATTTGCGTAAAATTATTTTAACTTTTTTCGTGCCCTGGTTAGTCTTAATATGTCCTAAATTCAAGGATTACTCTTAAACAGATACCCAAAATTGGTAAAAGAATAATAATAATAATAAAAATAATAATAATAATCCAGTCTAATGCAGTGCGACTTAGAACCTCTGTATAAATATAAAGACCAAGCATCAAGAACGAAACAATCATCAAATGGGCTTTAAATGTCTGATAATCTCTCAATATTTCTAAAGAGTGTAGACCATTTCTATTGCTTTCTCTACCACGTACGTGGTAGGTAGAGGAGGTATTGCATTACACTAAAAAGTTAGATACCGAGATTTTATCGGAAATACATGTTTTGAAGTCCTCTGAATTCAAAAGAAGCCTGTTTTGAAAAATTCAGTGTGTGTGTGTGTGTTTGTGTTTGTGACTCTGAACAGCATAACTCAAAAACGAAACTTCGGTTAAATACTAAGCTTATATTTAGCTTTAGTACCTTCCACAGATGCAACAAGAAGATTTTCAAGAAAATCCCCCATTCCAATCATCCTTTATATGGAATACTTTTCGAAATATTTTATTTTCTAAAAAATGGCCTTAATAGTTTTTATTGTAATATTACATATTAAAGACATTTACATGACAAATAAAATGTATATCTTGAAGTTTCTAGTACTATCCTATGAAGTTCTTTTCATTCGGAAGGCGTTATCTATAATCGTGTATAACTCGCAAGCATTAAGCGATAGACGATAGCGTGTTACATAGAAATGTAGACCTCTTTAAAACACATAATATATTTCGAATAAGTTTTTAGTGGCATCAGAAATATCTTTTCTTTTTTCGGGACTTAATGGAAAGAGTAAGGCCAGCATATAACGTCCACTAGTTAAACATTTGGCTATCGCTGTTCTCTTTGTACTTATAACGAAATGTGTAATGTAGCTATTTCTGCAAAGGTTTATTTGTAGTAGATAGAAAAATAAGTTTTAGTAGGAATAGTTTGTATAAGCACTAATAAAGATTGTGCGTAGAGAAGCTCATTTGAATGTATCACATCAGATTTTATCCCCGTGTAATAACTGGACGCTTTTCATTTTCGGTTTTGCTGGTTTACATAAAATGCCTTTTGCTCCGTTGTCCTCATTTCTGCAGAACAATTTTGGGCCTCTATTTTTTACCGTTTTCACGCCAAGTCTAATTCCAAGAAGCTAGTTAAAGCTTGTATTTACGTTCAGTATCTTGCGAGGTTACGGTATGATGGTTTCATCCCAAACTTCCATTCATTTTTTAAAATTGTTTTACACTTTATTTTCTTAAAATGACAGTAACGGTTTTGATTAAAGTAACAATTATATTTAAGATATTTTCCTGACTGATAAAATGTACATTCTGAACATCCTGTTAATATTCTTAATCCTGATTGAAGGTTTGTGCAATTCTCTATAACTGCTAAACCATAAAGAAGGGATAAAGAGTTACTGCACAAAAAAATCTGACGTTTTACATTCACCTGCCTTTCTCTACTTACTATTGTTTATGTTTGTATAGCTTCTACACGCTTGTGAAGCTTACAGAAGCTATACAAATGAGCTTTTGTAAAAAGCATTTTCTGTTCTCTACAATACTGCATGTTATTCGAGGAAAGCTTTTACACATATCGTGGTAGATACTAAAGGATTACAGGAAGCTCAAGCGGTAGTCAGATTTTAAAACAGGGTTGCTATGTTCTGCTCTTGAAGTTCCATATTATTTCCATGACATTACTTGAAATAACTAAAAGTAACAACAGTTCAAAAATGAAAACGGTATTGAAAATTTAAACTAATAACAATGGATGTCCCCGTAATGGCAAATGTAAGAAAAATAATAAATACAAATTCCGTATTTTATCGAGATCTGCGTTTCTTTGTAGTAAGTACTTGTCTATCTCCTATGCTCACTATGAATATAAAGTATAGGAAATTCCTTTTGAATGTAGAGCACTTAACAGGCTATTGCTAGACAATTAAAGATATATAGGTCGTTTGCCGTTTAAATATTCTAAATATATGGCAGTTTAAACAGAATCGTTAAAGGTATTTTTAGAGAATCAAGGCTAATGAAGAATTCTCCATGTAAATGGTAGATTAGATTGGAGGGGAATTTTTATTGAAAATCTTCGCGTGACGTCTTTGCAAGACACTGAAAATTAAATACAACTTGAGTATTTATCCGACATTTCATGTTAGAGTCACGCCGTTCTCTGACGCACTCAGATAGACAGATGGACAGAAGTTTGTCTAGCACTTCAGCCTTCTGTGCCCCATGGTACATACAAAGAAATGTGTAATGTAACCAATTTTTGCAAACTTTATCTCGATAAAAATGAAGTAGGCAGAAAAAGAAGCTTATGTAGGAGTGGTTTTAAAAGAAATATAAAAATGTGCGATAGTGCACAGAAAAGTCATCTTAGTATAATATGAGATCTTTTAATGTTAAGCTTAACTGATCAATTTAAAATGACGGGCTTTTTGTCCTGTTTTGTTTCTTGCATAACTTGTATATACAAGGCGAATTTCAGAACTAAGATCCGGTGAACAATGTTTAACGCATGGTTGGCCTCAATGACATTTCACGGCTGCAGCGCTGTCTACCGACTCCTGAGGAAGCTTCTGCAGTGTTGGCGTGACGCACTAGGCGTTTGCCAGTAGGTGAGAGCAGATCGCAGGGGCCGCGACAATCGTAGATCCCGCACGTTGTGAAGTGCGCGGTGTGATCAGATGTTTGCTGGCAAAGGAATCGTCAGCTCCGGACATCCATCGTGAGTTATGCCTCGTGTAAGAAGCTGGTGCAGCGTTACAGCAAGGTATAGATGTGAACGGCGATTATGTGGAAAAGTTAACCATATGTGTAAGCACAGATTACTGTCAATAAAACCTTGTCTCATGAACGATGTTGTTATTATGACCAAACGACCTTAGTTTTGGAATACGCCTCTTAAATGAAATCTTAAATGGGCACTGGCCAGAAGATGTCTCTGAAAGCTGATTGTTTCCATTACCATCACAAAAACTATAAATTTTAGGTTACCCCGAAATTCAACATAATCATGAAAACATTTATTTTAAAATTCTTGTACACCTATAGAGATACAACGTGTTGGCTGAACTTGAATTCATATATCAGGTCCGTTAAGAATGTATATTCAGTTTAAGGAACACAAGCTCTTTATTGCATGTTAGTACTGAACAGAAATACACATTTCACAGGTTTAAGACTTAGTCAGTCACTTTCTATTTTCGAAATGGTTGGTGTTAACGACCAGACACATTTCATAACGGTGAATGTTACTTGAACAACGTTGGTAAATGAGTCCGTGGGGATTTGTGCACATCTACTGTAATTTCTTAATGAAGTCTCCGTCGCAGTTGTTTCCTTCGATACACGGTACCTTAAAGGTAAAAGCCTAGAGCAATTAATCTGTTGAACCTGCTAGCAACCCAAGGGCGTCTATTTGTCCTACTCCAGCACACTCATCTCGGTGGTAGAGTGGGGTTAGCCCGTTTTGTTTGTAGAACTTCATGTTTTCATAAGGCACATGCCTGCAAAATTGATGGGCTTAGAATTTCACATACCCGGTGGCAGCAATGTATCTGCGGAAATGAAGGGTCCTGTTGTAGCGATACATGCAGTGGTATGAATAAAACCTGAGTGCTTTCTCATAGTTTCTGCTCATGAATATGAGGAACTTTTATGATTATATGCTCAACTCAGTGAGACCATACTAATTTTCGTATGAATAAAAACATTCTACCGCACATGATTATATACTCATTTCCACAGCCTTCAATGTGAGTACATACTCGGGTGAGCTACTCTGTTTGCACTCTTACTAACATCTTTGATTCGTTGGTACCGGGATGAGCTTGGCTTGGGACTTCGCCATATTAGTTTTGTGATGTGTCCTTGAGTGGTAAGCAAATGAAAAGAAAATGGATATACCATGAATCATATTCGCAAATATGCTGAGAAGAACATCCAGTGATATTTAACAAATTACAGTTACTAGCAGTAAGGAAGCACAAAAGTGAGGATCTGCAGGAACTAAAAACTAAAATTGAGGCTATGTGCGCAAAGCTGTTGTTTGTGCAATAACGAAAAAATAATATGAAAATGAGAGTGAAGCAAAAGTGCGATTTAAATAAACCAGAAACAGAATGATTATACTAAAATATTCGGAGAGAATTATCCACTAGATACTGACGGAGGTTCGAATCCGGCTATTTTCAGTCTGGAAGTACTTTTTACCATAAAGCGAATATGTATTCACTTGTATGTAGTTATAAATATCTGCAGCTGCAGCATACATTAACTGTAGCAAATTATACTATATAACCTTATAAACTTTTCCTTTTTCTGCATAGATTTAGGTTATATTTCGTTTTTGGCAAAAATACGGAATGCTATTGGAGTTTCGATCCGTAGGTAACCATATTTTATTTCAATTTTAACCTGAGTTACTCGAATAGATAAGCGTACTACATTATATTTTTCAAAAATTTATTTTTCCAAGACACAATAGAAATTGAAGCTTGAGGCCGTCTTGAGTTGTGCACTTCTTTCATTTGTTCCGTGATGATTTATTAGTAAACATCAGTGTAATTAATACCACTGTTTGTTTTTCTGCATTCCAGGATAACGCAGGTTTGGTGTGGAACAATCATGTGTGGTTCTTTCAACAGAAGAGGAAGTGGAGGTGGGGACCCAGGGGGAGCTCATCTTGGAAGCAAACGAATTGCCAGCACCACCTTCAACATTAACCCCTAAATACAAAAAAGGAGAAGTGTTTTGGATGATCACGAGAGTGACCTAACCCGAGGACTTTCAAATGCCAAATTGAAGTGGTTAGTTTTATAAAAACAGTTATCGGAGCTAGAGTTTAAGGATAAAAGTTCGAGAATGGAACTCGATCTTCAGAAATATTAAAGTAAATTGTTTTTCTCAAGTCAGCACGTGTATATCATTCATCTCAAGCATTCTCTCTTGGCTCATGATTTCCTCTGAGTTTGTGTTCTGTGTAGTGATGATGATAATGAGGATGATGAGATGCGGTTTAAGGGCGCTAAACTGCTAAGGTCATCAGCGCCCTTACAATGTATAAAATATATAGTAAAAAATATAAAAGACGGGTAAAACAACCGCATAATTAAAAAAACGGGACACAAACCCGCGATGTCCAAAAAGCTAAAAACAACAGTACAATAATCCCAATAACTAACACACTAAAAGCTTAGGCAATAAAAGATTAAAACGTGTCAAGAACTGTAGAATGCGAGGGACATGAGCGCCATATGTCCACTGGGGAGTAGAGTCCCATTAAAACAGACAGAATAAAATTACAAAGCTAAAGGTCGCTCAACGCATCAAATGAGCAGATTAAAATCACTGTCACGAATAAAACGTAAAACACATTCTACAGCACGCGCGTCGTCTGCCAAAACGTTGGCTAGGCCAACAGGCAGATCCACACGAACACGCAATGCAGCTAAAACCTGGCACTCCTCTAAAACGTGACGCACCGTTAAGGGCGCATCACACTGCCCACAAAGTGGTGCGGGGTCATCACTGAGCAAATACCTATGACTAAAAATGCAATGTCCGATACGAAGGCGTGTTAAAATTACCTCTTCCCGACGAGAAGCACGGGAACAGGTAGCCCAGACTAACGGGAGAGGTTTAACCTCCCGCAACTTGTTCCCCCGGAGGGCCGTCCACTCATCGCTCCAAAGCGCGAGGATCCGGCGACGTAAAACAATAAACAAATCTGACGAGGAAACAACAGGGGTAAAACTTCTGGGTGACTTAATCGCCGAATTGGTAGCGGCGGCGGCAGACTCGTTCCCTGAGATGCCAACATGACATGGAATCCACATGAAGGAGACGCGGATGCCAGAGACACCAAGCGAGTGGACCAGGTCATGTATGTGCTGTACGAGTGGGTGGTAATTGTACAGAGCGTTAATACTCTGAAGGGCACTCAGGGAGTCTGCGCAAAGAACACAGTGCTGTAAATTATGCCGCAGGATGTATAAAAGTACCTGATAAATACTAAAAAGTTCGGCGGTAAAAATCGAACATGCTCCAGTAAACGAAAGGTAAAATTATGCCTACTAAAAACAAAGGCACACACTACTCCAACATCAGTCTTAAACCCATCAGTGTTTATAAAATGAAAGTTCCCGATTTCCGCCTGGAGTTCTAAAAAAGCTGATCTAAGAACTGAAGAAGGGGTCTCAGTTTTCGGCATCGACGTTAGCCCAAGGTGATAGTGCGCCTCAGCGCGCAGCCATGGAGGAAAAAGCGTTTCCCCCCTGGGAAGGACCGGCGCTGGCACAACGTCCAAATGACGAAGGAGTTGTCGAAATCGAACCCCTGGAGGTAGTAATGCCGAGGAGATAACTAAACATTGTCGATCAAGCGAATCCTCGTAAAATAACTCGAAGGACGGGTGGTTAGGCAAGCTTGAGAGCCGACAATCATAGCTGCACAAAAGCATCTCACGCCGGAAGGACAGAGGAGGCGCTGCAGCTTCTGCGTATAGACAGGATACAGGGCTAGTTGGAAAGGCCCCTGTAACGACTCTTATACCACGATGATGAATGGTATTCAAGCGACGTAACACAGATGGAGGTGCCGATGAATAGACAATGCACCCGTAATCAAGCTTGGATCGGACCAAGAAACGATAAAGACGCAGAAGAACGGTCCGATCAGCTCCCCAGGATGTGCTACTTAAAACACGTAAAATACTAAGAGAACGGTCACACTTTGCTTTTAAAAAGGAAACGTGGGAGGTCCAGCTCAGCTTTCGATCAAAGATCAACCCCAAAATTTTCACCTCGTCTGCAAATGGAAGGACCTCAGACCCAAGGTGGAGAGAGGGCGCAGGGATAGCCTTCCGGCGCCAGAAGTTGATGCAGACGGATTTCTCGGCGGAGAAATTAAAGCCGTTGGCGTTACTCCAGGCGTAGAGACGGTCGATACAGCTCTGGAGACGGCGTTCGAGTAGACAGGCCCGTCGTGAACTGCAATAAATGGCAAAATCGTCAACAAAAAGGGACGATGAAATGCCAGGTGGAATACAATCAACAATGGGGTTGATAGCAATTAAAAAAAGTGGGACACTGAGTACAGAGCCCTGCGGTACTCCGTTCGCTTGAATAAAACACTAGATAAAACCGAGCCCACACGTACACGATAGACGCGGTCCGTCATAAACTCCCGAAGAATATGGGAAGACGACCGCGGATATTCCATGCGTGAAGTTTACTTAAAATGCCGCCCCTCCAACAAGTGCCATAAGCTTTCTCCAGGTCAAAAAACACAGCCACGGTTTGACACTTTCTCAGAAATCCATTCATAATATGCGTCGACAGGGACACCGGGTGTACGACGGTAGAGCGATATCGACGAAATCCGCACTGAGCGTTCGTTAGAAGTTTCTGAGACTCAACCCACCATGTCAACCGCCCGTTGATCATCCGCTCCATCACCTTGCAAATGCAACTGGTGAGGGAGATAGGGTGGTAGCTGGAAGGTTGTTGGCGATCCTTCCCAGGCTTAAGTATAGCGACAATGGTGGCTTCGCGCCAAACGGAAGGAAAAATACCGTCTTGCCAAATGCGGTTATAGGCCTCTAAGAGAAAGTGTTTACTGTCGGCTGAAAGGTTCTGTAACATCAGGACATGAACACCGTCCGGCCCAGGAGCGGAGTGCCGAGAGCAATGAAGAGCGTGCTCCAGCTCCCTCATTGTGAATAGTTCGTTATAACATTCATTATTAGCAGACCGAAAATTATATGATGCGGAATCCAGCCGGTGCTTAATAGAGCGAAAGCCGGCGGAATAATGGTCTGAACTGGAAACCACCTCAAAAGGCAGTACCTAGAGCGTTAACAATGGCAGCCGGATCCACCATGGTGGCATTGGAAACCTGAAGGCCAGACACAGTACAATGCGACACTTTACCGGAGAAGCCACGGAGCTTATCCCAAACAACAGAGGAAGGTGTGAAGCGATTAAAAGACTCGACGAAACGGGTCCACGATGCCTTCTTGCTATCCTGAATAATGCGACGAGCCCTGGCGAGCGATTGTTTAAAAGTAACCAAGTTATCAAGTGTAGGGTGACACCAAAACACCCTAAGTGTAGCTCTACGGGCACGTACGGCAACCCGACACTCCTCGTTCCACCAAGGAACAGGAATCCGTCGAGGGTGAGAGGATGAACGGGGAATTGCGCGTCCGGCGGCAGAGAAAATCGTAGACGTAATGTCCTGCACCAGTTGGTTAATGTCGGTGAAGGCCTGGTCGCCAAAATGCACCAGTCTGGAATAAAAGCTCCAGTTGGCTTTTGCGAATATCCAGGTAGATACTCTGGAATGCTGTACGTGGTGTGACAGAAGAGAAACGATGCAGGGGTAATGGTCGCTGGATTAGGAGTCAGCGACGACGTTCCACTGCAGTGACTAGCAATCTGGAGTGAGCAAACTGCAGGATCCAAGTGAGAAAATGTACCGGAAGCATCAGAAAGAAACGCAGGCTCACCTGTATTGAGAATAGAGAGATTGAACTGTTTAAAAATTCCATAAAGAGGAGTTCCCCTTGCACAAGCCCTTGGCGAACCCCACAGGGGGGTGATGGGCGTTAAAATCTCCCAACAGAAAAAATGGTGTTGGGAGAGCGGACAGGAGGGCTCGAATGTCCGCGGGAACGAGGGGAGACGATGGAGGTGAATACACAAAGCAAACAGAAAAGAAAAAACCGGGTAACTGCAGTCTAATGGCAACAGCTTGCAAGTCGGACGTAAGAGCAAGAGTTAGAAAATGAACGTCGTTACGCACTAACAACATGACACCTCCATGACCAGGAGCACCCTCCTCCGGTTCAAGATCGTAGGGAACCGGAGTGTACCCTCGGAGATCGAAAGGGTCGTGGGGGCTAGGCTTGGTCTCCTGCAAACACAGGACCATACGTGAATGGGAACGCAATAAAAGTTGCAGGTCCGCCCTATGCGACCGAACACCACGTAAATTCCAGCTCAGGATAGCAATGAATAAAAGGGATAAACTGTCTACTCAGTAGGGCTGCTTAAAATAATCTTTTGCTTAACCTTTGGGCTCGGGCTTTTGGTATGGAGTTGGTCAGTCTCCATAGCTTCCTCGAAGGGAAGGCCCACGCGCTCAGTGACAGAAGCCGATTCAAGCGCCGTGAATCGGTTCTGGGTGGCAATGGGTGAAGGTGGCCGCTGAGCGCGGCTTATCCCGGGAGCATCCTGGGACTGCGACCTTCGAGGAGGAGAAGTTGAACTTTTCTTACCGCGCGCACGCCTAGGGTCTTTCAAAAAAATTTCTTTGCGTAGCTGCTGTTTCGGTTTCTTGTCTGCGCCTTGCTACTTCATAACCTTAGGACCAGCTTTAGATGGTTTGCTCACAGTGGCTGAAATGGACGGCCGGATGGTAGTGCCGGTCAATGCGGTCATGGTTCAGGTCTGTGTTTCGGCATCCTTCCGGGGTACTGGCGAGACAACAACTGAACTAAATGTACCAGATCGCAGGAGCGAAGATTGGCGCGCATGGTATCGCCTCCGAGTTTCAGCGAAGGAGAGTTTCTCCTTTACCCGGATTTCCTGGATCACCTTCTCGTCCAAGTACCGCGGACAGTAGGCAAATGACGCAGAATGAGACCCTTTACAATTAACGCAGACGGGTCCGGATGAACAGGTACCTTCATGTGACGGCTGGCTACATAGGGCACAGATGGATACGGCACTCTTACAAGAGACTTGCGTATGCCCAAAACGTCATTTAAAACAACGCAGAGGTCTAGGAATATAGGGCCTCACCGCAATACGTTCGTACCCTGCCGAAATACTAGTGGGCAGATCGACGCCTTCGAACGTGAGAAACAGGGTATGAGTTGGTACCCACACTCCGTCACGTTTAGCCTGCACTCAATGAACCGCTGTAACCTGTTGGTCGGAAAGATATTCGACCAGTTCATCGTCAGATATTCCGTCGAGGCTGTGAGTGGTAACGACACCCCGACAGGAATTCAAGGCGCGGTGCTTCTCAACACGGATAGGATAACCGTGGAGAAGCGTGGCGCGTAACAAGGACTTGCTTTGTTGTTCGAACTTGCTCTGAACCAACAAAGAACCATTCCGAAGACGAGTGCAGGCTTGAACTGAACCAGCAATAGTATCAATCCCCTTTTGAATAACAAAAGGGTTCACCTTCTCAAAAGATTGACCTTCCTCTGTTCGGCTAATTACTAAGAAACAACCAGATGTTGGTGGTGCTACTTCTGTTGCAAAGACTTTTCGGCGCTTGTTATTAATGGAGAAAGGGTGCTCCATAGCGAAAGAAATCCTCCACCATTGCAACCGTCTCCGACCTCGGACACTTGACTTCCCGGGCGTTACCCCGTCTTGGGTGAGTGGCCTATCTATACCTACCTCACCGCAGGGTCACACCTCCCAGAACATAGACAGCGGGATCCAGTCGCCGTCGGAAGTCAGCAGCTCATGCAATGGCCCCCCGCGGGAATGCAGTTGAACAGCGGATACGAACACAAACCGTACATGACGACCCCGGGTGCTGGGGATGACGCCATTACCCACTCACCCAGCTGCGCACTTGGTGCGCGGGTATCCGTCAGGCTGTGTCCACGGAGGATTAAAATAAAAGGTTAAAAGAAACTAAAATTGTGTGGGCGTTTCGCACTAAAGGTAGGCCGGCGAAGAAGTAAAAGAGATGTGTAAATGAATGGGCGTGGGACGAAATGTGCATAAATAGAAGGAAAGAAAGAAACGATGGCGAGGGTCGACACGGAATGAAATGCACAGAACGCACGAGAGCCTACCTTCAGTCCCCCGGTCACGAGAACGAACCCACCTCGACCGGACGGGGATGAAGCGATGAAGATGGCGATGAGTGTCTCGGGAACCCCCGGGTACACCAACACCCATACTCACATACGGTGAGCCCCTGGGGGGATGTTCTGTGTAATTGCTGGTATTTTCTCTTTTTCATTTCCCACCTCACTACAGAGATAGCTTCACTGCCTATGGATTAAGAATCATTTTAAAACGAGTTTGAGGTTTGGATAGGTTTCCACGTTTCAAGCACGTGACTTCATTTCCGACCACAATACAGAGATAGCAGCTTAAGTGCTTGTGGATTAATAATGATTTTAAAACAAGTTTCAGGTTTGGTTATGTTTCCACATTTCAAGCACGTGACTTCATTTTTCACCACAATCATGTTACTGATGTTGATTGTGAAATTCACCAGTATTATGTGCTTGTTTGCACAGTGCTACCATCAGGATGGAGGTTGTTCTCAATTTTAACACATGCCTATCAAATTATGTCATGAATCTTAGTTGTAAGTTCAACAGGATAGATAAACTTTTATAACTAATAAATTATCAAGTAACTGCATCTGCATTTATCCGCATTTTTAAATTTCTTTCCTTCTTCTCAAATGAAAGTTGCGCAACTATACTTCTGTACTACAATAGAATGTCGTTATTATCGGTTACTTTTTCCGTTGATTTGCTGGGTTCTCTAGACCGTCCACGAAGTGTTTTTCCAAACACTTAAAATGACTACATTTTTCTGCCTAACGGAAGAATCACAATGTAATACAATCTCATACTTGAAACTGGTTGCCGACTTAGTGGTTAGCAAAGAGGAAGCAAGCATCAACAGATTTTCTGAGCCTGCAGTGATTTCATGACCATTCTATAAAATAAAGAAAAATTTTCAGAATATATACAAATTTGTATGTAATATTACAAATTAATAAATTTTGAAGATTTTTAAATTATAAATCGTTAAAATAAAGTGTAACAAGATGGTTGGTAACACATTGTAATCTAAATTTTTACAAACAATTTTTAAAGAAAGTCAAACATAAGTTAAAAAGTTGATTCAGACATGAAAATCAAATGCTACAGATACCTATTGAATGCAGGGTATCTCTGACACAGATCCCTAGTTCAAGTCACATTGGTAAAACTGGATTTTTCAATTCCGGTTCAAGTTTGTAACTTAGTGCTCACACATGGCTTGAGTAGAAGAACAAATATTAAAACACCAAAAATAAGCGTTTTGATATTTTTATACACTGCCATGTTCAGAGTAGATTTGGGTTAAAAAATTAATGCAATCTTCGGGACTCATGCCTTGCAAGCTGAAGGTATTTCTCTAAGCTTCAATGAAACATGATTACATGTATTACAGTTTACAAGGTTTTTCAAGGTAATGGAGGTCAAGTAGGGGTAGTTTCCCGAGAATCTTCAACTTCCACCCTGAAAAATACAAGACTTAATATTTTGGCTTGTGGAGAACGTTTCAATTTCAAGACAGTAAATAGTAATGAGGGAGGTAAAATTATTCTTAAAATGCTTTTTTTTAATTTCGGTAGCTTCGAAGAATGCGTGTGTTGAAATCAAGTTATCTAATGTTTGAGTGGTTCACAGCTGAGTCTTGACTTCCAGAAAATGTATAATTAGAACAATCAGTAACCTATGACATTAATGTGTTTAGTTACTCTGCACTTAACTGTCTGTTTCTTTACGTCCCTTTTGATAGAATGAGTACTCTTAAACTGACAAAATTTTAAGATAAATTTCACACTTGGAATAATACTTAACTGTTTTCATGAAAGTAAATCATATACCTTCCTCAGATTTTTTAAGAAATTCCATTTTTAGCCTGAAAGATTTTAATATACCTACTGCATAGGTAAGGGGTAGAAATAGAAGAAACTGAAGCACTGTTACAATAATGATTTAGACAAACTACTTAAAAAGCATGGAGGCAGGAAACATAAGGGTTTATGTATGGTGAAATACTACTTCTGCTATCTGGTTTCTCCTAACTCCACTATTTCGTCGGATTGCTGCTGGCATCTCATGATCTTGATCAGCATACCCTCTACTTCTTCATTGAAGGCAGGTAGTTCGGATATGGGTGTCGCAAATATTTTGCAATGTTATGCAGTACAGCACAACAAGTAATTAGTTTTTATATGTTATTAATACACAAAAGCACAGCATTGGAATTGGAAAGCATTATTTTAGTTTCTCAAAGCACCGCTCAGTTATGATATTCTCTTTAGTGATGTACCTATTGTATGCAATTTCTCGGGGTGTTTCTACATTTCTGTAGGGCAGCATAAACCATGGGGCACTGCCATAACCACTGACTTCTAACAGTGCATTCACACCATTTTGGCTCAAAGTTTCCGGTATATTTGAGGCTCTCTAAATTCTTGCATCATGCACACATCCTGGCCAGGAAGCATTAATACTGGTGAAGCATTCTTTTGTATTGCAAGTAGCTTGTATATTGATGCTTGTATAGAATTTTATGTTCATATATTCATCTCCAAAGTCTTTTGGCTTTTTAATTCAAATATGTGTACAGTCTAGGGCTTCCATGCTGCTGGAAAATCATACTTCTCTAGCCACTAACGTTTTGCAGTATCAAATTCTAACTCAGTTTGTGGAAACTTGATCTCAATTGTGGCATTTTTGTTTCTCAATTATGGCATTTATAACCTCAACAACAGTTTTGGATACAGTGGTCAGATGTACTCCCAGGTGATCTCCAATGCCAACTTGAAAGGCAGGTCACCCACCAGCCTTAAAGATGTCTTTAATTTAATCATATTCTTCAATTCCCCTCCTTTTGTTTCCATTTTCTCTGGTCCAAATAAGTGTGTTTTCAACCAGTCCACATTAACCTTAGTAAAACGATAAGGGCTTTTAAAGCTCTTTGAACTCGCATGTTCTTGTCTCTGGTTGTATATTTTGCCATGTGCTACACAGTTCATAAACTCTACTATTTTTCTGCAGACCACTTGACGCAACACACACACACAGGTTACTCACATCAGAGCCTACTTCTAACCATGCTCAACATGATATGAGTATACACTTGTATAAATGAGAATATAATCCGTATTATTCTTACCAAACTGAGTTCATACTCTATATAAGATGACTGCCTGAGAATATATTATTCTGCTTCTATGTCTTGAGTATGTACTCATAAAGAATTAAATATTAAGAAGCTGTTATTCTTCCTTCAAGAGTATTTACTAAAATAATCAAGGATGTACTATATACTCATTTGATTGGTATTACTGAGTCTTCACCACCTGAGTATAGAGCTTGGGTTGGCAACGTCAAGCGTAGAGTTGCCTACGCCACTTCACCTCAACGTGCAAGTTTCCCCACCAGCTGCCTCCTGACGGCAGCTTGTCCCACGTGTTCCGTTCAAAAGAAGGGGTCGATGCAATATTGCTGGCTTTCAAGATTAATACTACCGTCGACACGAGTGAGATCATGATCGAAACTACTTTTGATAATATACGTATCTTTTCTCTTAAAGTTACACAGGTGGACTTTAAGCGGTGTCTCTATTGTCTACCGTGTAATTCCAAATTCCAAATTCTAGTTTCTTATGCGTAAACTAAAACATGGTGAGTATTTCAACTTAATTATGCAACTTGTTCTTTGAGTTGTGTGAACAGCTACGTGTTTAACAGGGTAATTATGCCACTGTAAATTCAACTTGATATTTGTTCCACGTACACACTTGAAAATTCCGTGAGCTAAACTACATGAGATACTATACCATCTCGAATCAGGTTTTAACCGGTTTAATAACTGAGTTGATATTAGGAATGTGAATTATTTTATTACCTTTTTATTTAAGTGTGAGTCACATTATGCTCTTTGAATGCTCCCTATTAAACATTCTCTTTAACATTGCATTGAAGGATATTTTATGCATATATCTTGGCTAGCTAATTGCATGACGAAATGCAAAGCAGAGATACATTATTGAACAACTAATTATATTCATTTCTGTAGCATTTGAATTTATATATAGCCCCAGCTCATTTTACTATTTTAATAAATTTTTTGCCTGCATAGATTACAGGCATGTTACATTTATTAAAGAGCAGGTGCGTCATAATTTAATGCATACAATAATCTTGGTGCGTACATTTTCCACTTATTTTGCATTCTGAGATGATACGTATATGATAAATATTAGGTACATATTATGCTAAACATAGGATGTAAGTAGTATGAGACATATGTAGACCCTAAGGTAAAAACAATGAGCGGTCTCTCAAAGCATATATTTGTCTAAGTCGAAATCGATTCCGCGACCGGTTCCCAATGGTGTCTCGGGATACGTGCCTTTAGCTTCATTCTAGTGTCACCTTTAATATTGAGTTCCAGCTACTGAACATAGACTGACAGCTGAGCGGTTATAAGCAGGTATGTAGCAATAAAAACTCCCATGGTTCATATACCAAGCACAATTTTTGTTATCCTTTTGTGCAGAAACACCGAACGTTTATTGCGCACATTATATATAATTTCCAATTCATAAGGCTTGTTTTATTTCAAAACATTTATAACCAGCCATAAAAACTTAGTCACTCTCTTTTCGATTGGCAGCTAAATATAAAATAAGTGAATATTACACTCCTAAATGAAAAGCAGATATAAATAGAAATTAACTTAATGTGGGTGTGTAAACCCTTTACTTCAATTACTGCCCTCACTCTACGGGGTATGGATGATATCAAATTCCTAGTCAAGTCTTCACAAGAGGATACTTCCTCCCAAGTATCCTGTATTTGATCCTGCCTTTCAGGTCAATTTAAGTCCAAAACCTTCTTCATCTCTGCCCATACATTTACAACAGGACTCAAATCTAGTGAGGAAGGAGCCCAATCAATGACTGCGACATCTTTTCTTTTCGAGTACGGTTTAAAACCTGCTGACTTGTGTGGATAGGTTGGTTGGCCTGCTGGAATTCAATCATTCCATCGGATATCTAGTCCTTACAGAAGGAACCATAATGTCTTCGAGAATGTCTTTACACTGGTGCCTATTTAATGTGTCATCAAGCTGCCGCAACACACCTAGACTATCTCTAGACTGTCGATTGAGCAAAGATTCCCTTGTAATCAAACGACGCAAGGCTGTGCAGTTCGACCCAGAGAAATTAGAATTACTTATAATTATAGAACATATTCTGGAAGGTATTGCTATCTGCCTCTTCTAGAAATGCAGTGTCCTGCTGAGGAGAGGAAAAACGTTTTCGATTCAAATCAGGTTGACGGCGAACAATCTCTTCCCTTGGAACTTGAAGTGCTCTTGCAGCCGGAGACACGGAGTATCCAGCAGCGTTTGCTCGAGCATGATCACGCCATTCATAACTGAGGCTTGTGCGTCCAACATTAAGTCAATTAAAAATTTGGTTTAGTTTTTCACTTTAGAATACTACTCGTGTAACACTTATTTGAAAAGAATCATTTGTTTGTGATTTTATGCAAGAATGTCTTGAAATTAATAGATATCTTATGTATAGAAAATGTATGGCATTGACATATATTTAATAAACTAAAATTTAAAAAAAAACTACACCCATGATTCGAACCCACGCTGTTTTAATTACGAGACACATGCGCTTCACCGCTCGGCTACAATGCACGCAAACAAGCTGAAAGGCATCTTCCTATTTATCGCCTAGCTTTAAAATGAACGCAGGGTTGTATTAAATCGCAGCGCAGCGTCAGCAAATGCTTCCGATGTTTTGCGAATTAAACTCTCTCTCTCTCTTTGGCTGTTGCTCTTTTTTAAGACTTTCCATAGTTGTTAAATAAGGAACACTTTATTATGTATTGCATAAACTGCTAAATGTAATACGTAAAGGCAGCAAATGGACGTCAAGCTAGCGGAGTGCATGTAAAATCTGACACTCTACCAATTGTGGAACAAGCACAAAACAAAAAAAAAGGGATTAGTGTAGCAACGATTTCGGATATTCCGTTTTTAGCCCTTTGACAGGAATGTTTTCTAAACACGCTCTCACGCTCTTTGGGATAAGCCAATAAGGGCAGATATAGCGTATACGAAAATGGGGTTAACCAATAAAAATTTACTTCTCTAAGAAGTTCTGAAACATAGCATTTAAACACGTCTTAAAGGTTTCTATAAAAAAGGGAAATGTATGTTAAGATTCAGGGACATTCTAAATCATTCTAGCGCAGTGAAGGCACTGTGCGTAGCCGGCGGTGTTTGTTAATAATTATGCGTGTAGTGATAGAGTAAGAAAGCATGGTCATGTGTGATGAGTCAGAAACATTTAGTACAATGTCGGGAGTGAATGGATTTGTTAATAGTTTGAAAATAAAGTCAGTCGTGTTAAAGAAAATTATCTGTGCCTTATTTACGAGCCATGACCACTTCCCTAGAGAGAGAGAGAGAGAGAGAGAGAGAGAGAGAGAGAGAGAGAGAGAGAGACAGAGAGACTAGCTAGGTAGACACGAAAGGTGGCGAGCAATTACTGTCTTAGCCACCTCACCAATTCCAAAACGCATCCCTGTCCATTGCATGCCTATACATAATTGTTCAGTACACATCACCTTCAACATTTCAACCCCGAGACAACTTCTACAAGAATTGCATTCGCAACCACACACGACACCACTCAAGCATCTCTGTCATACATTGGGGCCCAAGAATATGAGGTTCCAAAAACCAGGCGATGCCGGAGCAGAGATGCTCATGGGACAGTGAATAAGATCACAACTCAAAAGATCACAAGGATACAAAATGAACCTGTATGCATAAATGAATTAAGTATAGCATACAAACAATGCCAGTTTTAAATAATCAATATTTCTAAACTGGCCGCATGCCATTCAGAAATAGAAAATAGTTTGTAAAATGGAGGTTGAAAATGGAATTATGTAGAGCAAAAACAGGCAGTAGATGATCACTGTGGATAGTTGATATTAATAGTGGGGAACAGATGCAACCGCAATCTGATCAAGGTAATAACAGAAATATGTAGGTATATAGGGATTAAACGAGTTTGCTGTGGAGATTAATTAAAAGTAAGTTAGATGAAATTAACAGGAAAACTGGAAGGATATTAAAACAAAATAGAAATAAAATCAGAAAGAAATTAGCGGAAAATGTAATGAAAGTGTGGAATAAATTAGAATAAAATCACAGCGAAACTGTAAAAATGTTAAAGGAAATATTGGGAGATTAGAAAGGGAATTAGAAATTACCAGTCACTTTATTTTACTCACGGTAAAATTTACAAAGAGGTAACTGCAATATGCTTAGAAGTTGACGAATTAGGTTATAACTATGCAATATGCATCTAGTAATAAAAAAAGAAATAGTAAGCTATCAACAAGAGGTATGTGGAAGACTAAAAGAGTTACAAAATAAATCCAGAAATGTGCACATATGGAGCAAATTTTAGAAACAGAAAAAGAGTAGAAACTCTCGCATACTTCGCGATGAATGGAAATAAGGAAATGCAGGCATAAGGTGATCTGTTTCCAGATAAGGATTAGGTGTGATGATGATGATGATATGCGGTTTAAGGGCGCTAAACTGCTATGGTCATCAGCGCCCTTACAGTGTATAAAAGATAAGGTCAAAATATAAAACTGGTAAAAGAACCGCATATTTAAAAACGGGACACAAACCCGTGACGTCTAAAAAGCTAAAACTAACAATAATATAACAATAACAAATATAACAATAACAATTATAACAATAACAACAATAACAACAATAGCAACAATAATAACAATAACAACAATAAGACAAGACAAACAGCTGAAAAACCAACACACTAAAAGCATAGGCAGTAAAGGAGTAAAACGTGTCAGGAACTGTAGAATGCGAGGGACATGAGCGCCATATGTCCACTGGGGATAAGAGTTCCCATAAAAACAGACAGGATAAAAGTACGAAGCTAACAGACGCCCAACGCATTAAATGCGCAGATTAAAATCACTGTCATGAATAAAACGTAAAACACATTCCACAGCATGCGTGTCGTCTGCCAAAACGTTGGCTAGGCCAACAGGCAGACCCACATGAGCACGCAATGCAGCTAAAACCTGACACTCTGTTAAAATATGACGCACCGTTAAGGGCACGTCACACTGCCCACAGAGTGGTGCGGGGTCACCACTGAGCAAATACCTATGACTAAAAACACAATGTCCAATCCGTAAACGAGCTAAAAATACCTCTTCCCGACGACAAGAACGAGAAGAGGTACCCCAGATCAACGGGAAAGGCTTAACCTCCCGCAACTTGTTCCCCCGGAGGGCCGTCCACTCATCGCGCCAGCGCGAGAGGATGCGGCGACGTAAAACAACACACGAATCTGACGAGGGAACAACAGAGGTAAAAACTCTGGGCAATAAAATCGCCGATTTGGCAGCGGCGTCGGCAGACTCATTACCTGAGATGCCCACATGACCTGGAATCCACATGAAGGACACGCTGATGCCAGAGACACCAAGCGAGTGGAGCAGGTCACGTATGCGCTGTACGGGTGGGTGGTAATTGTACAGCGCAGTAATACTCTGAAGGGCACTCAGGGAGTCCGTACAAATAAAACAGTGCCGTAAGTCGTGCCGCTGAATGTATAAAACGGATTGATAAATGCTAAAAAGTTCGGCGGTAAAAATTGAACATTGTCGAGGTAAACGAAAAGTAAAACTCTGAACACCAAAACAAAGGCACATCCTACTCCAACATCAGTCTTAGACCCATCGGTATATATAAAATGACAGTCCCCGAACTGCGCCTGTAGTTCTAAAAAGGCGGATCTAAGAACAGAAGCAGGGGTCGCATTTTTCGGCATCGACGTTAGCCCAAGGTGGATGTGGGCCTCAGCGCGCGACCATGGAGGAAAACGCGTTTCCCCTCGGGTAAGGGCCGGCGCTGGCGCAACGTCCAAATGCCGAAGTAGTAGTCGAAATCGAACCCCTGGAGGGAGCAATGCAGAGGAGCTAACGAAATATTGGCGATCAAGCGAATCCTCGTAAAATACATCGAAGGACGGGTGGTTAGGCAAGCTTGAGAGCCGACAAGCATAGCTGCACAAAAGCATCTCACGCCGGAAGGACAGCGGAGGCTCTGCAGCTTCTGCGTACAGACTGGGTACAGGGCTAGTTGGAAAGGCCCCTGTAGCGACTCTTATGCTACGATGGTGAATGGCATTCAATCGACGTAACACAGATGGACGTGCCGACGAATAAACAATACACCCGTAATCAAGCTTGGATCGGACCAAAGAGCGATAAAGGCGAAGAAGGACGGTCCGATCAGCTCCCCAGGATGTGCCACTTAAAACACGTAAAATATTAAGAGAACGGTCACACTTTGCTTTTAAAAAGGAAACGTGCGAGGTCCAACACAACTTCCTGTCAAAAATCAACCCCAAAAATTTCGCTTCGTCTGCAAACGGAAGTATCCCTGGCCCAAGATGGAGAGAGGGCGGAGGGAAATACTTCCGGCGCCAAAAGTTGATGCAGACGGATTTCTCGGCGGAGAAATTAAAGCCGTTGGCGTTACTCCAGGCGTAGAGACGGTCGATACAGCTCTGGAGACGGCGTTCGAGGAGACAGGTCCGCCGTGAACTAAAATAAATAGCGAAATCGTCAACAAAAAGGGACGATGAAATGCCAGGTGGAATACAATCAACAATGGGGTTGATAGCAATCGCAAAAAGTGTGACACTGAGTACAGAGCCCTGCGGTACTCCGTTCTCTTGAATAAAACGACGAGATATAACCGAGCCCACACGTACACGAAAGACGCGGTCCGTCATAAACTCCCGAAGAAATATGGGAAGACGACCGCGGATATTCCAATCGAGAAGTGTACGTAAAATGCCGCCCCTCCAACAAGTGTCATAAGCTTTCTCCAGGTCAAAAAATACAGCCACGGTTTGACACTTTCTCAGAAATCCATTCATAATGTGCGTCGACAAGGACACCAGATGGTCGACGGTAGAGCGATAGCGACGAAACCCGCACTGAGCGTTCGCTAGAAGTTTCTGAGACTCAAGCCACCATGTCAACCGCCCGTTGATCATGCGCTCCATCACCTTGCAAATGCAACTGGTGAGGGAGATAGGGCGGTAGCTGGAAGGTAGTTGGCGATCCTTCCCAGGCTTAAGTATAGGGACAATGGTGGCTTCGCGCCAAACGGAAGGAAAAATGCCGTCTTGCCAAATACGGTTATAGACCTGTAAGAGAAATAGTTTACTGTCGGCTGAAAGGTTCTTTAACATCAGGACATGTATGCCGTCCGGCCCAGGAGCGGAGTGCCGAGAGCAATGAAGAGCGTGCTCCAGCTCCCTCATTGTGAATAGTTCGTTATAGCATTCATCATTAGCAGACCGAAAAGTATATGATGCGGAATCCAGCCGGTCTTTAATAGAGCGAAAGCCGGCGGAATAATGGTCTGAACTGGAAACCGCCTCAAAGGCAGCACCCAGAGTGTTAGCGATGGCAGCCGGATCCACTATGGTGGCATTAGAAACCTGAAGGCCAGAAACAGTACAATGCGACACATTACCTGAGAAGCGACGAAGTTTATCCCAAACAACGGATGAAGGCGTAAAACGATGAAAAGACTCGACAAAACGAGCCCAAGATGCCTTCTTGCTATCCTGGATAATGCGACGAGCCCTGGCGCGGGATTGTTTAAAAGTCACCAAATTATCATGTGTAGGGTGTCGCCGAAACACCCTAAGTGCAGTGCTACGGGCACGAACGGCGTCCCGACAATCCTCGTTCCACCACGGAACAGGTGGCCGCCGAGGTTGGGAGGATGAACGGGGTATTGCGCGTTCGGCGGCAGAGAAAATAATAGACGTAAGGTGCTGCACTAATTGGTTAATGTCGGAGAAGGGCTGGTCGTCAAAATGCACGAGGCTGGAATACAAGCTCCAGTCGGCTTTTGCGAATATCCAGGTAGGTACTCTAGAATGCTGTACGTGGTGCGACAGAAGAGAAACGATGCAGGGGTAATGGTCGCTGGAGTAGGTGTCAGCGACGACGTTCCACTGGAGACGATGAGCAAGCTGGAGTGAGCAAATGGCAAGGTCCAGGTGAGAGAATGTACCAGAAGAGTCAGAAATAAAAGTAGGTGCACCTGTATTGAGGATGGAAAGATTGAACTGATAAAAAATGTCGGAAAGAAGAGTTCCCCTCGCACAAGCCCTTGACGAACCCCATAGTGGGTGATGGGCATTAAAATCTCCCAACAGAAGAAATGGTGTTGGGAGAGCGGACAGGAGAGCTCGAATGTCCGCGGGAGCGAGGGGAGACGATGGAGGTGAATATACAGAGCAAACAGAAAACAAAAAGCCGGGTAAGTGAAGGCGAACGGCAACAGCTTGCAAGTCGGATGTAAGTGTGACAGGTTTAAAATGAACGTCGTTACGCACTAAGAACATGACACCTCCATGAGCAGGGGTACCCTCCTCCGGTTCAAGGTCGTAGCGAACCGGAGTATATCCTCGCAGATCAAAAGGATCGTGAGGGCGAAGCTTAGTCTCCTGCAAACATACGACCATAGGCGAATGGGAACGCAATAAAAGTTGCAGTTCCGCCCTATGCGATCGTACACCACGTACATTCCAGGTCAGGATAGCCATTAAGAAAAAGGGGATAAACTGTCTATTTAGATGGGCGGCTTAAAACTACCTTTTGTTTAACCTTTGGGCTCGGGCTTTTTGTATGGAGTTGGTCAGACTCCATAGCTTCCTCGGAGGGAGGACCCACGCGCTCACTGCCAGAAACCGATTCAAGCGCCGTGAATCGGTTCTGGGTGGCGATGGGTGAGGGGTACCGCTGAGCGCGGCTTGTCCCAGGACCTTCCTGGGACAGCGACCTCCGAGGAGGAGAAGGTGAACTTTTGTTACCGCGCGCACGCGGAGGGTCTTTTAAAAAATCTTCCCTGCGAAGTTTCTGCTTGGGTTTCTTTTCAACGGCTTGCGACTTCATGGACTTGGGACCAGGTTTATACGGCTTGGTAACTGTAGCCTTAATGGACGGCCGGATTGTAGTGGCGGTTAATCCAATCATGGTCCAGGTCTGAGTTTCGGCATCTACTTGTGGTACTGGCGAGGCAACAACAGAACTAAATGTGCCAGATCGCAGGAGTGAAGGTTGGCGCGCATGGTAACGCCTCCGGGCTTCAGCGAAGGAGAGTTTTTCCTTTACCCGGATCTCCTGGATCGCCTTCTCGTCCAAGTACCGCGGACAGTCGGCAAACGAAGCAGAATGAGACCCTTTACAATTAACGCAGACGGGGGCTGTTGAACAGGTACCTTCGTGTGAGGGCTGGCTACATGTTGCACAGATGTTAACGGCACTCTTACATGAGACTTGCGTATGCCCAAAACGTTGGCATTTAAAACAACGCAGAGGGCTAGGAATATAAGGCCTCACAGAAATCCGTTCGTACCCTGCGGAAATGCTCGTGGGCAGATCGACGCCATCAAATGTAATAAACAGGGTACGAGTGGGTATCAATACGCCGTCGCGTTTGGCCTGCACTCGATGTAGTGCAGTCACCTTTTGATCGTATAGATATTCTACGAGATCCTCGTCCGATATACCATCGAGGCTATGGGTGGTAACGACGCCCCGACAGGAGTTCAATGTGCGGTGCTTCTCAACACGGATGTGGTAACCCTGGAGAAGCGTAGCGCGCAACAAGGTCTTACTTTGCTGATCGGACTTAGTTTGTGCCAATAAGGAACCATTCCGTAGACGAGTGCATGATTGAACCGCACCAGCAATAGCATCTATGCCCTTCTGAATTATAAAAGGGTTCACCTTCTCAAAGTTTTGTCCTTCTTCTGTTCTCGAAATGACCAAGTAACAACCAGATGACGGCGGTGCTACTTCTGTTACAATAACTTTTCGGCGCTTATTTGTATTAATGGAGGAAGGGTGCTCCATAGCGAGATAAATCCTCCACCATTGCAACCGTCTCCGACCTCGGGCTCTGACCTCTCGGGCGTTACCCCGGCTTGGGTGAGTGGCCTATCTATACCAGACTCACCCCAGGGTCACACCTCCCAGAACATAGACAGAGGGACCCAATCGCCGTCAGAATTCAGCAGCTCATGCAATAGCCCCCCCCCGCGGGACTGCAGTTGAACAGCGGATACGAACACAAACCCTACATGACGACCCCGGGTGGTGGGGATGACGCCATTACCCACTCACCCAGCTGCGCACGCGGTGCGCGGGTATCCGTCAGGCTGTGTCCACGGAGGATTTAAATAAAAGGATAAAAGTAACTAAAACTGTGTTGGCGTTTCGCACGCAAGGTAGGCCGGCGGGGAAGAAAAAGAGTTATGCGAATGTCGTAGTGCGAAATGGCCGGAAAGTGATAAGGGAAGAAAGAAACGATGGTGAGGTGCGGTATGGATGGAATGCAAAGAACGCACGAGAGCCTACCTTGGGTCCAGCGGTCACTTGAAGAACCCACCTCGACCGGATGGGGGTGAGGGGATGAATGTGGCGATGATTGGCTCGGGAACCCCCGGGTGCGCCAAAAACCCGTACTCACATAAGGTGAGCCCCTGAGGGGCTGGATTAGGTATAATTAGTGCATGTACCGTGTTGTGACCTTGTGCGATTTTTAAACTGTCACTTCTCTCGGTTCTCACTGCCACTGTTTAGCTGTGTTATATAGTTCAACTTTCACTGGAACTTCACTAATTTTAACTACCACTTCACTAACGTGAACAGTTCAAATTTTCCGTCCCTTCGCTTCTTCTTGATCCAGCCTCCTCTTCCCGACTGTTCACTCGCTGCGGAGTGGAACACAAGACTTCTTCAATCCGTCTCTCCGAAGTCGCTGCACATCACAGCAGCCTCCACTAAATCGATCGGAGGATCGTTTTTGATGCCGCATCAGAAACACACTCGCTAACTAGTTCGCTCACTGACTGACTTAACTCTCACTGCTCTCACGAGAGCGCTAGTATGTATAGCACATGGGAATTTTCACAGGATTCTCGAGCGTTCGAGAAGAAGCAACACCCGAAGATTGTGTTTATGTAGCGATAGCGCTTTCAGTATTTACGCTGAGGAGCAGTATTTATCGTTGTTTTTCTCCGACTGCCCGGCGCCAACATTGCGATAACCTTGAGCCACAGCCTCTCGGTCACACAGCTCTCTATGCACAGCCGGTCGTCTCGAGCAGCTTCGTGATGATGATGATGATGATGATGATATGCGGCTTAAGGGCGCTAAACTGCTGAGGTCATCAGCGCCCTTACAAGGTATAAAATATAAAGTCAAAAAATAAAAGACAGGTAAAAAACCGCATAATTAAAAAACGGGACACAAACCCGCGATGTCAAAAAAGTTAAAAATAACAATAGAATAACAATAACAATAACAATAACAATAAAAGCAATAACAATAATAACAATAACAACAATAGTAACAATAACAATAAATATGTCTCAAAAACCAACACACTACAAGCATAGCCAATAAAAGATTAAAACGTGTCAAGGACTGTAGAGTGCGAGGGACATGCGCGCCATATGTCACTGGGGAGTAAGTCCCTATTAAAACATACAGAATAAAATAACAAAGCTAAAAGACGCTCAGCGCATCAAATGCGACGATTAAAACCAATGTCACTTATAAAACGTAAAAGACATTCTACAGCATGCGCGTCGTCTGCCAAAACGTTGGCTATGCCAACAGGCAGACCCAGGCGAACGCGCAGTGGAGCTAAAACTTGACACTCAGTTAAAATGTGACGCACCGTTGAGGGCACGTCACACTGCTGACACAGCGGAGCGGGATCACCACTGAGGAGGTAACTATGAGTAAAACGACAATGTCCAATTCGTAAACGGGCTAAAAGTACCTCTTCCCGACGTGAAGAACGAGAAGAAGTACCCCAGATTAACGGGAGCGGCTTAACCTCCCGCAACCTGTTCCCCCGGAAGGCCGTCCACTCATCGCGCCAGCGCGAGAGGATGCGGCGACGTAAAATAACACACGAAGCTGACGAGGGAACAACAGAGGTAAACAATCTGGGTAATAAAATCGCCGATTTCGCAGCGGCGTCGGCAGACTCATTACCTGAGATGCCCACATGACCTGGAATCCACATGAAGGACACGCTGATGCCAGTGACACCAAGCGAGTGGAGCAGGTCATGTATGCGCTGTACAAGCGGGTGGTAATGGTACAGCGCAGTAATAGTCTGAAGGGCACTCAGAGAGTCCGTACAAATAAAACAGTGCTGTAAGGCATGCCGCTGAATGTATAAAATAGATTGATAAATGCTAAAAAGTTCGGCTGTAAAAATTGAACATTGTCCAGGTAAACGAAACTTAAAACTACAGTGACCAGAAACAAAGGCACATCCAACTCCAGCTTCAGTCTTAGATCCATCGGTAAAGATAAAATGGAAGTCTCCGAATTGAGCCCGTACTTCTAAAAAAGCCGATCTAAAGACTGAAGCAGGGGTCTCAGCCTTCGGCATCGACGTTAGCCCAAGGTGACAGTGGGCCTCAGCGCGAGACCATGGAGGAAAACGCGTTTCCCCCCGTGGAAGGGCCGGCGCTGGCGAAACGTCTAAATGCCGAAGGAGCTGTCGAAAGCGAACCCCTGGTGGGAGCAAAGCAGAGGAGCTAATAAAATAGTGACGATCAAGTGACTCGTCGAAAAATAACTCGAAAAACGGGTGGTCAGGCAAGTTTGAGAGTCGACAAGCATAGCTGCACAAGAGCATCTCACGCCTGAAGGACAGCGGAGGCTCTGCAGCTTCAGCATACAGGCTAAAAACAGGGCTAGTTGGAAAGGCCCCTGTAGCGACCCTTATGCCACGATGGTGAATGGCATTCAATCGACGTAACACAGATGGACGTGCCGACGAATAAACAATACACCGGTAATCAAGCTTGGATCGGACCAAAGAGCGATAAAAACGAAGAAGGACGGTCCGATCAGCTCCCCAGGATGTGCCACTTAAAACACGTAAAAGATTAAGAGAACGGTCACACTTTGCTTTTAAAAAGGAAACGTGCGAAGTCCAACACAACTTCCTATCAAAAATCAACCCCAAAAATTTCGCCTCGTCTGCAAACGGAAGTATCCCTGGCCCAAGATGGAGAGAGGGCAGAGGGAAATACTTCCGGCGCCAGAAGTTGATGCAGACGGATTTCTCGGCGGAGAAATTAAAGCCGTTGGCGTTACTCCAGGCGTAGAGACGGTCGATACAGCTCTGGAGACGGCGTTCGAGTAGACAGGTCCGCCGTGAACAGCAATAAATAGCGAAATCGTCAACAAAAAGGGACGATGAAATGCCAGGTGGAATACAATCAACAATGGGGTTGATAGCAATCGCAAAAAGGGTGACACTGAGTACAGAGCCCTGCGGTACTCCGTTCTCTTGAATAAAACGACGAGATAAAACCGAGCCCACACGTACACGAAAGACGCGGTCCGTCATAAACTCCCGAAGAAATATGGGAAGACGACCGCGGATATTCCAATCGTGAAGTGTACGTAAAATGCCGCCCCTCCAACAAGTGTCATAAGCTTTCTCCAGGTCAAAAAATACAGCCACGGTTTGACGCTTTCTCAGAAATCCATTCATAATATGCGTCGACAAGGACACCAGATGGTCGACGGTAGAGCGATAGCGACGAAACCCGCACTGAGCGTTCGCTAGAAGTTTCTGAGACTCAAGCCACCATGTCAACCGCCCGTTGATCATGCGCTCCATCACCTTGCAAATGCAACTGGTGAGGGAGATAGGGCGGTAGCTGGAAGGTAGTTGGCGATCCTTCCCAGGCTTAAGTATAGGGACAATGGTGGCTTCGCGCCAAACGGAAGGAAAAATGCCGTCTTGCCAAATACGGTTATAGACCTGTAAGAGAAATAGTTTACTGTCGGCTGAAAGGTTCTTTAACATCAGGACATGTATGCCGTCCGGCCCAGGAGCGGAGTGCCGAGAGCAATGAAGAGCGTGCTCCAGCTCCCTCATTGTGAATAGTTCGTTATAGCATTCATCATTAGCAGAACGAAAAGTATATGATGCGGAATCCAGCCGGTCTTTAATAGAGCGAAAGCCGGCGGAATAATGGTCTGAACTGGAAACCGCCTCAAAGGCAGCACCCAGAGTGTTAGCGATGGAAGCCGGATCCACGATGGTGGCATTAGAAACCTGAAGGCCAGAAACAGTACAATGCGACACTTTACCTGAGAAGCGACGAAGTTTATCCCAAACAACGGATGAAGGCGTAAAACGATTGAAAGCCTCGACAAAACGAGCCCAAGATGCCTTCTTGCTATCCTGAATAATGCGACGAGCCCTGGCGCGCGATTGTTTAAAAGTCACCAAATTATCATGTGTAGGCTGTAGCCGAAACACCCTAAGTGCAGTCCTACGGGCACGAACGGCGTCCCGACAATCCTCGTTCCACCACGGAACAGGTGGCCGCCGAGGTTGGGAGGATGAACGGGGTATTGCGCGTTCGGCGGCAGAGAAAATAATAGACGTAAGGTGCTGCACTAGTTGGTGAATGTCGGAGAAGGGCTGGTCGTCAAAATGCACGAGGCTGGAATACAAGCTCCAGTCGGCTTTTGCGAATATCCAGGTAGGTACTCTGGAATGCTGTACGTGGTGCGACAGAAGAGAAACGATGCAGGGGTAATGGTCACTGGAGTAGGTGTCAGCGACGACGTTCCACTGAAGACGATGAGCAAGCTGAAGGGAACAAATGGCAAGGTCCTGGTGAGAGAATGTACCAGAAGAATCAGAAATAAAAGTAGGTGCACCGGTATTGAGGATGGAAAGATTGAACTGATAAAAAATGTCGGAAAGAAGAGTACCCCTCGCACAAGCCCTTGGCGAACCCCATAGTGGGTGATGGGCATTTAAATCTCCCAACAGAAGAAAGGGTGTTGGGAGAGCGGACAGGAGAGCTCGAATGTCCGCGGGAGCGAGGGGAGACGATGGAGGTGAATACACAGAGCAAACAGAAAACAAAAAGCCGGGTAAGTGAAGGCGAACGGCAACAGCTTGCAAGTCAGATGTAAGTGTGACAGGTGTAAAATGAACGTCTTTACGCACTAAGAACATGACACCTCCATGAGCAGGAGTACCCTCCTCCGGTTCAAGGTCGTAGCGAACCGGAGTATATCCTCGGAGATCAAAAGGATCGTGAGGGCGAAGCTTAGTCTCCTGCAAACATACGACCATAGGCGAATGGGAACGCAATAAAAGTTGCAGTTCCGCCCTATGAAATCGTACACCACGTACATTCCAGGTCAGGATAGCCATTAAGAAAAAGGGGATAAACTGTCTATTTAGAAGGGCGGCTTAAAATTACCTTTTGTTTAAACTTTGGGCTCGGGCTTTTTGTATGGAGTTGGTCAGACTCCATAGCTTCCTCGGAGGGAGGGCCCACGCGCTCAGTGCCAGAAACCGATTCAAGCGCCGTGAATCGGTTCTGGGTGGCGATGGGTGAGGGGTGCCGCTGAGCGCGGCTTGTCCCAGGACCTTCCTGGGACAGCGGCCTCCGAGGAGGAGAAGGTGAACTTTTGTTACCGCGCGCACGCGGAGGGTCTTTCAAAAAATCTTCCCTACGTAGTTTCTGCTTGGGCTTCTTTTCAGCGGCTTGCGACTTCATTGACTTTGGACCAGGTTTATAAGGCTTGGTAACAGTAGCTTTAATAGACGGCCGGATGGTAGTGGCGGTTAATCCAGTCAAGGTCCAGGTCTGAGTTTCGGCATCTACTCGTGGTACTGGCGAGGCAACAACAGAACTAAATGTGCCAGATCGCAGGAGTGAAGGTTGGCGCGCATGGAAACGCCTCCGGGCTTCGGCGAAGGAGAGTTTCTCCTTTACCCGGATCTCCTGGATCGCCTTCTCGTCCAAATACCGCGGACAGTCGGCAAACGAAGCAGAATGTGACCCTTTACAATTAACGCAGACGGGGGCTGTTGAACAGGCACCTTCGTGTGAGGGCTGGCTACATGTTTCACAGATGTTAACGGCACTGTTACATGAGACTTGCGTATGCCCAAAACGTTGGCATTTAAAACAACCCAGAGGTCTAGGAATATAAGGCCTCACAGAAATCCGTTCGTACCCTGCCGAAATGCTCGTGGGCAGATCGACGCCATCAAATGTTAGAAACAGGTTACGAGTGGGTACCAATACGCCGTCGCGTTTGGCCTGCACTCGATGCACTGCAGTCACCTTTTGATCGGATAGATATTCTACGAGATCCTCGTCCGATATACCATCGAGGCTATGGGTGGTAACGACGCCCCGACAGGAGTTCAATGTGCGGTGCTTCTCAACACGGATGGGGTAACCGTGGAGAAGCGTAGCGCGCAACAAGGTCTTACTTTGCTGATCGGACTTAGTTTGTGCCAATAAGGAACCATTCCGTAGACGAGTGCATGATTGAACCGCACCAGCAATAGCATCTATGCCCTTCTGAATTATAAAAGGGTTCACCTTCTCAAAGTTTTTTCCTTCTTCTGTTCTCGAAATGACCAAGTAACAACCAGATGACGGCGGTGCTACTTCGGTTACAATGACTTTTCGGCGTTTGTTGTTAATAATGGAGAAAGGGTGCTCCACAGCGAAAAAAAATCCTCCACCATTGCAACCGTCTGCGACCTCGGGCTCTGACTTCTCGGGCGTTACCCCGGCTTGGGTGAGTGGCCTATCTATACCAGACTCACCCCAGGGTCACACCTCCCAGAACATAGACAGAGGGACCCAATCGCCGTCAGAAGTCAGCAGCTCATGCAATGGCCCCCCCGCGGGACTGCAGTTGAACAGCGGATACGAACACAAACCCTACATGACGACCCCGGGTGGTGGGGATGACGCCATTAACCACTCACCCAGCTGCGCACGCGGTGCGCGGGTATCCGTCAGGCTGTGTCCACGGAGGATTTAAATAAAAGGATAAAAGAAACTAAAACAGTGTGGGCGTTTCGCACGCAAGGTAGGCCGGCGGGGAAGAAAAAGAGATATGCGAATGTCGTGGTGCGAAATGGTCGGAAAGTGATAAGGGAAGAAAGAAACGATGGTGAGGTGCGGTATGAATGGAATGCAAAGAACGCACGAGAGCCTACCTTGGGTCCACCGGTCACTTGAAGAACCCACCTCGACCGGATGGGGGTGAGGGGATGAATATGGCGATGATTGGCTCGGGAACCCCCGGGTGCGCCAAAAACCCGTACTCACATAAGGTGAGCCCCTGAGGGGGAGCAGCTTCGTGATTGGGGCAAGCCCATAAAGATGGTCCAGCACCATCTTTTTTCGAGGTTAACGTCAAGTGCAGTATATCACACGCGGGGCGTCCCAGGTGCATCACTGCATCGCGACTTTCCTATAGTCCACGTTGAACGGCAGAGCCATACGAGGTCACCCTCCTGGAATCCAGCAGTGTTCGCTAGTGCATTTTGATGCGGTCACTTGGCAGCTTCAGGTGCTCCCTGAGTATAAAGTAGATATCTTCCAGGCTATCCGTTAGCGTGCAGACATAATTCATTGCGGGATCGTCTGCATAAGGGGACTGCTGAGCAACAGATCACTAGGCACCCGTAGCTCCGGTCCAAAAACCATGTTCGTGGGTGTCATGACTGTAGACTCATGTACTGATTCTCGGTAGGCCAGGAAGTACAATGGCATGTGCACATCCTAATCTCGCTGATAGTTGGGTTTCACTTTCAGAGGTGCTCCTCAGCCGTCTAAATAAACGTTCCACTATTTCTTCCGACTGTGGCTGGAGGGGAGTGGCGCAAATCTTGTGTACCCCAAGGCCGTGGAAAAGCTCTCGCAAAAGGTTGCATTCAAAATTCGTACCCTGGTCACTATGGAATGCTCTCGGGGAAGCCTAAAACGAAAGAAGTTGTCCACCGGTGCATTAGCCAGAATAGTAAACTATCAATTAGGAATCGGTAAACCTTCAGCCACTTGGTGAAATTTTCCATACCAGCATAGGCAGCGGTTTCCTGGGACCATTCCGGTAAACAGCCTGTCACGTCGACTGTAATTCTTTCGAACGGCACGCCGAAGCTGTATTGCTGCATCCGGCCTTGACTTCGAATCTGAGGCCCACGACTTCTCGCGCAGATGTCTCATTGTTGGATCCACCTCTCCACATCGCTACGAAGACTCAAGCAATAAAATCGGTGACGGAGGTTCTCCAAGGTCCTATTTATACCCAAGTGCCCTCCAATAATACTGGTACGGGTTTTCTCGAAAACTTCTTTCACCTTGTACCAGCTGTTGTTCCGTTTGTGGACTCCCACGTTCTCTTCAATACACAATTCCTGAACAACAGCGAGCCCAATAGCTCTTATAGATGGGTTTCTTTGGAGTGGCGTCCACCCACGCAGGTCGTTCACCGGATTCTTTATCCGCCATGATCAACCCTATGTTTCGATCCGGCAGCTGCTCCTTCCTCAAGGTCTGTTCATGGCTGCAGCACTCCCTTCACTTCGACTTTCACATAGTAGTGGCAGTTCTCCTGGCACAGTCTTCAGCAAAGGGTGACTGGTTTAGAATGATGCATTCCTGCTCCTTGCTTCGAGATCAAATTGTAGTCCTGCAGCCGTAAGACCCAGCGGGCCGCAGTTATTCCAAATTACAAAAACCTATCGGACAATTTGGGGCAAAATGGTCCGTTCGGGGAGAAATCCTATCTCTAAAGGTACTTCTAGAAGTGTTCCTGGATCTCTACAATAATCTGGAGACCTCACTTTGCCACACAGTAGTTACGCTCTGCCTGGGACAGAGTACTAATCAATTAGCACAATATACGCTCTTCTCCGTCTGGCTCTTGCGACAGAATACCCCGAATGCCAAAGGTAATCATATCCGTGTCCACGATGAACTTCTTACTGAGATTTGGGTAAACAAGTTCCGGGGACGTGCACAAGGCGTTCTTCTGAACCACCAAAAGCTCGTCGTTCTTTTGTCAGCTATCACAGAGTTTTGGCGATGTTTGCAAGCCCCCACAAGTTTCCGGTGGTACGTGCAGAGGTCCAGGTACCGGCGCAGTACTTGTTTGGTCCTTGGCCTGGGCCACTCCTTGACAGCCTCTTACTTATTTATGAGTTCCGTAGTCACTCCACCAGGGCCTACAATGTGCCCAATGTAGCGCACTTCCTCTTTTAACAGCTGACACTTTGCAGGGTACAACTTAAACTTATCCCGGTGAACTTAAATTAAATTGTGTTTTATTTATGGACGCTCTTTAACTACTATGGTCCGTAGCGTCCGATTCTATATTGGGTGTGATGGACCGGTAATTTTGCTTAGAGGCCTCTTTATCAGGCTTGAGGTTCTTTTAAATGCCGTAAATCTGCGACACAGGACCACCAGCGTTACATCCCTTCCGAAGGAAGCCCCGCTAAGGATTTTTACCCCCGAATAAAACCGTCGCTTTCCGCCGGGTTTGAACCAGCGACCTGGGGAACTAGAGGCCAGCATGGTAACACTACACCACATCCTGGCCAAGCTTTTAGAGTAGCTTCCTCAAGTGGATAAGATACGTTCGAATGTCTTGCCTATAACAACGATGTCAAGCAGGCGAGTGTCGCATGTAAGGCCTCTCATCACAGACCTCATCAGTGTCTAGAAAGTTGCGGGGAAGCAGCAGAGAAGAAAGACATTACTGTGAACTGCACAGACCATGTCCAGTAGAAAATGTTGTCTTCTCCTTGCCGCCAGGGTTAAGTGCCTCTTGCCATTACCGACTTCAAGCCCAGAGCGGAGAAGTGCTGTAGTCCCGCTAGGTGATCTAGGGTGTCGTCGAGTATTGGCAGCATCTAGTTTCCGGTTGCAGATTCAAATCCGACGGAGGGCGATCGATGTTTTTCGGCGTAAAAGTCCTTAACATAGCTTACTTTGGAAGCGAGTTAAAGCCGGTGGTACCGTGTCGTAGATTTCTTGGCACGCAAGAGAAGCTTTAGCCTAATAAAGGTATTTCCACTTTGGCATCGAAATACAGAAAGTCACCCAAGCCCAGTATACCTTCCTCTCTATTTGCGGCAACAAAAATTCTTATTTGCTGTCTGCTTCTCCCAAGATTAAGCTCCAGATAAGCTTACTCAGCCACAGGTAGGATTTCACCCGGAGCGGTTTAACATCGTAGCGTCTGTCCTATGTGCTTTTTGTAGTCGCCAGACCACATCGAGCCTGGCGATTGTTATTGAGGCCCAGTGTAAGCCAGCACTCTGTAGGGACGGTCCTGAAACCATCCGTGTGCTGCCAGATCATCCTGGTCGATCCTAGCACCAGTGTCAACGTGAAACGAGGGGAAGGTAATAGCGGTACCGACATGCCTCTCTTCACGCTGGAGCTTAGTAGTTTTCTTGCTCTAGCAGTCCACCCTCACACTCTTAGTTGTCCAGTTTCTCCGCAACCCGACCACTTAGGTCTTCCGTCCGCAGTTCTACAACAGTTGTTGTAGTCGGCACCGGAATCATCATTCTCGTTATTTATATCTATGACTGGTACTGGGCGTTTCCTTCGGCCGCTATCTTTGCCACTTTAATGCGGCAGGCATTCGCCAGTGTTCCTCTAGGAGGAGCTGTTGTTTAACTTACCAGTGCCTCACCCCGCTGATGCCACGGCCTGCCGGTCCAAAAGTATAACCTGCAGTAAATCCGCCAGGACCCGCTTTGCCAGCCACTCCGCCTTCATAATGAATTGTTGTAAGGTGTTGTTCGGTTGATGCACCCTTGAATTTAGCTGAGTGCGGTAAGCAGCAGATAGGCGATGTTATTCATAGCGTTCCTCCAACAGTTTAATCATTTCCTCGTCCAAACTTCCACCGGGGAAAGTGCGAAGTGCTTCCGCGCCTTGCTCTGTAAGGTAGGTAAACTGGATTATCTTCTCATTAGTCGTCCGTATATTGTGTGGGGCTATAGTCACAGATTGCAACATAAATACCGCCTACGAAGAAGTGCCGTCGAATTTCAAATGATTTAGTGTTTTTGTATTAGACAATCTTATCGTGGCTCACCCTCTGCACCTTCGACACGAATTTTGAATTCTAGGTCGCGACTCATCTGCTCCACTGCGGCGTCCATTATCCTCTTGCTTTCCTGGGTCTGGTGACTCAGATGCTGCTTCACTGCGGTGTCTATAATTGTCTTGTTTTTATTCTGCTGATTAAATACTTGTTTCCTGGGTGATGTAGACGCTCTGTTATCACCTTATTTTCCTTCGTCTGATAGTCTTCTTCTTGCTGATTTAGTTGATCTTTCAGACACCCTTCCGCCGCATGAAGGCTTTTACCATGCGAGATTTAATTTCCTCTATCTCCAGTGCAATGTCATTTTCCAATTCTTTCACTGCTGCATTCATATAAGATTTGATAGAGTAGATGTTATTACCCCTGAGACGGGATTTAAATTCCTCTATTTCGAACTTCATTTATGTCCCCAATTTGTTCACTCTGTATTCCATTTTTGCTACATCCTATTCATTTCGATCTTCATTTCTGTTACAATCCTGTTCATACTGAGCATTTCCATCATTTCATATTTCATCGTCTTCATTATACACAGCATTTCTCTTCCATTCGGGCCAATAATTTGATGAACATTTGCTCCATCTCGGGTTTCTAGTCCCTTTCCTGACAGCAGAGTGACCTTTTCAGTTTTTCAATTGGCACTACTCTCAGTTCTTACAGTCACTCTTTAGTTGTTTTATCTAGTTCAACTTTCACTGGAAATTCAGTAATTTACACTACCAGTTCATTATTGTAAACTGGTTCAAATTTTCCGTCAATTCACTTCTTGTCTTCTTCTGGACTGTTCACTCGCTGGGGAGTCGAATACAAGACTTGTTCAATCCGTCGCTCCGCAGTAGCACTTGCTGCACGTACAGCAGTCACCACCAACTCGCTCACTCGGAGGATTGCTCTTGAAATCGCACCAGAAACGCACTCGCTAACTTGCTCGCTCACTGAATGACTTAACTCTGAATGCTCTCGCGAAAATGCTCGTTTATATAGCCCATGGAAATGTCCACGGAGTTGTCGAACGTTCAAGAAGGAGAAACATGTAGAAGATTGTGGTTATGTAGCGATCGCGCTTGTGATGCTATCGTCATCTTCAACTGGCCGGCGCCGACCTCCAGATAACCTTAGACCATAGCCGCTGCGTCACAGTGTGTAATGGAAGTGTACCCACGGAGTCAGTTGATGCTGGGATAGATAGAAGTCAAGGTCTCTGCTGCTTCAAGGAAAATCTTGGCTAACCACATTTATGTATCAAATGACTAGATTGTACCCTATGCATGCTAAGTCAATAAATAACCATCCATGACTACCTCATTTATTAAAATAATCAAGCGTTTCTTTGTTCTTGAACAAAGATGGTGATAACCATAAATCATTTATTAAGGAAGTGGAGAAATATTTTGAAGTAAAGATAATTGCTAAGAAATGAAGTCCGTTAGTGGTAGGTGTAACCATGAAAGGAAGAGCTAGAAATATGTTACGTTTAACGCTAGAGATGTGCATATAAATTATAAATTGTTTAAAGCTTCTTTTAGCCCGATATTTCTGGACAAATCAATAAAATGTGATAAGAATGTAAATCATAAATGAAAAGTAAGATAAAAATTCGGGAAAAGTGTGATCGACCATTCTTTAAGGGTTGTTCAACGAGTAAATTGCTAGACATACTATCACAGAGAGAGAATTAATTACTATAGTAGGAAGCCACTACCGAAACTGATAATCTCACTGTCGCAGAGCTAAACCCTGTACATTCTTTAGCAAGATTCTGAAGAAGCTATGCAACATTTTCCAAGATCACAGCCGAAGAAGATAGGTCTTCCGGATCTTTCCTCGTGTACATCACAAATGTATATGGTGGTACCATGTGTACCGAACGTGTCACAAAGACGTGGTTGTTTTGTAAACTCACGCTAAACTAAAGTAAAATTTCGAACAACTTGGAACAGTACTTTAAAGATATAAGCTGTTGTTCCAGAAACGTTAGGTGTGCCTCAGCTAGTTATATTCACTATCATACGGTATAGAGGACATGTTGGTTATCAGAACCATACCAGTACTACCATCTGTTCATGACAAACACCATAATACTACATATGCCACCGATAATTCAATGCTAATCTGAAAAGGATACGAAAAAGCCAACAACTCATTCCTTTGCTTCATATATTTTCTGTTGTTTCCTTCTTTTTCTAAATACATTTTAACCTCCTTTAGGGATTGGTTAGTATGATAAACCGAAGTATGAAATGGGTGAGTTCCGACAACTAAGATACTTAAAGCTATATGAGTTTGGCTCAAGGCCTATGCAAAATGTTTGAATTAAACCTCAGCTTGATTCAAAAGGGAATTCGAAACCGCAAACTCAGACCACATGGCATTTGCGCAAGTTTCTACAATTAATGGTCAATTTTTCAAGTAGAAAGAATAATTTAACACTATTTAGTTCCAATAAATCGATGTTTATGTGGCACAGTACGTAAATGAAATACCCTACCTTGGGAGGAATGATGAGGTAGGTCTCAACTTTGTGGTCCGCTAAGTAACCTTCCCTTGAGCCTCCTTCTCCTGGCTCAACCTGGAAACGGTCATTCAATTGGAGCAGCGTTGCCCTGGTGATGTGAACTCGTCTGCAACAGTAACGCATGATATGATATCACCTTAATGGGATTTAAGGACAAGGAAAGCTGCAGAAGCCAATATTTCAACCAAATTAAGTTTCTGGGACACAAGTTATCATTCTGTATAGATAAAATATTTATATTGTACCAAAAAGCAGTTAACCTGTAGCAGTATACCATTGCAGTAGAAGTAGTAAAGTTTATTTTAGGAATGATCAATGGTTTAATACATGTATTTTCTGCTACCTTTGAAGTGGTAAACAGATCTAGAATTAAGGTTTTGAAGACAGATCTTCGACCTACTATATCAATGACACTAAGATATCTGTGCTCCTTAATGTAAGCTTACCACAATCATCAACAGTAACGAAGAAAAATTGACGTAACAGACTCCTTTCTCATTACTAGTAACTAACCGCCTGAATTTTGGGAGAATCAAGCTCTTCATATAATCTATATACATATTATAAAGGTGGAGCTTGTGTGTGTAGGCTAATTTCAAAAACCACTCAGCCGATTTTGATAATTCCTTAACCATTGAAAAGATTAAGTGTTTTTGAAGAACAAGGGGCTGCAGTATAATACGTTATTTCAGTTTATCAATTACTGAAGGATTATAAACGATCTACAAATCTCTTATACATAAATGTGCACATATTGAGTTATAAAAGAAGATGCTTGCACAGAAGACCTTTCATTTTGGTTGAGAAAGCTATAAAGTAGAAAATAGTAGTGTTACTCCCCAGAATGTGCATGTAAAATAAGGCAAATGCCGCGGATACTTCATTTAGCAATTAAGACAGCAACTGAAAGAGAATCAAATCTCTTTATAACGCTACGATACGCATGCCGCACCAATGCCACAATACTTAAATTATCCTCATATAAGATAGTTTCGCATTATTTCCTTTGTGCCTACTTATGTTGTGACTAGTTTAGTCAGCATGGTGTACTGAAGAATTGTATACAGAGAGAATATTCCTAACATTACAAATCCCTGAACCTATAATTTTAATTGAAAATTGATAATGCTGCTGTTCTCGGCTTTCACAGACTAAGTGTCTTTTACAAAGAGGTTAACTTGTTGGCCTGAGAGTGCGGAATTGGCATATTCACCAGCTTCGCCTTTAACTCGTATATTTTAAGTGTTATCGATATTATCTGAAAACTATGTAGCTTCTATGTCATTAAATAAACACAGGACCGACAGGAAACTACAAAGTTTAACATTTCGCCTATTGTAATTATGCAACGGGTTACTCGAACATCCCAATAAATAATTATTTTACAGCCAAAGGGTACTTATATGTTATACGGAATTTCCATTACTTGGAAGACTGTCAGGGGAGGTTAAGGAAGACAGCCATTTTGCCGATGTTTCTTATCTCTTTGCGTGAATATCAGGGGACTTTTTCATTCGCTGTTAGCAATAGTCTGCCTAATTACAATTACAAGCAACAAAGGAGAAGATTTACCTTAAAAATATTTTAGAGCATTGTACAATAGTTCCATAACGAACGTGTAGAGGCAAATTAAAGTAATTCTTAATTCGAGTTTAATAAACTACTCGTGAAATATCGTGCAGCAAGCTAGTAACTTTATATGCCGTAAATTAGAAATATGGGTTTATTGTAGGTTGCGCTCTGTGCCTAAGTTGTGCTCTGCATCCGACTTGTTAGAACAAATCAAGGTATACGCTTCACAATATTTCGGGAGCTTTGTAGTATTTTGTAATCATTGGTCGTTCCATAGCTCCGCGGCTGCGTTGGTACCTGTGGTATTACTAGATCCCCAGTATCGTCACTGAAGTTTTCAGCCGTAACGATCTGCATGAGGGATCCATTAGGGAGCTACTTGATTAAAAGTAACTGCTTCTGTTGTAGCAAACCGCGTCCAAATGGCAGGACGGAATAAATTCGTGTTAACCATGTCAATCCCTGTACTGCCTTAGTTACACGTGTCCTATGTGGAAGAGGCAGGAAATTACAGCGATCGTAAGACAATGATTCAAATTTGGTTGTGGCTACAGAAAATTAGGTTTATGTATACCTTAAAGCGCGTCTCCACTGTCTCAACCAACACACAACACTCAACGTTAAACATTAACAACTTTAGAAACATGTTGAGCCATACCTGTAGTTGGTATGCACATCTCCACTGCATTAATAAGTGAGGCGAAGTGTAAACGTTTGTCAATATCTATAATTACATGGATTCTGATTATGAAGGTATAGCCTTTCAAATCACAGTATATGCTCGGTGAGGCGCAAAAATGAAAGTAGATAGTTATGTGTACCCCCTTTCAATGCAACAGAAACAATGCAAATAGCACCTTGTCTGTAATTAAAGTTGTGGGAATTTTGGGCTTCAAGAATTTTCTAAAAATGTCAAAAGAAGGTTTCAAGGTGCTGTTAACTAGAATTTCAAGAGCAATTGCAAAACACGAGACGAATTTCAGAGCAGCAATATCCTTTTTACATCCTCCACTATGTACCAGTAGAGAAAGAGAGAGACAGAAGCTATTACGTTCTACAGAAAAATTCGATACCGAGGTTTCATCAGAAATACATGTTCTGAGTCCTCTTGAATACAAAAAGAATCATTTTTAAAAAGGTTCGCGTGTGTGTCTGTGAAGAGATTAACTCAAAAACGATAAGTCGTGCGGCAGTCACCTCCTTCGTCCGTTGCTTTAGGCTTACCTTGATGCTTCTCCCGTTGGTTCCAGAAGTTCGCCGTGTGTTGGTTCTCTTCAATTTTATCCTCGGCTAGCTGCAGTAGTTTTCTTTAAACTATATAGGAGCATGGACTTATCCTCGGTAAAGGAAGCGTAGATCTCGGGTGTTGATATAGGAAGACATAGACGTGCTTTGTTTATGAAAAGATGGCACTGCCGTTTCTCTTTATTTAATTAACACTCGTAGTATACAACACTGGTATTGTCGCCGTAAAATACTGTCCACCGCTGTTAAACTACGGTGCGGATATGACACGAAGTTTAAATATGCTTATTATCTCTTTACGAGTAGCGGATCTTAGGTGTGTTTCTAAAACTATCTTGATTTTCTGTTTTGACGCGATATCTCACACATCCTGCAGCATCTCTCCCTGACCACACATGTCAAAAACTGTCCCAAATTTGCTCCAAACAGATTTAACAGATTTCATTTAAAATACTTTCGATGCGCTGGTAGTGATTTTCCCAATCACTGTGTTTTTTATTGGCCAAAATTCTCAAATAAACCGAAATGTCCCGTATTATTCTTTCGCAGGGATTGCTTTGTGGGTGGTGTTTTGAGCAATAATACAACGTGATTTCGTTTTCTTTTAAGGTGTCTACAAATTTTCTGCTGGTAAATATTGAAGCATTATGACATAAAATTGCCTTCATCTTTCCAAATTGTGGAACATACGACTTCATTATCTTCCTTAGGCATGTTTCACTTGTAATCTTCCTGACTGGGTAAATTTTCACGAATTTTGAAAATACATCTATTAACACTACTATATACTTAAATCCAAATCTACTACAAGGCATCTCACCATGACAGTCCAAGGTCACTAACATGCCTGGTTTTTCTCTTAGTATGGAGTTTGTCTCGTATTCGTATTGTATATTCAATGGCTTTGCTTTTGACATTGTAAGCATGTCGAAATTATTCTCCTTACTTTATGGTGTAATTTTGGAATATACAGATTTTCTTGGATCATTAAAACGGTGCGTTCTGAGCCAGAATGTGCTAGGGCTTGATGGAACGTGTTTATGAGTTCATTCTCCATGTTCTTAGGTATATACGTCTTCCATTTCTGTATTTCACTGCCATGTAGTTTATACAACACGCCCCCTTTTACCCCTATGTTTCCCTTGATATTTTCATCTATTTCTGGGGCCTTTTTTATTAATTTATTTAACTTCTCATCTTGTAGCTGCTTTACTCAAGGGTATTTCAATACTCATTAAGGTTACTTCATTTTTAGGGCGTTCTATTCTCTCCGGTATTTCACTGTTGTTATGTAACCTAGACGGCAAATCGCTAAAGACATTTGTTTTTCCTGGAATGTGTTTCACCTCAACATCATACGAAAGAATCTCATGGATGTACCTAGATAATTTAGTGCTCGTAAGCCGACAACGTTTCATAAATGAAAGACTCACATGGTCTGTGTATATAGTAACCTTCTGTAGATATATATATGATCTAAATTTCTGTAGTGCATAATACACAGCACAGATCTCTAATTCGGTGACCGAAGCATTTTTCTCTATTTGACTTAAACCTCTTGAAGCGGTACTTATCACGTGCAGTTGATTTTCCTCATCTGATTGGGCTAGGACACACCCATATCCGTGACCGGAAACATCCACGTAAATTACATATGGTAGGTTGTCCTTGGGTCTCTCTAGTAGAATTTATTTCGCAAATAGTTCTTTTATCTTTTCAAAAGCTTTCTGGTGTACCTCGTCCCATTTCCATCGCACTTTCTTTTTAAGTAATTCGCGCAAAGGTGCTATTTCTGCGCCGTACCTCAGGATAAATTTGCTTTGATGATTTAGCACTCCAAGAAACGACCTAACCTGATTAACACTCTTGGGCGCTGGTATTCTTCTCACAGCCGCTACTCTTTCTTCGTTTGGCTTTATTCCTCTATCATTAATTACATAACCTAGAAATTCCACCTCACGGATGCAAAATTTGGATTTATTAATGTTCACCGTCATACCGTTTTCTCTCAGCTTTCTAAGCACATAATCCACATGTTTAATATGCTCATCAAAATTTTCATCAACTATTAGAAAATCGTCGATGTATTGGATCAAAAATTCGTCGGCTGAGTCGCCAAATATTTTATCGATGGCTCTTAATAGTCCACTACATGACGTAAGCATACCAAAAGGCATTCTCAAAAATTCGAACTGTTTCCCAAAAAATAAAAAAGAAGTATACTTTCTAACATCCTCGTGAAGCTCAATCTGCCAGTATGACGCAGTTAAATCAATAGTGGAGAAATACTTGCCTTTGGTTATTTTTGACAGCAATTTTTCTACACTTTCGCTCCGAAATCTGTCTGGTTGAGTATGTTTATTTATCTTTCGACCATCTATCGTCATCCTAAGTTCGCCATTGCGTTTCGTCACCCAACATAATGGACTGCTGTATGGAGAATTTTACTTTTGTATTATTCGGTCTCTCAACATCTTATCGATCACTTGTTTGGCTCTCTCCCTTAATGCAATCGGAATATCCCGATACTTATGTGTGAAAGGTGCAATATTTTGTACTGTAAAGTTGTGTTTGTATGCTTTGCACTTGCCTGGGACGTCCGAAAATACCGTTTTGTTTTCTTGTAACATTCGCCTTAATAGATGCCTTTGTGTGTCTATGAGGTTCTCGGCAAGGGTTACTTTCTCCTCCACTGCTTCTACCTGGCTGCCGGTATCTTGGAATTCCTTATTTCGGGCGTAACCATCATCTTTCTCATTGTGCTCCGTATACCCGTTGTAAAACCTGTCAGCGAACCCATGCATCTCATCGGTTTCTTCCCCTTGTACTATGGCAATTAGTTTCTCACTCCTACCTGTTTGTACTAATTGTACGAAAAATCTTTCTTCGGCGATATCTTTTTCTCCTTGGATTTTGTTATAAGTATCCTGCTTCATACCCTCTACAAAAGGGATTTCTAATAGTTTTCTGTTCTTCTCTATTTTCAAAACTTTATCAGCAAAATCAACCCTAGCTCTTAATTCAAACAAAACGTCACACCCAATCAAAATGTCGCAAATCAAATTATTAATTACCAGAAAAATAAACTCAAAATTTTCTTCTCCTATTTTCATGTTCAACATTACTTGCACTTTTATTCGGGTAACCTCTTTGTTAACTGCTACCCGGCATACCGTGTTCCTTATAGGTAATGTCATTAGCTTAATTCTTTTATTTACCAGGTTCTGATATAACCTCAGGCTGCATACACTCACATTGGCTCCAGAGTCTATTAAAGCGTTATATTCCTCATACAATAATACTACTTTTATGCTAGGGGAATCTGTCAGGTCCTTTTCCGAGTGATTTTGAATAGTAGTTATCAGTTTTCCCAGTATAAAGTCATTTTGAGCCCTGTTTCACATTTTCTGTTTATTTGAGAATTTTGCGCGCTTAGAATCCGCTCCGAGCTCTTGATTGGATCCCGTCTTAGTTTTCCGGGTTATCGACACTATTTGGTGCTCCGCTATTCTCTTCCACATTTCCCTCTCTCTGAATTTGCCTATAGTTTCCTCTGCTTCCTCTAAAATGTCCCCGGGAAGGTCTCTCTCTCCTTTCGTTTCTTTCTGGGTAATTTTCGTCATACCTCTCTCCTACATCGCTTTCCCCTCGGTCAGAAAAATAATGTTCCCTTTTTTCATTGTTCCTGCCTCTCCTATAGTTAAAGCGGCCCCTGTATCTTGATCTGGTTTGTATAGCATTTATGTGATATTGGTTATCACCTTCCCTACTGAAACGGTTATTTTGACAGTTTCTGTTCCCGGATTGAGGCACGTCGTTCCAGTATCTCTCTCTGGGGTTATAGTTCCCTCTCGCGTCTCCTCTCCAGTTCGCATTCCTTGCATTATCCGGTATTGTTCGAACTGTATAGTTTTGTCCGTAGTTCCTACTACTTGTCTAGAATGATGATACCAGCTCAATCAATTCGGGAATAGAATTTGGCTTCGCAATGAGTAGGTAATGGTGTATGCGTTCTGGATAATGGGGTACAATCATGTTGATGAAATCCCTCTCACTTATGGGTGGCTCGATTAGTCTACTACTCTGTGCTTTAGTTAGTAAATAATCTACCATGCTTAGGTTTCCGCGTTCATCGTATTTGCCATTAACTAGGATAGATCTCACTTGGTTCTGAGTATTAGTACACCAATACTTATTCAAAAATGCCCTTCTGAAATATTCAAAATTATTATTCTCTCCCAAAGTCAATCCTACCCATTGGAGAACCCTTTGACGTAAACCTTTACGAACGATTAACATCTTTAGCTCGTCCGGAATTTGCTTCAAACGGAAATACTCCTCAAGGTCATTTAGATATTGTTTAGGATTATCAGCCGAGTTTTCCTCGAAAGTAGGTACCCCTATCTCATTTAATAAATGGTAGTTTGCATTACTTGCATGGTTACATGTACATTGGTGCCCTGAATTGAAATTATATGGGTCGGCAGTTGGACTTTGACCTCAATTTGCCTCCCTAAAAGTTGTGCTAGTTTCACTGGGTGAGCTATCATCACTCTGTCTCACACTTATCCCTAGTCTACCAATAGAGCGTTTTAACTCCTTTACACAATTTTCATGCTCTTCAACCCTCTTCACAATTTCATGATGATTTGAGAGCTGTTCCGTTATTTTTGACGAAAGTTCATTTATCTTTCCCTGATCCTTTTCTACCACTGTTCTAAATTCTCTGAACTCCCTTTGAATGTTAGATTCTAAAGTACTTTGTTTTTTTTCTAAAGAAACATTTACAGCTCTTAAGTCATCATCCAATTGCTCCTTTATGGCTAAGCTGGTAACACTTAATTCTGTTTCTACATCCTTCCTTAGTTTTTCTACATCGTTTCTTAGACCTAGTTGTACTGCCTGGATTTCTTGCACTACTTTCCCTTGCTGACTGAATTTAGAGTCCAACTGACTTTGTAATCGGGTGACCTGTTCACCTAAATATTCCCTCATTTCCTGAGTTAATTCCCCTCTCATCTTCCTGTTTTCCTCTCTGACATATTCACCTATCTGTATACTCTGCTCATTTAATTTCCCTTCTAAATTTTTATTTTGTTCACTCACATTTCTTTCTAATTCCTTACTCTGCTCATTTAGTTTCCCTTCTAAATTCCTACTTTGTTCACTTAATTTTTCTAAGTTTTTACTCTGCTCACCTAATTTCCCCTCTAAATTCTTATTTTGTTCACTTAAGTCCTTCCTCTGCTCGTTTAACTTCCCCTCTAACCTATTATTTTGTTCACTTAATTCCTTACCCTGCTCGTCTATCTTTGTGCTCAAATGTTGGAGGAATATCATCAGCTGGTTCTGACCTGCGTCAATGTCCTGCTCAATCGGTGGTTGCGTTTCCAGTCTAACTTCTACCTCTGTTTCACACATATTTTCTCCATCTGGTGTTCTGCTGACAATAGCCTCCCCATTCAGTTCTTTCAAATCTTCCCTTGACCTACTCATGGTTCCGTTAGCAAGTTCTACCTCCCTAGTAATGACTTTACCCCCTCTCAATAGCATGTGTTCACAAAACTGAGTCACTACTCTGCATGCCTTTTTGTTTGTTTTTGTATAAATGTTCTAACCTGTATTTTCTCCTACGTTAATTGATGCGTTCCGGGTTCGAATCCTGGTGAAATTCTAGAAGCGATGCTCTCAGCTGTTTTGTTGTCCCACGTAGGTAGACTAGAAGTTCGCGTTGTAATTATGTTCTGCTGTGCCCCTTTCCTCTGAAGATTCTTCGTCTATTCGTTGTTTCCTAGTGCTCCGTTTGTGTTGGTCTTCCCTTCGAGCTCAACGTTATGGCGCCAGTTTGCGGCAGTCACCTCCTTCGTCCGTTGCTTTAGGCTTACCTTGATGCTTCTCCCGTTGGTTCCAGAAGTTCGCCGTGTGTTGGTTCTCTTCAATTTTATCCTCGGCTAGCTGCAGTAGTTTTCTTAAACCTATATAGGAGCATGGACTTATCCTCGGCAAAGGAAGCGTAGATCTCGGGTGTTGATATAGGAGGACATAGACGTGCTTTGTTTATGAAAAGATGACACTGCCGTTTCTCTTTATTTAATTAACACTCGTAGTATACAACACTGGCATTGTCGCCGTAAAGTACTGTCCACCGCTGTTAAACTACGGCGCGGATATGACACGAAGTTTAAATATGCTTATTATCTCTTTACGAGTAGCGGATCTTAGGTGTGTTTCTAAAACTATCTTGATTTTCTGTTTTGGCGCGATATCTCACACATCCTGCAGCATCTCTCCCTGACCACACATGACAAAAACTGTCCCGAATTTGTTCCAAACAGATCCATTTATAGTCGCAGACTCCTGGGGCCGCTTCCTTTCCTATTGGTCCATTTTTAGCGCCACTCGACGCGTCTAACTATTTCGAATAAACTTCCAGGGATCTCATTGGTCCAAGTTTAATATAAATCGCGGCTTTTCCTACATTTACCGTTAAGCTATCTGTCTCGCTCACTTGGTCACGGCGAATTATCAAATAAAGGGACAAAGGCGTTACACCCTCGCTGTAGGAATAATGGCACAGCGACCGAAGAGAGCACTATTCCTGTAGCTAAAACATTTCGTCGTGGACAGTATTTTAACATAGCGCTTAAATTATTTACATTAAACCATTTATAACTCTACTAATATTAGTAACCTAGATAGATACATAACGTTAAATCACCCTTCTTAAAATATACAAGCAGTATGAGAAAAAGATATTTACACAGTATGATTTAACATCAATAAAAGTTAATTAATAAATTATCTACAATTACAGTTCTCGGGCTCGGCCTAGAGTTGCCGTTTCAGTCGGCCAAATACCAAACTTGGTAGTTTAATTGACTACCATCAAAATATACGACACGAAGATTTTCAAGAAAATCCCTTTACCTCAAACTGCCCTTTACACAGAACATTTTTCGAAATTTTTTATTTTCTAAAAATGACTCTCACTAATTTGTTTAATATACCATATGTTAAACATGACGTACAATTGTAGGGTCCAGATTTTAACCGTTTGACCATATCTGTTCTCTTTGAATTTGTAACGGAATGTATAATTCAGCTAAATCTGCAAATGTTTCACTGGATTAAAATGCAGTAGATACAAAGGGTCATAAGCTTTAGTAGGAATAGAATTAATTGTTGCTTCACGTAAGCCGTGTGTTGGACAGGTTTGCGGAGGTAGAATTAGACGAAAGAAAAATTCAATGCCATAGCGGGATCTGAAACATGGATCTGCCCGTCTCCGTTCGGATGCTCTAACCAGTAAGCTACCATGGGAACATGCTGGCACGACATTATCTTCTCCAACTGATTTGTATTTATCCAGGTAAACCACAAGCAGATCTCAAATTGTGTTGAGATGGCATACCCCACTGCACCTTACAAAGTTGTAAGTACTTTAGGACCCGGGCTTCATAGTTTCAATCTCTATTAGGGTATTAAATAGAATTAGCCTTTTCCACAAAAGTCGTATTTTGGACAGTTGGAAAGATACAATCGGACGACTGAAAGATTCAATGCCATTGCCGGTATCTGAACCACGGATCTCCCGATCTCCGTCCGGTTTCTCTTGACCGGTAGGCCGTTTGACCCATTAATTGACCTAACAGAGGTGCAGACTCTTGGGCAAGGGGCTTAAAGTACTTACAACTGTGTGAGTCGCTATTGGCGTATGTCATCTACAGTGTCAGATCTCCTTGTAGTTTACCTGGAAAAATACGAATCATTTGGAAAATCAAATGTCATTCCGGCATGTTGCCAGACAACTTCAGTGGTTAGAGCAAATGGAAGGAGACTGGGAGGTCAATGGTTCAGATCCCGGTTATGGCATTCAATTTTAAAGTCGTCTGACTCTATCTTTACAATCATGTTCAACACACGGTGTGGGAGAACTATTGGTTCCATTAATGGACCAAATAGTAGTTGAAACTATGAATACCGAGACTTGAACTACCTGCAACATTGTAACTCGCCATTGACCTGTGACATTTCAATACAAGTTTAGATCTTCTTGTGTCGGATGCAAATAAGTTGGATATTTTAATGTCGTGCCGGCATGTTGCCATGGTGGTCCGGTGGTTGGAGCAAGCGACATCAAACCTGGATATCCGTGCATTAAATCCCTCCTGTGTTATTGAACTTTCAGTCGACTGATTCTTTCCAAAATCTATCCAACATAGGATTGTATGGAAGAACAATTAGTTCCATTCATTGACCTTACAGTGGTTGAAACTATAAGGCCCAGGAATAAAAGTTCCCCAGGGGCCTACTACGGTAGGTACGGGATTGGCGCTCCCGGGGTCCCGAGCCACACTCTCGATTGGGTTCCTCTAAAAGGTTAGAGGGCTTATACCAAACGCCCAATCAACTGTGGTCCACAAACGTGTTGGAACAATTTCTAATTACCTCCCTGAACACAGTCCGACGGATACTGCTGCCGGGACGGAGGAGAAGAGTCGCAAGGGGTGACTGGGTAATGTGTAACTCCCAGTTCCTGAGTTTCAGGTAGGATTGTGTTCGTGTCCGCTGAAAAAGCTCAGTCCCGGGGAGGGGCCATTACATGAGATGTTACATACCTTAAGGCGATTGGGTCCCTCTATCCATGTATTGGGAGGTGAGAGCAAGGTCCAGGCCAGAAATCTTACCTAAGCTGGAGTGGCGTCCAGGATGTGAGCATGCCATCGGAGACATTTGTAATGGTGGAGGATATAACCACTATGGATCCTAAAAAAATCCAAAACCAACAACAAGCTTAGTGGAAAAGAAGTAGACAAGTCCTGTGGCCCTCGCTTCTTAGTAATTAATAGAACAGAGGAAGGTAAGAAGTTTACATTGGTGAACCCTTTTACAATTCAAAAGGGTCTCGATAAGATTGCTCGTCCGATTAAGTCGTACATTAGATCCCGCAATCGCACGCTCCTGGTTGAAACGCATTCAGCAAACCCCGGCAGCGAAAATGCTTAAAGCGAACATGTTAGGCAGCTGTCCGGTTACGCTTGAGATGCACAAGGCATTGAACTCCTCGCGCAGTGTAGCAAATACCCGTGCATTAGATGGCATGACCAATGAGGAGTTGCAAGAAAATCTTGAAGAGCAAGCCGTTACAGCGGTATATTGTGGTGAATAACCGCCTAATTGTTCCCTGTTCCTTACCTTTGATCGGGTAGACCTCCCTCAAAGAATTAGGGCAAGGTATGAAGTCACTGAGGTTAGGCCATATATACCAAATCCGCTGAGGTGGTATACGTGTCAGCGCTTTGGGCACACCAGTGATTTCTGTAGCAATGAAGCTACCTACGTTAACTGTGGAGACGTCTCTCACGATAGAGCATACACATCAGCTCCAACGTGCGTTAACTGAAGCGGAGAACAACTATTAAGTTCCATAGAATGCCCCCGTTTTACAGAGGAAAGAACGAGCCAAGAGATCCGGGTTAGGAAGAAGGTGTACTTTTCGGAAGCCCAGAAACGCTTGCGCATCCGCCAGCCCTCTGTAGCGAGGTCCGGTATCTACAGCTCATTTGCAGCTCAGCCGGTTCCGGGTCGGGAAAACGCAACTCAGACGAGAAATACAAACGGAGCCACTATCTCAGAAAAGATTCTCGTTGCAAGAACACAGCCAAAGCCTTCAAAATCAACACCCGCGAATACATCAACATCTGCAAGTCCGTTACTGGAAACATCACACCAGTCAAATCAGCTGCAAGACCGTCGACCTCAAATAATAAGACCGGCAAGCCTATAGTATATAATGCATCACCAACAAAATTCAGGACCAGTTATGTGAGAACCGACTTCCTAAGGAAAGCGATAATTCTGCAGCCAGTACACAAAAGGGTAAAAAAGATCCACGAGTATCTCCTCGGAGATCTTTTGAGAAATCTTCTGGGAAGGACTCAGATCGGCGATCATCTTCGCCGATCTCATCTTCCAACGAGTTTGAGGTTCTCGAACTGATATTTTCTATTGGAAAGGGTCCTCCAAGGAGGAGGATCAGGAGGAGTCTGCCCACACTGCCAGAACGACAGTGAAAAAGAGGCAGGATAAATTCTCCGTTAAAGGTGTTAGCCCGACACCAAAGAGAAAGGGAAAATTGATTCGAGCACCGCTTTCTACAACGCAGTCAGCTTCTACGATTACGACTTATCCTACTATAATTCTAACGGCTATCTAAAATGGAATATCTGTGGAATTAGAACACATTGACCAGAGCTTGAACTTTTGCTCAACAATTATGACCCTTTGGTCGTGTGTTTACAAGAGACTAAATTCCGTCCGCTAGACAGCTTTCAACTTAGACAATATACCATAGCGGGATGTGATCTCACATCGGAAGAGGGTATTCCTGCTCATCAGAAATTATGTAATTGTGGAATCTGTATCCCAACAGTCTGACATCCAGTCAGTAACTGTAAGGATTAAATTTCTATCCATCCGATTCACCATCTGTAACATTTACCTGTTTCCATCCGATGACCTTTCGCTCATGGATTTAGAAGACCTAGTCTCTCAGTTACCAACGTTTATTCTGTTGGTGGGAGACGTTAATACCCATCACCCTCTTTGGGGATCCCCTCAGGCTTGTGCGTGAGTTACATTAATTGCTGATTTTTTGGACAATAATAACCTAACTCTTCTGAACACCGCAGAGCCTACATTTCTCTCAGACTCCTACAAAACGTGAACCTTGATATTGCAGTTTGTTCACCATAATTAGCAGTTTCGTTGCAATGGAATATTATCTCTGATTTACACTCTAGTAACCACTTTCCTTGTCTTATTAGTCTCTTAACAAAGGATATATGTTCCACACGACTAACTAGATGGCGCTTAGATTCAGCCAACTGGAACCGTTACTCCCAGTTGCCTGTGTCTAATTACAATGAGCACGGCTGTGTGAATCTTTTAGTCCGCTATCTCACAGAGAAAATTCTTTCTGCCACTGAGCGAGCTATTCCAATGTCGAATGCCATCCCTCGTCGATTTCCAGTCCCTTGGTGGACGGAAGAGCGCTGAAATGCCATTCGTGCTCGCAGGTGTGCTCATACGGCTTTCCAGCGTCGGCCCTCACAGGATAAGCTAATTTAATACAAATAAATGCGTGCCAAGTCTAGATATATTACAAAGAATAGCAAAAAGTCATCATGGAGAGAGTTTGTAGCTTCATTTAATCGACATACACCTTTCTCTGCGTTTGGGATAACTTAAGCCGTGCGGCTACAAAAATCGACCCACATGCCGATTACCGGTCTTATAACAGCTACTGGAGATGTTGTTGATGCATTTGATTTGGCTAGAACATTTGGCTGTGTTTTTGCTCAAGCGTCTATCAGTGATAACTATTCCCCCAGTTCCTTCCTGTTAAGACTCAGGTCGAATGTCAATGTTTCCTTTATCGTTCCGGATTTCCTGAAGTTTACAATCGCCTCTTCACCATGGCTGAGTTAGAACACGCTCTTTCATCTTCGTGGCAATCAGCACCAGGACGCAATTCCATCCACGTACAATGCTCCGACAGCTCTTGAAGGTAAGGCCTTCCTACTCGATGTCTATAATTGTGTTCGGGTTGATGCCACTTTTCCTATTTCCATCATCAGTTGCGTTTGCTAGGTGATGGAACGCATGATCAATGGACGTTTGGTGTGGTGATTGGAAACTCACAACCTGCTGACCAACACCCAGTGCGTTTGTCGGAGACGCCGTTCAGCAATGGGCCACCTTGTGTCATTGTCGACACAGATAATGAACGGTTTCATGAAAAATTGTCAAATCGTTGCGATACCTTTTTGACCTCGAGAAAGCTTGTGATACGTGTTGGCGAGCAGGGATACTACGTTTCCCTATACGCCTGGAATATACATGGGCGCTGACCACTGTTCAGTCAGAAGCTAATGAAGGAGCACATTTTCCCAGTAACAGTTGGCTCCGTTTTTTCGAACCTTTTTGTTCAAGAGAACGGAGTACCTCAGGGAGCGGTACTAAGCGTTACACTGTTTGCTATAGCAAGTAATTCTATTTGTAAATGTGTACCTCCAGGAGTATCGTCATGCTTATTCATAGACGACTTTGCCGTTTATTGTACTTCTCTGTGTACGCCGTTTTTGGAATGCCGTATGTAGCAATGCTTCGGTAATCTCCAAGATTGGAGTTCTAAAAACGGCTTGCGTTTCTCAACTGCGAAGTCAATCTGCGTGAACCTCTGGCGCCGTTGGAGACGATTACCACCTTTGCTCCGATTTACTACCATTCGCAGATTCGACCGGATTCTTGGAGATGACGTCTGATAGGAAACTTAGCTTGTAATCGCATATAGTACAGCTCTCTGATCATCTTACGGATATTAAATGGTAAAACTTGGGGACCGGATCGGACTATTTTGCAGCGACTGTATCACGCACTGTTCCGATCAAAATTAGACTATGGATATTTCATTTATTCCTCAGCACGACCATCTGTGCTGAGGAGATTACACGCAGTCCATAACCGGGGCATTCGTGTGGCTATTGGTGCTTTTCGTACTAGCCTAGCTATGAGTCTTTATGCCGAATCTGCAGAACCTCCTCTGCGTTATCGGCGTGAAATCCTCTTGGGAAATTATGGCTGTTCACATAAATGTATGCCACAACATCCAACGTTCGCTTCGTTTTCTCACACTGTGCCGGACGAAAGTCATAGATATAGCTCCATTAATCCAAGGCCTGCAAGTGTTCGTTTCCGGGAGCTTCTAAGGAAGCACGATATTGAAATGATAGCATGTTTGCTAAGGGGAAGACGGAGTTCCTCCCTTGGTTGTGTGCGACATCTCATGTGGATCTTGAGATGACGGTATACCGGAAGTCTACGATGCCTACTTTTAGTATCCGCAGGTGATTTTTAGAATCTTAGTCCGGTTAAGTGACCGAATTTTGATCTACACCGATGGATCTAAGAGTACCAACGGTGTTGTATGTACCTACTTATGTTTATGGTACCGAACCCTGCACATTCGGTTTTAATGATTACACATCCATGTATAGTGCAGAGCTGTATGGCATATACCGATCCATTTTGTATGTGCGCCGTTGGAAATTGGGAGACTGTCTCATTTTGACTGATTCCCTAAGTGCACAGCAGAGCCTTCGTGAGCTGCACAAATAACATCTCATTGTTTAGCGAATTCAAAGTGCCCTCAATGATTTACACGCTTCTGGCGTTAATGTGGAGTGTGCTTGGATACCTGGTCATGTTGGCTTGCCGGGGAATGAACTTGCGGATTGGCAACTAAGGCGGAACCACAGAACCCAGTGTTACAATACCTTGGGAAACGTAGGAAGACTTTAGGCTTGTGCGGATAGCGGTTTTGTCCTGCTAGCGCAGGAAGTGCTTAGCTCTCTGCGGAAAGAACCTTAGAGTACTTAAGGAAATTCTGATAAACTTGGTAACTTCCTATTGCATATCTCGTCGTGAGGAGGTGATTTTGGCTCGGCTGCGCATTGGTCTCTGCAATTTTACGCACAGTTACCTTTTTAAGTTTGAACACAGCTCTTATTTGTCCACTTTGTGGCGAAGGTCCTACGGTTCGTCACGTATTGCTTGAGTGTATTGCTCTAGGACATATTTGGGACTCTCTGCAACTGCCGGACAGTCTTGCAGAGGTCTTAGCAAATGATAAGCAAGCGGTTGATAGGATTTTTAATTTTGTTTCGAAAGTAAATTTTCAGATGCGGATTTTGTGATCTTATTAAAAGGTGTGTTATACTAAACGGTTTAGTTTTATATATCTATATTTATCTATGACTTGTGCTATATTGATATTTATCTCTGGCCTTTGCTATGATTTTTATATTCATATTCATCTCTGGCTTTTGCTTTGGTTTTATTTATTTTTTATTTACTTAATTTCTCTTTATTCAGCTTTATCTCTGGCTTTTGCCATGAAATTTGCTACTGATCGTTATCTCTGGCCTTTGCCATGATCTGATTTAGGATGCTAATGACCTAGAAGTTGTTCGCCCTTAAACAAAACCAAACCAAACGGGAATTAAGGTACTTAAAAGATTGGAAGTCACACTTGGGGTATGTCATCTGAATGGAACTTCAGATCTCCTTGTGTGTTACCGGAAAAAATGGGAATCAGTTGGAGAAATAAATGTCGTCCCGGCATGTTACCATGGTAACTCAAAGGTTGGAGCAACCGGAAGGAGGCATGGAAAGCTGTGGTTTAAATCCCGGCTATGGTGTTGAATTTTTCAAGCGTTTATTCTACCTTTCCATCCCTGTCTAACGCACGGCTTGTGTGGAACTACAATTAATTCTATTGGTTGACCTAATAGCTGTTGGAACTATGAAGCCCGGGATTTATGCTACTTAAGACACTGTAAGTGCCATTGGGGTATGTCATGTGAATACAATTTTAGATCTCCTTGTGGTTTAGCGGGAAAAATCCAAATTAATTGAAGAACTTAATATCATGACGTAGTAGGACAGGGGTTAGAGCACCAGAAGGAGACCGGTAAGCCCGCGGTTCAAATCCGCTGTGGCGTTCAAATTTTCAGACGTCTGATTGTACCTTTCCAACACTGTCCAACACAAGGCTGGTGTGGAAGAACAATTATTTTCATTAATGGACATAATAGTGGACGAAACTATGAAGCCCGTGACTTAAAGTACTTACAGCACTCTATGTCATCCTTAGGGAATGTCATCTCAATGCAATTTGAGATTTTTAGTGCTTTACACGGGAAAATGCGAATGATTTGGAGAATTAGATGTCGTGCCGGCATTTTGCCGTTATTTCAGTGATTACAGTAAACTGAAGGATATGTACATCACATTCCGACTATAACATTGAATTTTTCAGTCGCCTAATTCTACTTTTCCAAGCCCTGACCGACACACGGTCTGTGTGGAAGATCAATTATTAAACTTTAATTGTCCTTATAGTGGTTGAAATTATTTAAGAAAGTATTTAAAGCAATATAAGTCGCTATTGGAGTATGTCATCTGAATACAATTTGAGATCTTCTTGTGGTTTACCCGGAAAGATGCGAATCAGTTGGAAACGTTTTGTCGTGGCATCATGTTGCCACGCAGCTCAGTGGATAGAACAGCCGAACACAGAGCGGGAGAGCCCTGGTTCAGATCCCGGCTATAGCGTTGTATTTTTCAGTCGTCTGATTTTACCTTTTCTACCCTGTCCAACACACGGATTGTATCGAAGAAAAATTACTTTCCTTAATTGATGTAATAGTGGTTGAAACTACTGAAAACCGGAATCTAAAGTACTTACAACATTGTAAGTGACTATAGGAGTATTGTCATCTCAAAACAATTTCAGGTCCTCTTGTGGTTTACACGGAAAATGCGAACCAGTTGGAGAATTTAATGTCGTGCCGGCATGCTGCCATGTTAGCTCAGGGGTTACAGCAGCCGGGCAGAGACCGGGAAATTTGTGTTTAAGAACCGGTTATGCTGTTGAATATTTCCTTCGGCTGATTCTACCTTTCCAACCCCGTGCAAAACACGGCTTGTGGGGAAGAACAATTAATTCCATGAATTCCCTGACTTATGGTACTTAAAACGTTGTAAGTCGACATGGGCATATGACATCCGAACACAATTTGAGCTCCTCTTGTGTTTTAAGGGGCAAAATAGAAAATTTAATGTGGTGCCGGCATTTTGCCATATTAGGTCACTGGTAAAGGCAACCGGGTGTTCCGTGGTTCTGATACGGCAATGGCATTGAACATTTTAGTCGTTCGATTCTACCTTTCCAAACCTCTCCAACACACGGATTGTATGGAAGAACAATTAATTGCATTATTTGACCTAGTACTGATTGAAAATATGAAGCCTGGTATAAAAGTAGCTACAAGATTATGTGCCGCCATTGGGGTATGTCATATCAATAAAATTTCAGATATCCTTGTGGGTTCCCGGGGAAAAATGCGAATTAGTTAGAGAATTAAATGACATGCTGGCATATTGCCAAGGCACCTCAGTGGTTAGAGCAACCCACTGAGACCGGGAGAACCGTGGTTCAGATCCGGTTATGGCTTTGAATTTTTTGTCTTTCTAATTGTACCTTTCCAACCATGTCCAACACAAGGCTTGTGTAGAAGAACAATTAATTCCATTAATTGGCCCAATAGTTGTTGAAACTATGAAGCCCGGGATTTATGGTACTTACACCATTGTAAGTTCCCATTGGGGCATGACATCTCAATACCATTTTATATCTCCTTGTGGTTTGCCGATAAAAATGCGAACCAGTTGCAGATTTTAATGACGTGCCTGCAGCAGTGGTTTACAGCCCGGCTATAGCATTGAATTTTTCAGTAGTTTGATTCTCTTTCCGACCCTACACAACACACGGATTGTGTGGAAGAAGAATTAATTCCATTAATTGAACTAGTACTGGTTGAAACCATGAAGCCCGGGACATAAGGTGCTTGCAACATTGTGTGGTCGCGGGTTCAAACCCGGCGGAGGGCCGTGGGGAAGGGAAGTAAAGCCGGTGGTCCCGTGTCTTAGATTTAGGCACGTAAAAGAACCTCAAGTCTCATAAAGAGGCCTCTGAGCAAAATTACTGTTCTTTCACGCCCAATATAGAATAGTACGCTGAGGATCATAGCAGTTAAAGAGCGTCCATAAATTTAATTTTGCAACATCGTAAGTCACCATTAGAGTATGTCATCTCAATAAAATTTTAAATCTCCTTTTGATTTGCCGGAAAAATGCAATTCAGTTGGAGAATAAAATATTGATCCGGCATGCTCCCATGGTATTTCAAAGGTTATAACAGCCGAACGGGGACCCGAAGATCCGTGGTTCTGATCCCGGCTATGGCATTGAATTTTTCAGTCGTCTGATTCTACTTTTCCATCCAATCCCAACACACGGCTTGTGTGGAAGGAATATTACTTCCATTAATTGACCTAATAATATTTTAAAAGTATGTACCACGGGATTTAAAGTACTTACAACATTATAAGTCCACACTGAGGTATATAATCGCAATAAAATTTGAGATCTTCCCGTGTTTTATCGGAAAGAATGCGAATTACTAGGAGACTAGATGCTGTACTGGCATGTTGCAATGGTACCACAGTGGTTGGAGCAACCGGAAGGAGACCGGAGATCCGTGTTTCAAAAACCGGCTTTGATATTGAATTTCTCAGTCTTCGGATTCTATCTTTGCAGGCCAGTTCTACTCACAGCTTGTGTGGAAGAACAATAAATTACATTAATTGGCCTAATAGAGGTGGAAACTATGAAGCCCGGGACATAGAGTAGTTACAACATTGTATGTCGCCATTAGGGATGCCTTTTCAATACAATTTGAGATCCGTTAGTGGTTTACCGTGAAAAATACGAAAAATTTGGAGAACTAAATGTCGTACCGGCATATTGCCCTGGTAGTTCAGTGGTTAGAGCAACCGGACGGAGACAGAGATGCGTGGTTCAAATACCGGCAATGGCATTGCATTTTTAATCGTTTGAGTCTACCTTTACAACCCTGTCTAACACACGGCTTGTGTACGAGAACTGTGGGTTTCATTAATTGACCTAATGGTGGTTGAAACTATGAAGCTCGGGACTTCCAACATTGTAAGTCGCCATTGACGTATGTCATCTCAATACACGTTTATATCTCCTTGTGTTTTACCACTAAAACTGCGAATCCGTTGGAGGTTCTATTGTCGTGCCGGCATGTCGCCATTCTAGCTCAGTGGTTAGAGCAACCGGAAGGAGACCGAGAGATCCGTGGAGTAGATCCCGGTTATGGCATTAAACCTTTCAGTCCACTGATTCTACCATTCCAAGCCTATCCAACACACGGTTTGTGTTGAAGAACAATTAATTCCATAATTCACTTTACAGTAGTTGAAACTATGTCGCCCGGGAACTATAGTACTTACAACAATGTAAGTCGCCATTGGGGTATGTACTCTGAATGAAAGTTGAGATTCCGTTGTGGTTTACCGGGAAAAATTCGAATCAGTTGAAGAATTAAATGTCCTGCCGCATGTTACCACGGTAATTCTAAGGTTGGAACAACCGAAATGTGACTCGTAGAGCCGTGGTTCAGATACCGGCTATTGCATTGAACTTTTCAGAAGTCCGATTCTACTTTTACCACCTTGTCCAACACACGGCTCGTGAGGAAGACCAATTAATCCCACTAATTGACCTAATAGTGTTTGAAAATATGAAGCCCGGGACATAAAGCACTTACAACATTGTAAGTCGCCATTTCAGTATGTCATCTCAGTTAAGTTTGAGATATCCTTTCATTTTGCGGGAGAAATGCGAATCAGTTGGAGAATAAAATGACGTGCCAGCATGTTTCCGTGGTAGCTCTAGGGTTAAAGCACCGAATGGTGACCCAGAGATCCGTGGTTCAGTTCACGGCTGTGGCATGGATTTTTCATTTGTCTGACTTCACCTTTCCGAACCTGTCCAACACTCGGCATGCGTGGAAGAACAATTAATTCCCGTAATTGAACCTAATAGTGGTTGGAACTATGAAGCCTGGAACTTAAAGTAGTTACATCATTGTATGTCAACATTGGGAAATGTCTTAAGAATACAGTTTTTGACATTTCTTTGTGATTTACCAGGAAAAGTGGGAATCTATTGGAGGGTTTAATGTCGTGCTAGCATGTTGCCGTGGTACCTCAATGGTTCGATCAACCTGACGGAGACCGGAATATCCGCGGTTCAGATCCTGGCTACGGCGTGGAATTTTTCAGTCGTCTGAGTCCACATTTCCATCGCTGTCGTACACACTGTTTGTATGGAGGAACGACTAATTCCATTAATTGACCTAATAGAGGCTAAAACTATGAAGCCCGGGACAAAAAGTACTTACAACATTATAAGTCGCCATTTCGGTATATCGTCTCAATACAATTTGAGATTTCCTTGTGGTATATCGGTAAAAATGCGAATACCTTGGAGAATTCAACGTCGAACCGACATGTTGACATTTTAGGTCAGTGTTTAGAGCAGCCGGACGGAGACCGGAAGATCCGTAGTGCAGATCCCGGCAATTAAATTGAATTTTTGAGACGTATGTTTCTAGATTTAGTAAGAACAGTTTGTATACCCACTAATAAATGATAGGGGTGATGATGATGATGATGATATGCGGTTTAAGGGCGCTAAACTGCTACGGTCATCAGCGCCCTTACAATGTATAAAAGATAAGGTCAAAATATAAAACAGGTAAAAGAACCGCATAGCTAAAAACGGGACACAAACCCGCGATGTTCAAAAAGCTAATACTAACAATATAACAATAACAAAATAACAATAACAACAATAATAACAATAACAACAAGAATAAATATAACAACAATACAAAGTTCTGAAAAACCAACACACTAAAAGCAAGGGCAATAAAAGATTAAAACGTGTCAGGAACTGTAGAATGCGAGGGACATGAGCGCCATATGTCCACTGGGGATAAGAGTTCCCATAAAAACAGACAGAATAAAAGTACAAAGCCAACAGACGCCCAACGCATTAAATGCGCAGATTAAAATCACTGTCATGAATAAAACGTAAAACACATTCCACAGCATGCGTGTCGTCTGCCAAAACGTTGGCTAAGCCAACAGGCAGACCCACACGAGCACGCAATGCAGCTAAAACCTGACACTCTGTTAAAACGTGACGCACCGTTAAGGGCACGACACACTGCCCACAGAGTGGTGCGGGGTCACCACTGAGCAAATACCTATGACTAAAAACACAATGTCCAATCCGTAGACGAGCTAAAATTACCTCTTCCCGACGACAAGAACGAGAAGAGGTACCCCAGATCAACGGGAAAGGCTTAACTTCCCGCAATTTGTTCCCCCGGAGGGCCGTCCACTCATCGCGCCAGCGCGAGAGGATGCGGCGACGTAAAAGTAATACACGAATCTGACGAGGGAACAACAGAAGTAAAAACTCTGGGTAATAAAATCACCGATTTCGCAGCGGCGTCGGCAGACTCATTACCTGAGATGCCCACATGACCTGGAATCCACATGAAGGACACGCTGATGCCAGAGACACCAAGCGAGTGGAGCAGGTCATGTATGCGCTGTACGAGTGGGTGGTAATGGTACAGCGCATGAATAGCCTGAAGGGCACTCAGAGAGTCCGTACAAATAAAACAGTGCCGTAAGTCGAGCCGCTGAATGTATAAAACAGATTGATAAATGCTAAAAAGTTCGGCGGTAAAAATTGAACATTGTCGAGGTAAACGAAAAGTAAAACTCTGAACACCAAAAACAAAGGCACATCCTACTCCAACATCAGTCTTAGACCCATCAGTATATATAAAATGACAGTCCCCGAACTGCGCTTGTAGTTCTAAAAAGGCAGATCTAAGAACAGAAGCAGGGGTCGCATTTTTCGGCATCGACGTTAGCCCAAGGTGGATGTGGGCCTCAGCGCGCGACCATGGAGGAAAGCGCGTTTCCCCACGGCTAAGGGCCGGCGCTGGCGTAACGTCCAAATGCCGAAGTAGCAGTCGAAATCGAACCCCTGGAGGGAGCAATGCAGAGGAGCTAACGAAATATTGGCGATCAAGCGAATCCTCGTAAAATACATCGAAGGACGGGTGGTTAGGCAAGCTTGAGAGCCGACAAGCATAGCTGCACAAAAGCATCTCACGCCGGAAGGACCACGGAGGCTCTGCAGCTTCTGCGTAATGACTGGGTACAGGGCTAGTAGGAAAGGCCTCTGTAGCGACTCTTATGCCACGATGGTGAATGGCATTCAATCGACGTAACACAGATGGACGTGCCGACGAATAAACAATACACCCGTAATCAAGCTTGGATCGGACCAAAGAGCGATAAAGGCGAAGAAGGACGGTCCGATCAGCTCCCCAGGATGTGCCACTTAAAACACGTAAAAGATTAAGAGAACGGTCACACTTTGCTTTTAAAAAGGAAACGTGCGAGGTCCAACACAACTTCCTATCAAAAATCAACCCCAAAAATTTCGCCTCGTCTGCAAACGGAAGTATCCCTGGCCCAAGATGGAGAGAGGGCGGAGGGAAATACTTCCGGCGCCAGAAGTTGATGCAGACGGATTTCTCGGCGGAGAAATTAAAGCCGTTGGCGTTACTCCAGGCGTAGAGACGGTTGATACAGCTCTGGAGACGGCGTTCGAGTAGACAGGTCCGCCGTGAACTGCAATAAATAGCGAAATCGTCAACAAAAAGGGACGATCAAATACCAGGTGGAATACAATCAACAATGGGGTTGATAGCAATCGCAAAAAGTGTGACACTGAGTACAGAGCCCTGCGGTACTTCGTTCTCTTGAATAAAACGACGAGATAAAACCGAGCCCACACGTACACGAAAGACGCGGTCCGTCATAAACTCCCGAAGAAATATGGGAAGACGACCGCGGATACTCCATGCGTGAAGTGTACGTAAAATGCCGCCCCTCCAACAAGTGACATAAGCTTTCTCCAGGTCAAAAAATACAGCCACGGTTTGACACTTTCTCAGAAATCCATTCATAATATGCGTCGACAAGGACACCAGATTGTCGACGGTAGAGCGATAGCGACGCAACCCGCACTGAGCGTTCGCTAGAAGTTTCTGAGACTCAAGCCACCATGTCAACCGCCCGTTGATCATGCGCTCCATCACCTTGCAAATGCAACTGGTGAGGGAGATAGGGCGGTAGCTGGAAGGTAGTTGGCGATCCTTCCCAGACTTAAGTATAGGGACAATGGTGGCTTCGCGCCAAACGGAAGGAAAAATGCCGTCTTGCCAAATACGGTTATAGACCTGTAAGAGAAAGAGTTTACTGTCGGCTGAAAGGTTTTTTAACATCAGGACATGAATGCCGTCCGGCCCAGGAGCGGAGTGCCGAGAGCAACGAAGAGCGTGCTCCAGCTCCCTCATTGTGAATAGTTCGTTATAGCATTCATCATTAGCAGACCGAAAAGTATATGATGCGGAATCCAGCCGGTCTTTAATAGAGCGAAAGCCGGCGGAATAATGGTCTGAACTGGAAACCGCCTCAAAGGCAGCACCCAGTGTGTTAGCGATGGCAGCCGGATCCACTATGGTGACATTAGAAACCTGAAGGCCAGAAACAGTACAATGTGACACTTTACCTGAGAAGCGACGAAGTTTATCCCAAACAACGGATGAAGGCGTAAAACGATTAAAAGACTCGACAAAACGAGCCCACGATGCCTTCTTGCTATCCTGAATAATGCGACGAGCCCTGGCGCGCGATTGTTTAAAAGTCACCAAATTATCAAGTGTAGGGTGGCGCCGAAACACCCTAAGTGCAGTCCTACGGGCACGAACGGCGTCCCGACAATCCTCGTTCCACCACGGAACAGGTGGCCGCCGAGGTTGGGAGGATGAACGGGGTATTGCACGTTCGGCGGCTGAGAAAATAATAGACGTAAGGTGCTGCAATAGTTGATTAATGTCGGAGAAGGGCTGGTCGTCAAAATGCACGAGGCTGGAATACAAGCTCCAGTCGGCTTTTGCGAATATCCAGGTAGGTACTCTGGAATGCTGTACGTGGTGCGACAGAAGAGAAACGATGCAGGGGTAATGGTCGCTGGAGTAGGTGTCAGCGACGACGTTCCACTGAAGACGACGTGCAAGCTGGAGTGAGCAAATGGCAAGGTCCAGGTGAGAGAATGTACCAGAAGAATCAGAAAGAAAAGTAGGTGCACCTGTATTGAGGATGGAAAGATTGAACTGATAAAAAATGTCGGAAAGAAGAGTTCCCCTCGCACAAGCCCTTGGCGAACCCCATAGTGGGTGATGGGCATTAAAATCTCCCAACAGAAGAAATGGTGTTGGGAGAGCGGACAGGAGAGCTCGAATGTCCGCGGGAGCGAGGGGAGACGATGGAGGTGAATATACAGAGCAAACAGAAAACAAAAAGCCGGGTAAGTGAAGGCGAAAGGCAACAGCTTGCAAGTCGGATGTAAGTGTGACAGGTGTAAAATGAACGTCGTTACGCACTAAGAACATGACACCTCCATGAGCAGGAGTACCCTCCTCCGGTTCAAGGTCGTAGCGAACCGGAGTATATCCTCGGAAATCAAAAGGATCTTGAGGCCCAAGCTTAGTCTCCTGCAAACATACGACCATAGGTGAATGAGAACGCAATAAAAGTTGCAGTTCCGCCCTATGCGATCGTACACCACGTACATTCCAGGTCAGGATAGCCACTAAGAAAAAAGGGGATAAACTGTCTATTTAGAAGGGCGGCTTAAAATTACCTTTTGTTTAACCTTTGGGCTCGGGCTTTTTGTATGGAGTTGGTCAGACTCTATAGCTTCCTCGGAGGGAGGGCCCACGCGCTCAGTGCCAGAAACCGATGAAAGCGCCGTGAATCGGTTCTGGGTGGCGATGGGTGAGGGCTGCCGCTGAGCGCGGCTTGTCCCAGGACCTCCCTGGGACAGCGATCTCCGAGGAGGAGAAGGTGAACTTTTGTGACCGCGCGCACGCGGAGGGTCTTTCAAAAATCTTCCCTACGTAGTTTCTGCTTGGGCTTCTTTTCAGCGGCTTGCGACTTCATTGACTTTGGACCAGGTTTATAAGGCTTGGTTAACAGTAGCTTTAATAGACGGCCGGATGGTAGTGGCGGTTAATCCAGTCAAGGTCCAGGTCTGAGTTTCTGCATCTACTCGTGGTACTGGCGAGGCAACAACAGAACTAAATGTGCCAGATCGCAGGAGTGAAGGTTGGCGCGCATGGAAACGCCTCCGGGCTTCGGCGAAGGAGAGTTTCTCCTTTACCCGGATCTCCTGGATCGCCTTCTCGTCCAAATACCGCGGACAGTCGGCAAACGAAGCAGAATGAGACCCTTTACAATTAACGCAGACGGGGGCTGTTGAACAGGCACCTTCGTGTGAGGGCTGGCTACATGTTGCACAGATGTTAACGGCACTTTTACATGAGACTTGCGTATGCCCAAAACGTTGGCACTTAAAACAACGCAGAGGTCTAGGAATATAAGTCCTCACAGAAATACGTTCGTACCCTGCGGAGATGCTCGTGGGCAGATCGACGCCATCAAATGTTAGAAACAGGGTACGAGTGGGTACCAATACGCCGTCGCGTTTGGCCTGCACTCGTTGAACCGCTGTCACCTTCTGGTCTGCAAGATATTCGACCAGGTCCTCGTCCGATATGCCATCGAGGCTATGCGTGGTGACAACGCCTCGACAAGAATTCAAGGTGCGGTGCTTCTCAACACGGATAGGATAACCGTGGAGAAGCGTGGCGCTCAACAAGGACTTACTTTGTGCCTCGGATTTACTTTGCACTAACAACGAACCATTACGAAGCAGAGTGCAGGAAAGAACCGGACCAGCAATTGAGTCAATGCCCTTCTGGATGATAAAAGGGTTCACCTTCTCGAATGATTGTCCTTCCCCTGTACGGGTTATCACTAAGTAACAACCAGCTGTTGGCGGTGCTACTTCTGTTACTAAAACTTTTGGGCGCTTGTTGTTTATAATGGAGAAAGGGTGCTCCACAGCGAAAAAAATCCTCCACCATTGCAACCGTCTCCGACCTCGGGCTCTGACTTCTCGTGCGTTACCCCGGCTTGGGTGAGTGGCCTATCTATACCAGACTCACCCCAGGGTCACACCTCCCAGAACATAGACAGAGGGACCCAATCGCCGTCAGAAGTCAGCAGCTCATGCAATGGACCCCCGCGGGACTGCAGTTGAACAGCGGATACGAACACAAACCCTACATGACGACCCCGGGTGGTAGGGATGACGCCATTACCCGCTCACCCAGCTGCGAACGCGGTGCGCGGGTATCCGTCAGGCTGTGTCCACGGAGGATTTAAATAAAAGGATAAAAGAAACTAAAACAGTGTGGGCGTTTCGCACGCAAGGTAGGTCGGCGGGGAAGAAAAAGAGATATGCGAATGTCGTGGTGCGAAATGGTCGGAAAGTGATAAGGGAAGAAAGAAACGATGGTGAGGTGCGGTATGGATGGAATGCAAAGAACGCACGAGAGCCTACCTTGTGTCCACCGGTCACTTGAAGAACCCACCTCGACCGGATGGGGGTGAGGGGATGAATATGGCGATGATTGGCTCGGGAACCCCCGAGTGCGCCAAAAACCCGTACTCACATAAAGTGAGCCCCTGAGGGTAGATGGGGTGGAAAAGGTCATGTGAACATATCACTTTCGATTTCGTCTGTCATCAAAAACACGGGCTAGCTCACACAAACATATCCTTTTCCTAGAAGTAACTGTTCTTGACACAAGCTATGTGTTGGACGCGTTTGCAAAGGTAGAATCAGACGTCTGGAAAATTCAATGCTATCGTCGAGAGTTGAACCACGGATTTCCCGGTTTCCACCTTGTGGTTTCCCGGAAAAAATGCGAACTTTTGAGGGAATTTAATGTCATACCGGCATATTGCAATGGTAGCCCATGGTTAGAGCAACCTAGAGATCCATGCTTCATATTCCGGCGATGGTATTAGAATTTTCAATCGTCTGATTTTATCTTTACTCCATTTTCGTGGTTTTATTCCCATGGTCTTTTATGGATATAACGCAGACCGTGACCCTTGCGTGAATCTCATTAATTAACTGTATTGTCCTTACCTACTCCATTTTTCTCGCTAATAAGAAATAATATGCATGGTCCAATTGTCTATGTCATCTTTGGCCTAAGTTAGTCGCTTCTGCACGAAGTGAGCTGAATACATGTTTTCCACTGCCCATGAAAATATTTTGTTTAGCCAAGACATGTTGAATAAGCAAGTTACGCAAGATTTTTTGGTCAGTGGGAACTATGTCTTACCCTCGACATGTTGAGCTCAATGTGCCGAATCAAAATGCTTTGTTGATTGTTGAGGCGGTGGGGACCCTCATAATTTAGAGGTTTCATAAAATACCATAACACCATAAAATTTTCAGCAAGGATGAGAATCCAATAAAATACCCGTGTTCTTTCAATGAAATGTGTGTATTACTTATAGACTGGGTGACTTAGAGTATGCCTGTTTTTTTTATTTAGTTAAATTACTAAAATATAGTTGCTCTACTTTCATAGATAGTGCAGGGTGGTTGATGGGAAACCGATGCCTCTTGGTAGGCATTGCACCTGTAACATAAAGTTCCAGCTGGCAGTGGTTTTGGTTGAAATGTGCCATTTTAGCGAAAATGAAGCTATTAGAAAGTATGCTTTCGTAGAGGAAACATTTTAATAACTACTTCGTTGGTGTTAGACGGCAATTGTTTCATTGCTATTTCATCAATACACGTCATGATGGGATTCGAGGCAGGACTATTATTATCTGGATATTTGATATTATATTTAACACCTCGCTTTGCAGTGATAAAGAGCCCACATATTCACCCTCCTAAAACATCCTTTAGAGTTTCTTTGTTTTCTGTTTCTTTAGACGACTCGGATTATATCAGTTATGGAAACCTCTTTCCGAGCACTAACTGGATAATATGGAACTCTGGGATCTCGGCATTACTATCTAGGCAGATCCTTGTATGAACTTTCAAGACAGTCAGAGAATGGGAGGGAGTTGAGAGGTAGAGAAGAAAAGGTACTGCTTAAAACAGTCCGTGTGGCCCTTGCAGATCGGACAGCGAATGAAACTGTTCCACAATCGTAATTCCAACTGTCTGTCCTATTTTTAAATGACTGTAATGTTACGGAAATGGATTCGTTACTAGCTTAAAACTAAATAGCAGATAGCTGTTCAGAGTTTAGATATTGTTTAGCATTGCAGCAAATAAGAGATTTACGGTAACCAAATTCTGACTTAATATTATATTTCTAGCTAGAATAAATACTATTTGCTGAAGGTGAACAGCACTGACAGAGTGTTTTAATGTAGCTCACCAAGGACAAGTTAACTGTTTCCAGATTTATAAACTTGTATCTCCGAACTTTAGAATAGAACAATGAACTTTATTTGTAGGAAATGCATTTTCACACTGTTCATTCATTTATAAAAATTGTGTGCACAAAGCCCCACTTAAAATTAGCTATATACTGATTTTGTACAAACGTGAATTCTATTTTAGCATACATTTTGAAACAATGACTAACAACAATTGTTCCCTCCACTTTAATTCTTATTACAATATAGGCGAGACTAAAGGAGGAGCTTTTTTCCGTGAGGGAAAAATACATTACTGCATTCGATCCCCAGCCGGCGTGCATTGAACGGGGGGATATGTGGGGCTCGCAGCTCAAACGCGGAACGTTCACTAAAAACCCTCCACGTGTTTGTTGTGTACTGCTGTGTAATTGAGCTTTTTCCTGCCTTTGCCGGGTCCCGCATAGCACCCCGGTTAGTATGTGTCTAGGTAACTTACTGGCACGCATTGCATGCGAGCGCGTGTTTCGTTAGTTGCTGGGATTGTCAATGGAACCTCAACAATACCAGTGAGAGTGCGTGCCTTAATGTTGTGAGTATATGAATGCTTACTTTCTAATTGTAGGTATACTTATGATATTTTAGCTTAAGTTAAGGCGTTAGTGAACTATTATTCTATTAAATGATTTGCTTAAGTGTATTATTTAATGATAATGTAAAATATTTATGTATTATCATATGTTGCTGCTCCCGTGCCTATTCGCAGGTGATCTCTGTTCGTCTGTAGTGCACAGGTTCTGTCTTTCGTTAGGCTCGATGTCGTCTGCGTGATCAACTCCATATTGCAGCAGCCCGTCGTTCGCTGCCCATGTCGCACACGGTGGTACGCCCTCCCCACCATTAGGCGTTAACGAAACTCGTATATATTACTAAGGGCAGGTGTCACCAAAAAGCGGTAATTTTATTTATCCCGGGTAACAAAAATATCACAACCGTTGTTTCACTAACCCGTGTAATGGTTGCGATGCCTGCAAACCCTACTAAAGCTTTCACTGTCATTTTCCACCATTTACGTTATGGAGGACGATGGCGAGTATGCGCAGAAGGAATGCATCAGAGAGCAAAGCAATTATTATTTCAATGTGCTTATGTAAACTTTGTGACATGGATTTCTCTCCCATAACAACCTGTACACTACGTGTCTTGGGCTGGCTTTGTGGCCAGCACTCTGACTTTGTAATCCAGAGTTCCGAGATAGAATTCCGGATATCCGGTTGTATTGATTTAATTATACGTTTTCCCTACCCCAACAAAGTCCACAAGTATGTATGTGGGAGTGAATAAAAGTGTTTCAGGATAGAAGTTATTGAAACCTAACATTAATTATCCTACATTCAACGACATGTTTCTTAGTTACAGGGGCTATAAAATGAAATAAATAAAACAAAAGCTGGCATTCTATTTTCGAAAAAAAAGAACCAGGATTGAAATTCCTATCCAACATGTAAACTGTCAAGGAATAGAAATTTCTCTAAAAAATTAAAGTTTTGTTTAGCGCAAGATCTGTGCTTACTATTCTTTTGGTTCAACACACATAACCTCCCTTTCTCTACTGCATCGTGCACTGTCGCTCCTGATACATGTTCCACTGCTCTTTACAGACCAAAAATGTTTGTATGTTCTCTCTTTCTCGACACATTTTATGGCACAACAAAATATAAACGAACTTTCTGTTTCCAAATCGCCTTTTTCTTTCCACACTCTACGAATTTATATCATTGTGTTTCTTGAACATCCTGTGTGTCCGTACGTCAATTCTTTCACGTGATAGGTTTAAATGTTACACACAAGCATACCATTTTATTCATATGAGTACACAATGGTTTGCAATCTGCAGAGCTTCATAAGCAGAACACGTGCTTATGCATCAATCAAACGCAGTTTTGATTTTCGACGTGCACAGGAAAAGGCACAATCGGAAGCAATGGACAGCGTTCCTCGCTTATTACATATCAGAAATTTCTGGCCCGATAACACGCATAAACCAAAGTTACGACTTCTTTATTTGGGTTTGCAAACTCCTGGTAAAACGTGCTTCTATGTCCCAGTGATAAAAATGTATACCCGGGTTTACACAAACCACAATAACATAAAGAATTATCGCTGTTGGTGAAACCGACCCAGAATGAGGAGACTGCCCATATATAGAGTTGATTTTTGAAATACACTTCGTAGCTGTTATTTTTAAAGAAACACTTTTATATAACCACATTTTTGCAGCACACCAGCATATAAGTTCACAAACCGCCACTGATAACAAGCGAAGGTTTTTTTTTTTTAAAAAAAAAACGTTTCACACGAAACAGTTTGCTTCCATAAACGTTCTTCCTTTTCATTTTTAAAGGATCACTAGACTATTTTTCCTAAAATGCCATACTTTGAACTGTTTTTAGGTGTAGTCTCAATTTTCTGTGAATAATCTGAATAGTAGTTTCCATCCTCATTAAATTTTATGTAACCTCAGAACTTGTTTTCAAAAAACACATGTATATCTATATTTTTCATTGCTATTTACAAATATTCGTTGCTTCATCTTTTAAGGATACACATACTTGTAGATGAATTTTGAAGAAAGCTTTCAAAAATTAAATAATTAATTTTATATCAAAAATACTTCGAACATTTATCTTCAATTACATACTATGGTTTTTGATCTCAGATCTCTTTAAAGCTTCAACTTGTGACCGCGTAAATGCCCATTGTCTAAAGGCCTGTTATTTATTTCAAATGAACTTTACTCTAGATGTTTTTGTTACAGTTTTAGGCATTAAAAATGTTCCACAGGATTAATTTGTAAGCAATCTTGTACAAATTTTCAGCAGTCACTCGCAGATGATTAAGTTAAAACACCGATATATAGTTTTTGCTGCACTGCTATATTATTCGCAATATAACATAATTAATTTGACAAGTGAAGAAAAAATGTTACAAGAACTATAATTAAATATTTTCAAACCTTTTTTCTGAAATAAAAGCATAAGAGAGGAAAAAATTCCAATTGCGAGTTTTGTGGCACTATGTTTATTTTTCTATGTTGCAATTTATGTATCCTGACAGTTAGCATAATAAAAGTAAAATAAAAGGTTATGTTACTGAGTATTAAAGATATCTGCAGGAAATTTAAAGCGCAGTCATAATTGTGGTTGAGTAGAATGGTAAACATTTTGAAAACATTCAGTTAAGAACTGCAATGTTTAGAAAGTTCCCTTATGGATACCATTAAGTGCTCACATGTTTAAGTATGGTTCAACTTCTATGAAGCATGTTTGAAAATATATTATTTCCAACCTTCTCGCTTTGTGTTCATAGCTAAAGAAAGGTGATATAAACACCTGCGTTTTGCTTTCCCATCGTATATGTAATCAAATGCTTAGTATAAGCCGAGAGTATTTCTACATACATATTTATCGTGATTAATATAAAAAGGATGGAAGAATGTTATTCGACTCGAACAATGTGTACAGGATACCTATTAATTGACGATGCAAAGAATGTGATGCTTACACATTAATTCTTTATTCATCGCATACATCAAACTCACCGGCTGGGGTAGAGTTGATGAGCCACGCCTTGCACCAGCCAGAGTTCAAAAATACGTAGGGATATCCTGATTAAATAAGGTTTTGCAGCGAATTTCCCCTTACTCCAGAGAACATATGCTTAGTGCATCACATAATCGCTCAAATATTCATGTTTGACCCATCGCTGTATATTTATAACAATGCAGAGAACAAATGCCTAGCTCTATCAATGGGAATCAGATCAAAGCGGTGTTAAAGGTAAAGCAACATCTGGAAAGCAGTGTACCTGACAAACCTCCTAAGCCGTGCTCTAAATATTAATCTTTCCGCAATACGTTGCTGCATCTCAGAGGAATAGCAATTCGTAACGGAGATGGCACCTAAGAATGCTTGGCGAACAATCAGAGCTGTGTATATAGAAACAGTATATGTTTTATGCTTGTCGTATATACATGGATATGTAACATCAGTCCTGCCCGCAAGAGCCGCTTCATCACCCTCTCCCGGGACTACGCGACAACTGGCCGAGTGCGGGTGTTTCGAACTGGAAATGATAAGGACTTACGTGCGTCTCTGGGATTTTGTCCGCCTACGGATCTGCAAACTCTTGTGGCTCCTTCACTTCATCCCTACCTACCTGGGGGTGTGGCCACAATAGATCTAGTTGATCGCAGTGGCGAGGATTCCCCCTCCGAAAATTACATCCTAGCATGAGTCAGAGTTACACCGAATACCTTTAAGGCGTGATTCTGCGGTTCTTTTAGGAAACCTATGCCTGTAAACGTCTTGTTTTCGAGCGATATCATTTTTGCATTAACACTAACCACTAACGTTTTTCAGATGCCGCATTTTGTTAGATGAAATTCCACCGAACGCTGTGCATTGTTTTGCTACAGGATTTTGGGTCAGTTTTGAAATAGGAGTAGCCGCGTACTTTTAATTTTAAAGAATGCAAAATTATCATAAAATTACTTAGTAACTTATGAATACTTAATTACAATGTACTAAATCCATGTGTTTTTAATTAGTTCAAAACATTTTTAACCGGTCTGCAGCTGCGAATACAAATTATTGTCAGTAACAGACGCAAATAATACTACTGTTGATCAAATTTTCTCCACCATTATAAAAATTACTTGAGAAAGATGAAGCGATATGAAATGATACTAACATGTTTTTAAAACGCTCCAAAGACAGTCAAACTAAGAACAAAATAGGAATTCACCAAGTGCGTAAATATTTATAAAATATCAAAATACCGATCGTTGACTTCGGAGCATAACTGATAGCACCATTGTAATGACGGCCGAATTCAATCAAAAATAGCTAGAATATCACGAATAGCATAAAGTGCTACAAAGATCCTGGCCATGAGCTCCTCTTCAGTATTAACCGGTGTCTCGTACAAAAGAGTCTAAACATGTCCCCGAAGGAAAAACTCCTAAGGAGTTAGATTTGGTGATTTTATTGCTCCTCTACAGATTCAGCGCTCAGGATACCTTACACTTAAAAAATCCATTACGTCACCGGAATAATGGACAGATACCCCATCGCCTTCGAACCACATAACTGACGTGTTCCTTGAGGAACATCTTCCAGAAGTTCCAGTAAATTATGCTATAAAAACGTAGCTAAATCTACCCTGTCAAATGCGGAGGTAGTAAATAGGGCCCGATGAGTATCATTCACAATGCCAGCCCAAATGTTCACTGCAAACCAGTGTTGGTAATACAACTCTAATAGTTCTAGTGTTTTCCTGTGTCCAGATATGACTTATGTGTGCTAAACATACCCTCAAGTGTAAAAACCTTCTCATTCGTCCAAGATATGGTGGTGAGATATCTTAGTTGATCAATGCATTTGTAAAGAGACCATTTGACAAGCTGTGGTCGGGGTGGAAACTCATCTGGCCGCAGTGCCTGAACTCGGGTGTGATGATACGGATTTCATTGATATTCACGCAGATTTCTAGTAACTGAAGACTGGCTTGCATGCATGACATGCGCTATTGCTATTGTGCTCGTGGACGGAGCCACGAACAGCTTCCAGAGCCACTGTTCTTACATGTCTTTGGACTCCCGAACAATGAGCTTGTTTTCAGAAAGTTTCTGTTTCTCGTAGTCATTGGCGTATGGCACCAAAGGTGTTGTGATTAGGCAAATGTATCCTTGGGTAAAGCGCAGCAAAAACATCCCTTACCCTTTCCGCATTTCGCCAGGCAGCACCATAACCGTAATGCATGTCTGCTAGTTCTGCGTTAGTAAATGGAAACTTTTGCAATAGGCTGAAAATCTCGAAAGCCTTTCAGTAAACAGAGCACTTTACTATGGTAGTTGAAATGTATAACCCACAACTCTTGTAGGAAACACAAAGTGCTGTATAATATGCGATTGAATCGATTACCACCAAAATAATAACACACAGGTTTTAGGTTAATTCTGATATAAACAATGACCCTTAACCCAAAACATCAGTCTCTCAGACCCATCGGTCCTTTTAAAGATGGAGTAAAACCTAAACTACACAAAAACAAAGAACCATTTACTTATTCTTGTATACAGTATGTGGCTCTGCTAGCTACTACTTCTAACAGCCCCGGCTTCGGTAGCAATTCACGTATCCCTTCTTTATCTTCCTGTCATTATGTGAACGAAAAAAGTATCAACTGCCAGGACCACGTTTTAGCATACGCCAGCAAACATTTTTAAATTGGTGCTGTCTGTATTTTCATGTCTGATGTTTCCCACTATTGTTGAAACTGTGTGCATGATTTTGTAGCTTTTAGCCCAGCGGTCCTTTTCATTACAGGAAAAAAGCACTTCTCCATGTTGGCGTTTCCATTGATTGTGACAATCGCAGTTGGCTATGCTTTCATCGCTCCGCTGCTGGTGAACAATAATTATTGTCTCCCTAAATGAAAAGTACGTTTGCTGAAAAATCCCTTTAGCCGGATTCCGTAGCTACCACCAGTGGTGTTTTATCCTAAACGTTAGATATCTATTAATGACATCGGCTACTACTACAAGGTGAGAATTCAATAGCATCTTCCGACATTTTTAATAGTTTACCTCATCTGGTGTCTTTATAAGGATGTGTCGTTGCAGAGTTTGGTGTATATAAATTAAGACATTCCTGGACTACGCATTTTAAAATACAAATTCAAACTGTTTAAAAAAATTGACTTACGATGCAACTTTCATCATTTTTAGCAATGCTTTACATTTACATTCCTTATTGAGCTAAAACAAGATTGCTAGGAAATATATATCTCAGTAAATTGTTTTTTAAAAATAATTTTCGTTCAGTTGTGAGCTACAGCCTTTGCAAAAGATATACTCATCAAAATTGGGTAAGCTTGCTGGGGTAACACCATGACTTACAATAATAACTGTATAGTAAATTTTAGGTAGCATGTATCGAGGAAACGCTTCCTCATAACTTACAAATTGCGCCATAAAAGTAGTTTAATTTTCGGAAAGTGTCTAAGATATTACAACCCAGAAAAGCGCACAGGAAAATTCGTACATATCAACAGGTCTGACATTCTGCTTTTGTATTTTTTTAAACTCCACATTTTTAATTAAAAGGTATAATCTGGAAACTGAATAACATATTTGCACGAAATTTAGCAAAACGTTTCAAGAAATTTGGAAAACGTGTGAGAAATATCAGAAAAAGCCAAGCCCAGCTCAGGATTATTTAAATTGCAATATAGCTCTTTCATTTTCAATCCGATAAGGAAAATATATACACGAAACGCTCCTAAAGAAACTTGATAATCAGTTAAAAGGCCTGAATTGCAGAGTTTACCCAATTTTCACGGATGAGTCCCCTAGTCCTTTCATCTATCACCACTGCCTGCCACATGTGGTGCCGCAAGTAGTAAAAATGGGCGTTAAACACTACCATAACACTGTTTGCTGGTGTATACGGATTTCAAAGGTTGGTTAAATATCTCGCACTGCTATTCTTCAAACCATGAATTTGATCAATGATAATCAAATTGAATTCATAAATGTAGTTAAAAACTAAGCATTACAAAGTATCCCAGTTTTATATTTTGTTGTTTTTTTTTGTTTTTTTGTTTTATCGCCCGTGACGTATGTCCCTTGTGTTAAGTATAACAATATGCAATGTTTTACATATTTGAGTTGTCCTTAAATCGCTTTAAAAATGTGTTTGTCAACTGTCTGGATTCACCATAGATCTTTGAAACACTTATTTATGTTTTAAAAACTCACAGAACACGTACATGAGCTTTTATTATCCCATTATCCGTTGAGTTCTTTTAGCTTCCTTTCTCTCCTTTGAATCCCATGTGTTAAAACACCTTTCAAAAATGTATAGTAATGGAATGAATTGTACTTCCACAAAACCGTGCGTAGGACAAGGTTGGAAAAGTGGAATCACACGACTGAAAAATTCAACGCCATAGCCGGGATTTGAACCACAGATCTATAACATTCTGTCAGTTGCTCTAATCAACTAAGCTACCATGGCAACATAGCAACAGGACATTATATTCCTCAGGTGGCTCGCATTTTTGTCGCTAAACCACAAGAAGATCTCAAATAATTTTGAGACGACATACCCTAATGTGACTTAGAATACTCTAAGCACTATAAGTCCCGGCTACATAGTTTAGCCTCTGTTAGGTCAATTAACGGAAACCGATAGATGCGTGCTTCAAATTCCGACTATGGCATTGAATTTGCAGTTGTGTGATTCTACCTTTCCATTAATAGTAATGTTCAATGTTCTGGCGCATCTTAAAGGATAAATACTCCTATAGTAAGTATTTAAATATGTGTATGAGTCGTACTTGTATTTACTAGTTTTAAAGTTTGGTAAAGTTAATAGCGACAGAACAAAATACCGTATACAATAGTTAATTTATGTGCAAGAAATCATAAAACTTTGCTTGGGTAATGGCCACTTTCAAGCTCAAAGCCCTTCAAAGTGTATATTTATTGTATAGAAATTTCTGCATTGTTGCTTACAGTGTCTCCCTCTCTCGCTTAGCTTAGCGTTTGCTTAATTGAATGAAGGATAAAATATGAAACTAAATAGCAAATGAGGTCAGAAAGCTAAAGCTGCTTAAGGGGGGACGTAGGTCAGAATGCATGTTTCCAAGCAATTTGCTGTAACCCCTAAAGTTTTAAGATGACGTAATGCAACTTGGTATCAACATTTGAAACACAATTGTTCAGTAATCTTGAAAGCTTGTAATGCTTTATTATAGAAATATTAATATCGCCATTGCTAAACCAAGTTAATTAAGTCAACATTTCCTTTCTATACCATTTTTAAAAATGCTAGAAGAGCAATTGTAATAAAACCTTGTGGTCAAATTCCTTATACAGAGATGCTACATCCGGTGCAGCAAAATATAGATAAAGCTATTATTTTTAATACAGGATTTTCAGCTTTTCTTTGAAAAAATCCCTTAATTTCACGGGTATGCATAATCATAAATACTATTATTTTCAAACTATCAAAACCCTACTGCACAGGATTGTTCATTGTACACCTGTAGAAGAAACTACCAAGTTTCACAGCCCTAAGGTAAGTAGTTTTGGAGAAAAGGTGCACTGTTTGTGGAAATATGTAATTTTTTAGAAGACAGCGCAGAAGGTTTACATTATTTTAAAGTTCTATATTTTCATACCTCCACTAATTAATGCTGGCAATATGCATTGGCTGCATCTTATCTTCCTTCTAGTGCGTTTTTCTCTTCATCTGCTTCCTCTATCTAGCTGGCTTTTGCAAATATTCTCCTGCTCTCCGAACTTTGGTAAGTTGAAGCTCATCGATGCTCCTCAATGTGCTAACTGAGAATGCTCCTGGTAGGAATCCTAGTCTGCTAATTTCCCTCAGGGACCTGCTAGAGTAGGTATGGGATTGGCGCTCCCGGGGTACCGAGCCTCACTCTCGATTGGGTTCCTCTAAGAGGTGAGAGGGCTTATGCCAAACGCCCAATCAACTGTGGTCTACAAGCGTTTTTGACCAAATTCTAGTTACCTCCCTGAGCACAGTCTGATGGATACCGCTGCGCGGGACGGAGGAGGGGTGTCGCAAGGGATGACCGGGTAATGCGTAACTCCCAGCCCCTGAGTATCATGTAGGCCTGTGTTAGTATCCGCTGATAAAGGCCAGTCTCGGGGAGGGGCATTACATGAGCTGTTACACACCTGAAGGCGATTTTGTCCCTCTATCTATGTATTGGGAGGTGAGATCCTAAGGGCGGTATTCATAGTCGGTTTTGGTCCGGCCCAACTTGCTACTTCCGGTGGATTTACAGCGGATCATCGATTTTCTTATTCATAGATCCGGATTTGCGTTGGTCCGGGATGAAACGCCTTGGTCGGGACCAAATTTTGGTCTACCTCAGAGGGGTAGATTAAAGGCAGACCATCTTTACAAAATGGATGACTTTTGGAGTAATGGGCGTGGCTGCTTGCGTAGAATTCTCGAAATGAGACGGTGGAGTAAAACTATCTATTAAAATTAGACATAATTGGAAAGTATGGCGACCTAAATTTCAAAACAAATACAGGTTTATTAAAGCAAAGATTAAAAGGCTGATAAAACGGATTCCTCCTAACCTATATGACAGACGACGATAAGCGAGGCTTGAGAATCTCAATTGATACGATACTAATAGCACTTCCACATTATGCAAAAGAAGGGTATCAAGAAAACACTACTGGCCTTAGTAAGTCGTATTATAACTAATGACTCATATGCCATTGCTAGACTTACCTTTGCTAAACCGGAATTACTATGTACTTTGCGTAACATGACGGAATGAAACGCGAAGTTAAGAAATTCTGCTACAGCAAAGGTTTAATTAGGATGCACTTAACGTAACATGAATGAATCTTGATTTAATGGGTGATATGAATAAAAATAAGCTTTTGCTTGCGAGAAGTTGAGAATCGAGCAACAGGTCGTGGTTTGGTATAAATAAAAATTTCCCCTTTTCGTTGAGCTATTGCTATCACCCACCAAGCTATTGCTCGGTGACCTTCACCATGACACGTCAGCTGAGTAAACAAAAACGCCCATTCTTCCGTCAGATGCGATTTAAATATTTGCTGCAATCTAATGTTCATGTACTTATTCATGTTAAGCGTGGCCAAATTTAATAAACCTAACAGAGATACAGATTGGAAATAACAGGAATGTAATTAAGATTTGGCAAATGAAATAGAAATTGATATTCACCCGACTTTCAACACATGACGTTTATCTTCTTTTTAAATTCAATCCCTGATTTCCTTAATTGACTGGTAAAGAACTTGTCACTCAGCAAATGATATTCTGAAAATAGATAATTTTGTAGTTGTTTTTGCATCATTATGTTGATACCGTCTGCAACTAGGTGATTAAAATTTATGTAAAATATCACAATAAGTAATTCCAGGATTTTATAAGGCGTCATCATGAATAAAAGCAATGTGGTATAAATGAAATTCATTTCCTTGAAAGTTAAATTTATGGTCAATTTTATAGGAAATTAATTCTTTAGCTATAATCCGATTTTGGTTTGTGCGAGCTTTCTGTTCTAGGTAAGTGTGCACTCTTGTACATCGCTTTTTATGTTACCAGTGTTTCGGTAATGAGAGCGGATCACCATGACCTCACTCGTATTTTGTATAATGTTATCGTACCCAGGCAAGATGAAAACATATCAGGTATGCTCTTGCAACATGAAAACAGCTATAGAAGCAAATACCTTCAAGAAGAATGTTTGCATGTGCAGCACACATTTCAATCACAATGGTTGAAGAAAGCAGTGCGTTTATGAGACGCTTTGTTCAACTGTTAAAAGCTAATAAAGATATTCTAATGAAGGCGCAGCTACCTGAAAGCAAGCGTAAAAAAAAATTAGCAATAGCTGCAGTAAAGCAACAATTGGAGGAGGAGTTTAAAATTGCAATCACCGAACTGCAAATGCTGAAAACAATAAGCAACATGAAAACAAGACTAAAGTCCAAAAGTGACTTGAAACGAACTGGCAATAAGGCAGTTGTTTTAAAGGAATGGGAACAGGAGATCCTGGATATCCTCCAGGCGGAGTCAAACCCATCCATAGCAACAATGACAGGTAAGAATCAGAGAAAAACTAAACGCGTTATTTTCCCTATTTAATCAATTAATCTAATTACATTCTGTTATAAATATTAATTTATACATTTTTAATCTTTCTAGGAGGACTTCAGGTTGGCTTTGAAGCAATGGATTCCACCTCGACAGCAGCTAATCTCCAGGAGCCTACTCCAAGTGTTGATGCGGAATCAGTTGTCGACAGAGCGCCTCGTAAATCTACAGGAAAGCGGAAATCAGCTGATTCCAATGATGATACAGCAGGATTAAGTAATAATGAACTGCAGAGATTAGTTCTACTCAAACAGCTGACAGTACTAACACACAAAGAAGAACAAAACAAAAGTAAAGAAGAAAAAGACAAACTCAAAATTGAAGTTGTAAAGCTTGCAAAAGAAGCATTACTCCTGGAGAAAGAAAAGAGAGAACGAGAAAGTGAAGATTTGCTTCCCGTTTTTATGAATCTTTAGATGCAATTAGTAATTGTGTTAACTCTTGGTGTAAAGTTATTTAGAAATGTTGAAAACTTATTTTAGGTACTTATTTGCAGTTTTTGCAACCTCACACTTGAAAGTAATTAGTTTTTAGGAATTTTGCAATCTCACATTTTATCAATAATTCTTTCTTGTCTATACGCCCCGTTTTCTGTCTCCACACGTTCTCTCTTATGTATATCCATGTAAATTATCTCTATTCCTAAGAGCAGTGACAAAAGAGCACACAGAAGTACAGTGATGAGATTTATTCATACCTTTGTGAAATTTGAGTGATAAATAGGGTGATGGAAGAGCTAACATCAAATTATTCTTGCGATCTCATCCCTTCTCTGCTGTCCTCTCTCCCTACTGCGGATTGCTTCTGGTTCTGCAACAGCCGCTACTGGTGCATCGTCTTCATCATCTTGTAGTTCAGGTATGTCAAAGTCCTCTTCTTTTAGATGTTTGGCCACGTTGTGCAGAATCATACAGCACACTATTACTGAAGGTATTTTCTGGGTGGGTAATCTTATCTTATTTTGTAAAATCGGGAACCGCTGTTTTAGCTGGCCGAAGCATCGTTCAATGATTACCCTCTCCTTTGTAATGCACCTATTGTATGCTATTTGTTCTGGAGTAGTAGGATTTTGATAAGGAGTCATCAACCATGGTGCAATACCGTAGCCTGAATCCCCTAGCAGCAGTGCATTGGCAGCATTACCGGCCATCGCTGTGTAGGCATCTGAATTTTTCCATATCCGAGAATCGTGCACAGACCCGGGCCATCTGGCAACAATACTCGTAAATCTTTCACTTGCGTTGCATGTAGCCTGCACATTGATGCTGGGAACTCCCTTCCTGTTGATGTACTCGTCGCCATGTACATTTGGTTTCCTTATCAGAATATGAGTGCAATCCACTGCCCCAATTGCATCAGGGAAATTATAACGTTCTGACCACTCCATCTTGGCTTCCTGAAGAGCAGCAGCAGTTGTAGGAAACTGCACCCACTTACTCTAGTGTTGATTGCATTAACTACTTCCCAGAAGGTATTTGAGACCGTAGCCTGTGTAACACCGAGATCCTCCGCACCAACAGCTTGAAAACCAGGATCTCCTACACACCTTAAAAAGTCCGCATTTTTTCAGCATTGTTAAGAGCTCCACCTCGTGTTTCATTTGCCTCTGGAAGAAAATGTTGTGCAAGCCAGTGTACATTTTCTCTTTCAAAACGTTATAACTGTTTGTATCTGCTCACATCTGAGTCCCTGCGTCTTGTATACATTTTTATCTTCCGTTCAGGAACCACCATCATGAACTCTGCCATGGTACTAAACTGTAGTTGAGCAAGCTGAGGTACCTAAGCAGGTACCTCAAGAAATAGCAAGCAAAAGCTTACTAACAGCGAGCAGGACTTGTTTTTATTTATACAAAATCGCGAGCAATAGCTCAACGATCAAGGTCAGCAAGCTTTTGTTCACAAGGAGGTTGAGCAGGAAAATTTTATTTATACGACATCAAGCAATTGCTTGGAATTAGTGAGAAATGAGCTAATGCTTGCTTTTATTTATACCACCCAATGTTCTTCTATTACTTCATGCTACTGCTTTACGCCGATTGGTTCTAATTGTCATGCCACATTAAACTTGTCGTAACGGGAAGGAAACTTTTGACACTGCCAAATTCTTAAGTTACGTCGTTAAAGTAAGCCACGTTAAGATAGCCCTAATTAGCTCCATTTAATACAATGTAGGTATAAAAGGACATTATTCCGTATGCGGGTAGGAGGTATGGAATGTTAAGAAACTTACGGAATCGGAGTTTCAACATTGTAACATCGAGAGCCCTAAGCCGCAAGGCGTAGCCAAGGGATTGAGGACCCTCAGACTTAAAGCGTAGCCGAGGGATGTTTTTAGGAGGAAAGGAGTGTAGCAGTTGCAACTGCGAAGCGACGATGGATCTGCGCGTCTAAACTCGAACTCGAACCTGGGATACTACACAATCAACCCTACGTATTAAAAAGCCCTGATTTCGTATATTTCTTAACATTTCATACCTCCTACCCGATACGGAATAATGTCCCACTTGGGTTAAGTTCGAAATAATTCAGGCTTTGCTTACGTTTTCCCGGCGAGGAGAGGAGGATTACAACTCCCGGAAGGTTTATGATGTATTAGAATGTCCTCAAGTAATTATTTTTGTATAATTACTATCCCAAAATATTTATTTGGTTAAGATCCAGGGTGAGATTTTAATAAGCAAATGTTCCTTTCTAATTAAATACGATTTGATTCTGAAATTTTAAGGTTAAAGGTTAATATTCCAGCAAGTTAAATTTTTATTGAAATGGTTAACAATGTCATGAAACTGTGTGGATAAGAACGTTTCCAAAAAGGGAGGTGTGGCAATAGGTAAGAAGCATGCACAAAACTGCCTATATATGCATTATCTCCCCCCATACCTCTGTTTTTGTTGTTTCTTTTGCGTTTGCATTTGTCGAAACCGATTGGTTTTCAATAATATCCACCATTTTTTGTAGTAAGGAAAACAGGCATTTTCCTCCTCCAACCATTTTAATGCACACTTCTAGGTTATCTCCCTTTTTTGCTTTGGGCGAGGATTGAACACTGAACCAGGAAAAAACAGCTGTGAAAGAACCATAGAAAGCTAAAAACTAGGGAATAACAGTGGTTAGTTTACTACTCTATGGCAGTCGCGCATGCGCAGAACTACCTTTCTTCGTCGTGTAATATTTTCTCCTTGCTGATCGACGGCCTTTCTTGGTCCGAGGCTTTTTATCGTCTATGAATATCAAAAACTTGGTCGGCCTTTGTTCCGGACCAAATGAGTCTGGAGATAATCCAGACCAATGTTAAGTCAATGAATACGGCCCTAAGTGAGCAACGGCCAGACCAGGACTCTCACCTAAGTTGGGGTGGCGCCCAGGATGTGAGCATGTCATCGGAGACATTTGTAATGGTAGAGGATACAACCGATATGGATCCTAAAAATCCAAAGCCAACACCAAGCTAAGTGGAAAAGAAGTAGTCGAGTTTTGTGGTCCTCGCTACTTGGTTATTAATAGAACAGAGGAAGGAAGGAAGTTTACATCGATGAACCCTTTTGTAGTTCAAAACTACAGATAACTATTCGACCGAGTTCCTTCCGTTTAAGACTCAGGCCGAATCTCAAGGATTCCTTTTTCCTTCAGGAAGTCTTGAACATTACAATCGCCTCTTCACCATTGCAAAGTAACAACACGCTCTTTCATCCTCTCGACTTTCAGCACCAGGACCTGATCATATCCACGTACAAATGCTCCGACAGCTCTCTCCTGAAATTAAGGCTTACCTACTCCATGTCTATAATCTTGTTTGGATCGATGCCACATTCCCAGAAAACTGGCGGGAGGCCACTCTCATACCCATTTTGAAAACTGGAAAGGATCGTCATCTCCCGTCCAGCTACCGTCCTATTTCCCTGTACAGTTGCGTTTGCAAGGTTATGTAACGCATGATCAAGGACGGTTGGTATGGTGGTTGGAAACTCACAATCTACTGATCAACATGCAGTGCAATTTTCTTAGGCGACGTTCAGCAACGTACCACCTTGTGTCATTATCAACACAGATCCTGAACGGATTCATGAAAAATTGTCAAACCGTTGCGATACTTTTTGACCTCGAGAAGGCTTATGATACGTTTTGGCGTGCAGGAATACTACGCTCCCTACACGCCTGGAATATAGCTGGACGCTCATCACTGTTCATTCAGGAGCTTATGAAGAACCGCTTTTTCCGAGTAAGGGTCGGCTTGGTTTTTTCTAACCTTTTTGTTCAGGAGAACGGAGTACCTCAGGGATCGGTACTAAGCGTTACAGTGTTTGCTATAGCAATTAACTCTATCTCTAAATGTGTTCCTCCAGGAGCATCTCATGCTTATTCGTACACGACTTTGCCGTTTATTGTACTTCTCTGCGTACACTGTTTTTTGTACGCCATATGAAGCAATGCTTAGATAATCCCCAAGATTGGAGTTCTAAAAACGGCTTTCGTTTCTCAACTGAGAAGTCAATCCGCCTTAACTTCTGGCGCCGTAGGAGACGATTACCACTTTCGCTCAGATTGGGTCCGGATTTACTACCATTCGCAGACTGACGAGATTCCTGGGGTTGACTTCGATAGGAAACTTAGCTGGTCATCGCATATAGCACAGTTAAAGGCGCGATGTGACCGTTCTCTGAATATCTTGTGGATATTAAATGGGAACTCTGGGGAGCGGTTCGGAATATTTTGCTGCGACGGTATTGCGCACTGGTTCGATCAAAAATAGACTATGGGTGTATAATTTACTCCCCAGCACGATCATCTGTACTGAGGAGATTAGACGCAGTCCATAACTGGGGCATTCGAGTGGCTATTGGTGCTTTTCCCACTATTCCATTTATGAGACTTTACACCGAATCTCCAGAACCTCCCCTGCGTTATCGGCGTGAAATCCTCCTGGGAAATTATGGATGTGCGCTTAAATGTATACCTAAACATCCATTGTTCGCTTCGTTTTCTCACACTGCGCTGGACGAACGTTATAGAAATAGCTCCATTATTCCAAGGCCTGCAGGTGTTCGTTTGCGGGAACTTGTAAGTACGCACTACAACGAAATGCCTAGCATATTTGCTAAGGGGGAGAGGGTGTTCCCCCCTTGGTTATGTACGACATCTAACGCAGATCTTGGAATGACGGTTACCGGAAGTCTACAAGGCCTACTTTTAGTATCCGCACCCGTTTTTTAAAATATTTGTCCGGTTGCAGTGACCGAATTTTGATCCGCACCGATGGATCCACGAGCACCAAAGCTGTTGGATGTCCTTATGTTCATGGAACCGTACTCTATACAGTTTGTTTTCATGACAGCACGTCCATTTATAGTTCAGAACTGTATGCCAAATACCGAACCATTTTGAATGTGCGCCGTCGAAAATTGAGCGACTGTCTCATTTTGAGTGATTCCCTAAGTGCGCTTCAGAGCCTTCGTGAGCTGTAAAACTACCATCCCATTGTTCAACGAATCCAGGATGCTCTCCATGTTCTACACGCTTCTGGCGTTAATGTGGAGTGTGATTGGATAGCTGGTCACGTTGGCTTGCCGGGGAAGAACTTGCGGATTTGGCAGCTAAGGCGGCAACTACAGAACCCAGTGTTACAATATCTCGAGTAACGTTGGAAGACTTTAGGCTTGTTGTACGGAGAGCGCTTTTGGCGCAAGGAGTGATTAGCTCTCCGCGGTAACAAGCTTAGGGTAGTTAAGGACATTCTGATAAACAGGGTAACTTCCTCTAGCGTATCTCGTCGTGAGTAGGTGATGTTGGCTCGGTTGCGTATTGGTCACTGCAATTTTACGCACACTTATCTTTTTATGGGCGACCCTGCTTCCATTTGTCTGCTTGGTGGCGAAGGTCTTTCGGTCTGTCACGCGTTGCTAGAGTTTATTGCTCTAGCACATCCTCGGGACACTCTGCAACAACCGTACAGTCTTGCAGAGGTCTTAGCGGATGATAAGCAAGCGGTTGATAGGGTTTTTATTTTGCTTGTAAAGTAAATTTTCAAATGCGGATATAGTATCTTATTAAAATATTTTATACTGATCGGTTTAGTTTTATATGTGTATATTTATGTATGACTTGTGCTATATTTCTATATTGATGCTTATCTCTGGCTTTTGCTTTTGACTTTTCTATTGATATTTATATCTGGCTTTTGCTTTGATTTTATTGATTTATTTTTTATTTTATGTAATTGTTTCTATTCAGCTTTATCTCTTGCTCTTGCCATGAAATTTTCTATTGATGGTTATCTCTGTCCTTTGCTACTATCTGATTTAAAAGCGCGCTAAAGACGTAGATGTTGAGCGCCCTTAAACAAAACATAACCAAACGAGTCTGTTAATTGTTTTGATTCTGTTTATATTTCGACCATTAAACACTAAACAGATATCACATGTAGCAGTCTTCACAACGTTTGAGAATATAAGCATTTTTTGGACACCGCTTCCAGATCAGATTATTGTAGTACTCTTTGAATTCTGGGGTTTTACACGTGTAAATTTTTAATTAAAACGTATTACCCGGGAATCTGAATGTAGGCTTGATAACGTCCACCACTGCCGCTGGTAAACTATCGCTATCATTGTAGGCTTGTCATCAGCCTTAGCCTATAAGTATTTGCAGCAAGAAAGGTTGCACAGCCCTTGCTAAAGCACAGCGTCGTTTAACAGTTTATGGAAGTGTATTGCCCACACTGCCTTTTGCATTTCATTCACATTTCCAGTGTTGTTCCTAATAGCCTTACCATAGTATATTTGCATAGTATAAATTTCTTTGTCAGCAGGTTTGTTGGTACTCTGCAATCGTTTTTCGTTACTAAGTGTACTACCTCTCATATCTTTTCAATTTTAAAAGCCTGCCCCTATTCTCTTTTGTATTTGCCCTATACACTCCAACGTTTGCAGCTTTATATCAGGACCATAATAATCACTTTCTGAGAACCTTTAAATGCTGTTAGCATCACCTCGTTATTTGACATTCTGTGCACCATGTCCTTCTTCAGACCGCTGGAAAATTAATTTCATTCTAACTGGTTCCATACCACTAATGGATCCTTCATAATTGTTACAGCATACTTTCTCATGCTCCTCCTGCCACCTGTTTTCCTTCTCCTGAACGCTATACTTTTTCCTTAGTGTGCATTGATTTCAGTATTTACTGATTACTTGGGAGCCTAAAGCTTTACCAGTGTTCAGTGTTCAACGTTCACTGTGCTCAAAAAGTGAGGTATGGCCTCATTGCATTCAAGTGGAAATTCGGAAAAACATAAATAAGTTTTTGTGTCATCTTCATCATCAGCAGCTACTGCTGCTAAACTCTCTTCACATTCCTCTTCAAATGCAGTCAGAAGAAGGCTATTATGTTCAGAAAATATGTTTCCTGGTGAAAGCATCTTCATCAAACCATAGAACAAGTTTGCCCCTTCTCTGCCTGCATCCAAACATCCCATGGCATAATTTAACCTCATATTTGCTTCATGTATCTTGTTATTTTCTGCTGAAGTTTTGAATTTTACATCATATTTTCAGTTTTCAGAATACAGATGTAAATTAGAAACAATCCCAAAACGTAGCTTGTCTTCAAGCAGTTTCAGAATTGGAATTAATTGTTCTTCCACACAAGCCGCGAGTTAGACAAGTTTGGAAAAAGTAGAATCAGAGCACTGAAAAATTGAATGCCATAGCGGTGATATGATTCACGGAACTCCAGGTTTCCGTACGGTTGCTATAATCACTGAGCTATCATGGGAACATTAAACTCCCCAAATGATCGCATTTTTTTCCGGTAAACCACAAGGAGATCTCAAATTTAATTGAGATGACATACCCCATGCCGACTTACAATGTTGTAAGCAGTTTTAGTCCCGAGTTCACAGTTTCAACAACTAATATGTCAATTAATGAAGTAAATGTTCTTCCATACACGCCGGTGTTGGCCATGGTTGAAAATGTTGAATTTTTCAGTCGCCTGATTCTGCCTTTCCAACCTGTCCAACACACGGCTTCTGTGGAAGAACAATTAATTGCATTAATTGACCTAATAGTGGTTGAAAATATTAAGCCTGGGACTTACATTGCTTACAACATTGTAAGTCACCAATGAGGTATGGAGAAAATGGGGCATGGTTTAACGAAAAGAATGCGAATCAGTTGGAGTGTTTAGTGTCGTACGGAGACCGGGAGATTCGTGGTTCAAATCCTGTCTATGGCATTGAATTTTTCACTCGTCTGATTACACCTATCCAATTTCAGTATGTTTGCACCAGAGTCATCACAAGCGTATGAAGACCTAGTGGTGTGTTTAAGAATTCCTAAATCTGCTACTCTAAAACCATTTGTATGCTCGTACTCATTGTTTTCAGCATACACATTAACATAAATGTCACTATCAAGTATTCTCTCTGAAGCACTTACATTTATAGAGCTACTAGGCTGTTTACATGCAAGATTTTCATAATTTTGTTTTGGTTAGTGCCCACTTGTTTATTCTTACACGTAAAATAGTTGCTTTGAAAACTTTCTAAACACACTTCCTCGAGATATACCCATAATGTTCATCAGAAGAAACTCTAAACCGAAGAAAAAGTTTTCAGAACCACAATATGCTCTTTAAAACCACATGTGCTGCTATTTGCACGCAACGAAATGTGAAATAAGCTGTCTGCCATACTTTCACAGCCTTCTACACACTATTAACAGCAGTCTTGGGCATTATGACAGGTGAATATCATCACAAAGGGTGATATGTACTCCATGTAAGGACGGTGATATTTAAAAGGTAGGCGTGACAGATACAGACTTTCAGAAATAATTTTTTGAACATGCTTGTAGTTCGACTTTGTACTTGAAGAATTTGAAACATATTCAACCAACAAATAAAACATATTTATATGAACATTCTCACCTATATCCCCCTAGAAAGGTAAGGTTGCTTAATGTTCATCCAAACAGCTGTGAAAAAACAAAAAGTAAACAATTCTCAGCTAGCCAATTTGACGCAATCAGAATTCTCACCCGCAATTCCAACATCTGACTGTTAATGTTTGTGAGATTTTGAAGAATGATCAATATAAAGGGAACAAGATTCGAAACCATAAAGCAAATACAGAATGTTTATAGAAAACGTTATCCCTTAACATGTCGGTGCATATTTGATTCCCACCTGCTCGAAGGCTTCGTGTGGATAACCCTTCACTATGTTTCCTGGCCAGCCGCTCCTCTACACACACTACTTGATGATTTTCGTCGATAACCTGGGTTGATCCTTTGTCACCCTCTATTGAATATCCTAGTCTTCAAGGGGGACAGATGTTACTTTGGCCGCCTCTATGCTCAACGCGGCCGTTAGCGCCACGTATCTAGTTTTGTAATTGCCGAGCATCAGACGCTGTTAAATCTTACCGGCGCACACCGCGTCGGCAAAGGAGTATCAACATCCTGGGACACGTAACTGAACGAAATGTTCACTAAAGCTTTCTCCTGGCTATTGTAGTCTTTACTTAAGCTGACTGCGATGTGCATGGTTCCCAAACCGGTTTCCGATGGCTTACTGCTGTCCGTCCTGGAGACTGGATATTCCTGTGCGGTTTCCTCTTCTATCGACCGTTGGTTGCAGGGACGACGGTGCAAATTGTTAGTGAAAGACTTCCATAGTCGATGTTGCGGTGTATTTGGGTGGCTTGATGCGCGGATATGTCGTATCTGGCGTCCCGACCTTCAAGTGGTTTAAGTTTTCCGTCAAACATTTTTCCATCTTATTGTTCAGTTCCGCGGCACTCCCGTCGGTTCTTCCCTCTAGAAAGCTAGCCTTTCACCAAAGACTTTCACCTTTCCGCCGAGCTCCTAAATACCTTTCTCCGCGCTGGCCAGTCGTTTGTCGATTTTGGTTGAAGCTCCAGTTTCATCTTGAACATTTCTGTCTTTCTCTTTCTGCATTGCTGAATTCACTGTAGTTATTTAACTTTGGTTTGGGGGGTTGAAGAAAATCATCCCAAAACAGACTACCCTTTATACGAATTATTTTGTCAACATTGTTTATTTTATGAAAATTGCCTCTAACGACTTTGATTAAAAGACCGTATATACAAGATATTTATATGACAAATAAAATGTATATCTTCAGTTTTTTGCGAAAAGCCTGTGAAATCCTCTCCATTCGGAAGGAATTTTGTATACCCTTCTACAAATTGTACATGTTAATTGATAGATGAAAAGGTACCATACAAAACGTGTAGATTTCTTTAAAACACACAATTTATTCCAAATAATGTTTTTGCGCATTCACCATTTCCGAGATATCCGTCATTAATGATTCGATTTGTTCAATTCTTTGTCATTCTTTGCAAGTGCCGTCGATTTTCAGTTGTTTCTCGCGAAGTTATGGGAGGAGTATAGCATTTTAAAGCATTGAGTGTACAGTTCTTAAACATGTCACTATCGCTACACTCCTTGTACTGTAACAAAATGTGTAACGTAGCTATTTCTGCAGAGGTTTATCTCGATTAAAATGAAGTAGATAAGAAAGTAATTTTCGTAAAAATAATTTGTATACCCAGTTATAAACGATAGGGAGTAGAGAAAGCTTTGTGAAAATAACACATTAGATTTTTCTTCGTTAATGAAATACTGTAAACCCGGTCATAGAAGTGAATAGACAGCAATTTGAAATGCAGTCTTCAGCTTTGCTCAACAAGGATAACTAATATTGCAAAAATACTAGGGGAAAATGATACAAAAAACTCGAAGTGTGAATCAGGAATGAATACAGTTGTAAATATGGAATTTAATACGGGTTTATAAATGGCAGAGGAGGTAAGAAATGGAATTTTAATTTGCTCCATTAAGCACCCAGTAATATAATACCCAATATTATATTTGTTTCTCTTTGTATACTGAGTCAGTACTGTTAATAAAGGTTAAAACCTTCTGATATTGCAAAACGCACACATCCGCCGCCATTGCCTTTCTTTCCACCTTGTGCTGTTATGTGTTCGTATTATGTTTTGTATCTGTGTTATACCTCCAGCCATTCACTTTACGTTGCTTTTCTGTTTGTCCCCTTGCTTAACGCGCTCTTTGGTGTTCTTTTTTTTCTCCTCTCTGCTTTGCGTGCGTGGCATGTGCCTTGGCCGTACGCGGTAAGTGGTGGATTTCTGTCGCACTGCAGGGTTAGCTCTCTGCCCGACAAGTCATTCGGATTGTGGAAGTTTTTTTTTTAAATTGATTTAAGGAACTTCTTTTGTGATGTTTTGTGGATCGGCCTGATGTAAAGGTAGGTTTTGTTATGAGTTTGTATCTTGGTAATGGTGGGTGAATTTTGGGGCGAAAACGTAATGTGTGTTTTAGACATGAATTCGTAAAGTGACTGGCTCTTGAAATTGTTCGTATGTTTAGTGTGTTTAGTGGATCACACTTCTATCTTATTGGCTGCTCCACCTTTAAGGAGTTTAGGAGTGCTTTCACTTATAAGGCAACTAATTAGCTGTTAAAGTAAAACTCTCAATCCATAATTTGTCAGTCTCAGAGAGAAAGAGATAAAATACAGGGAAACGAAATACCAGTAAATTCTAGGAATATATGTTGTTTATGTGTATAAGGCAAAGAAATGCAAGAATCACTTCATTCTTTATACAACTTACTCAAAGTATCATAAGAATCAGGAAAATTTAACCTTAACCACAAAATACTACCGACCTTCTAGCTGAGTTATATTTTCAATAGGTGATTTTCAGTGCTTGGTTAGTTTGAAGTTATAGAAATTGTGTTGTGTTAATTATGGGAGCAGTAATTGCAGTCAAAAACCCTACCATGCGGAACTTTGAAAAACTGAAAACAGTTGTGTTGTAAAGTACATCTAGCTCAGCTGGACTTTGAAGCTTGCTGAACCACGCTCGGCTACCAGTAATTTGCAATGGTTCCACTGTTTCTCCCAAAACATAAAACTGGAGCAAGGCAGCGAAACCATGCAGACGCTTAAGAAGGTTTGACTGAGTTAGGGAACCCCAGCCATGCGAAAAGGGAAGCCCTAACGAGTGCCGTAGGGAAAGAAGAAAAAATAAGATGGAAACCAGAACTCTCAAAAATATACTACTATTGATAAGTAGTTTCTCTCTTTTTGTTTTGGTACTTTAATGATTATAATAATAAACAAACATTAATAACCAGAACCGTAAAGCAACCTTAAAAGAATAACAGTAAACCAAAGATGGCTTAAAGGTAAACAAACCAAAACATCAAATGAGCAGAGCAGTAAGGCAAGTTTTAAAAGGAGCAAAAATTAAGTAAAGCAAATATTAACAAACAAGGTCACTATAAACATCAGACCAATATTTTATGAACGGTTTTTTTCTTAAACTGTAAAATACAGTGGAACCTGGAAGCATTACTTGCCCCCGTTTTGTGTGAACGATTTGGTCTCACAAATAGTAATTATGCTTATCTAGTCAAGACCCAAACAGACTTTTATGAACTTCTAGGAACAGCAAGCTTCAAAGTCCAGCTGAGCTAGATGTACTTTACAACACAACTGTTTTCAGTTTTTCAAAGTTCAGCATGGTAGGGATTTTGACTGCAATTACTGCTCCCATAATTAACACAACACAATTTCTGTAACTTCAAACTAACCAAGCACTGAAAATCACCTATTGAAAATATAACTCAGCTAGAAGGTCAGTAGTACTTTGTGTTTAAGGTTAAATTTTCCTGATTCTTATGATACTTTGAGTAAGTTGTATAAAGAATGAATTGATTCTTGCATTTCTTTGCCTTATACACATAAACAACATATATTCCTAGAATTTACTGGTATTTCGTTTCCCTGTATTTTATCTCTTTCTCTCTGAGACTGACAAATTATGGATTGAGAGTTTTACTTTAACAGCTAATTAGTTGCCTTATAAGTGAAAGCACTCTTAAATTCCTTAAAGGTGGAGCAGCCAATAAGATAGAAGTGTGATCCACTAAACACACTAAACATACGAACAATTTCAAGAGCCAGTCACTTTTCGAATTCGTGTCTAAAACACACATTACGTTTTCGCCCCAAAATTCACCCACCATTACCAAGATACAAACTCATAACAAAGCCTACCTTTACATCAGGCCGATCCACAAAACATCACAAAAGAAGTTCCTTAAATAAATTTCAAAAAAAAAACTTCCACAATCCGAATGACTTGTCGGGCAGAGAGCTAACCCTGCAGTGCGACAGAAATCCACCACTTACCGCGTACGGCCAAGGCACATGCCACGCACGCAAAGCAGAGAGGAGAAAAAAAGAACACCAAAGAGCGCTTTAAGCAAGGGGACAAACAAAAAAGCAACGTATAGCGAATGGCTGGAGGTATAACACAGATACAAAACATAATACGAACACATAACAGCACAAACTGTGTTCACCTTCCTTTTTGCCCGCTTCCAGAAGCATGGGCGTTGCGGCTAAAAGGTGTGAGTCACAGTTCATTGATTTGAGGCTGCCTGAGCTATAATCAGATACTATCATTTATACCCAAGGTCTTGCGATATTAGTAGATTTTGCTTTCATACAATTTGCAGCTTCAACAATGCTATGGATAGAAAGGCCTCTCTGCATATCAATTTTGATTTCGAAATCTACCGAAGATGCTGGAATATGTACGACTTCTTTAAGCCGTAACAGAACCGCGCAACCACATGCTGAATAGCAAGGTGATTAGCGCCATTTGCCCTACTCTATATGACGTTCCTTATTTGCGTTTGAGAATGAGGTGGGATAAGATCGATTGCAATGGGCAATGCTTTTAAAAGATTAGCTGATAAACTGGCTTGCAGATGCCTAATAGAAGAAACCAGTACATACTTCCATGTTTATCAGCTTGGATACGGCACACAGAATGGTGCTCGGAAACACCATTTACTATGTATGAGCTTTTATAAATAGTAATAACGACAGTAATAAAGTACTTCTTAAATTCTATTTAAAATTTTACTCAATTATATTGAAAGGGATTCTATGTAAAACAATATTAGACAATCAACACCTAAGCTCTATTCTTTTTGTGGTAAGCATACGGGTTTTGGTTTTAATTAAAAATAATTCTTTCACAAACAGGTGCTCAACAACGTGACCCATTAGGTCCATTGCTTTTCAATCTTACGGTTCATCCTGTAACTGAGAAAACAAAGAGTTTTCTTAGTTTATTTTATTTGGATGGCGAAACTATAAGAGACAAATCCGACAACATTCTCGCTGTCTTCCGAGCACTTGTGGAATTTTGCAAATGGATTAGCTTGGAAATTAATCCATCACTTGTGAGTATTTTTAGGTTCAAAGGGAGGCCATATTATTGCATTTGAGTTTCAAAATAACTCACCTGGAATTCAAATTATCAATAGAATGTTTCTCGAGACAGTCGCAATGGCTACCTGCCAGAAACTTAATTTCATGTAGACATTAATCAACAGTTTGCCTTTCCTTCTCTCACGGCATACCTTATTTTAAAACACTGCTTCACAATTCCTAAAGTACACTTACTTTCTGCGGTCCACCCTTTAAATCAGGAGTTGCTTGGAATGTGTATTGAGTATACCATTGAAAGATACACAGTATTTTAGTAAACCTGTATATTGATTCCGGTTGCCTTGGAATTCGTGCAATTAAATATGTTTGTCTAACGGTTTTTCTAGCTCCGACTCATGGTTTACTAATTTCATTAAGTCTATGATTCTTACTTACGGTGATGAAGTTGAGATATTTCAGAGGCCCTGTAGGTCTGCTCTACTTTAAATTATTATTCATCAATTCCCACATACTATTCAAAAAAACAGAAAGCTGGGACTGATCAATGTCAGATGTATCCACGACTTTGTTTGCTTCCGTAGAAACTCCAAATGATCGAACACGTCACAGTGCTATTCAGGAGAAAGAGCAAGTTCTTCGAAATTCGGTACATTCCTTGAGAACTTTCATTCAAATTGTTGTAGGCTTAAAGATTGGGTTAAAATATGCCAGCCGCGTAAATTTGTGTGTGGTGCCAAGGTTGATCACTATGGCTATGGTGGTTTGAGCTGTTTTAAAAACTCTGGAAGGTCTTCCGGACACTACGCTTTAAATAATACTCAAGAGAATACCTGCATCTCCTGGGATTCCGAAGGTTTATGAAGTCTGGAATGAATCGATCTGATGAAAAACGCCCGGATGGCTTAACAATGATACACTGAAGAACAGAAAGTGTTTAGTATGTGAATACTGTGGCGCCCTCCTATCAATATTCCAGTTTCCAAACTGCTGGATCTTCCGCAGAATCAGCTGCAGCACAGAAGTACCACAAATTTCGCAGCATTGTCGAAAACTACATATCAGATACACAAGGTGCCGTATTTCACGTGTGCGGATGTCGTTTCGTGCGTTTAAATAGTTGCAGAACTCAACGTGGCAATTCCAAGTAAACACTCGTCACTGGGGACCTGGCGCTTAACGTGAGGGAACGTCGTTCTAATCCTCTTGCTTGTGTTTTTCACTTTAGATACAGAGACTTTATTTTCGAGGAAATAAACTCAATTTTAGATGAAAAAGTGCTTAAAATCTCATTACTTGACTTATCAGTATGCGCTCTTTCTCTTTTTTGTGTGCGTTTACGCTGTTCTTGTTTAAGATTACGGACTATACGTATTGTAGAGCTAAATCGTAACATTAAAGCATTGCAATGAAAGCCATGCAAATATGAGAAAACGTAGTGTTTAATTGCCATTTGTTTGCTTTCTACGATTAGTATTATTGTTGTTGTTATTTTGTTTTTGTCATAATCTAACGGCACCTTTAAGGTGACTTCTCTCAGAATAAACTCGGACATTTTGTCTCGGTGAATTGATGCTATGTTCTTACCTTCTCCGTGTATCGAAATGGAACTTTCTGAGAACCGTTGATGTGACAGATGCACATGCTTCGATGATCCTTTTACGTAAGACCGCTTCATTGAAGGGATCTCTTTGAAACACAATATTATTTATTCGGCCCCAAAAGAAACAATCTAATGGGTGAGATCAGGAGAATTTGGTAGCGATGGGGACACCTCTTCCTGTCCAAAGTCCACGGCAAGCTTGATTAAAATCATGCCCGCCAGATCAGTATTAGTGAGATGGTGCACCATTTTGTTGAAACTACTGTTGAACGGCCAGTCGTACTGGAATCACATTAAGAACATCCTGCAGCTCAGTTTACAGGAATTCCAAATACTGTGATCCTTTAGGTCTGGGTGGGAGAAAGACAGGTAAGTTCTGCGCGCAGTTATGTTATTCCTCTTTGTACTCTGGCAAGATGTCAGATGCCTCTTATGGGATAAGAGCGACATGTGTGCCAAACCAAAGCTCATAATGAAATAAACTGTAGGTCCATAATTCGAACAAGGATTTTGAAATCGCGTTCAGTAAAACAAAATAATAGTCATAGACATAAGAAAATAATCGATAAGGTTGTTGGCATTACTAAACCTATGAACTGCTTACCCACATGTCTGGCACTTTAATGCTTTGATTTACTGTACAGACGGCTCCAAATGTTTTCCGTTGCACCGGGAGTGGGGCCAGTGGGGTGCTTATCGAGAGGTTATTCCAGGTCTCTTAGCTCATACCCTCTCTACAAGGAAGATTAAGGAATGTAACAGGCTAAACAAAATATCATTCCAACACATTTCCCTGAGACTTGACTGTAAGAAAGTAATAACTGTGAAAAGAAAACAGCAATAACATTACAACAGCGACATAAGCAGCATACAAACTAATTTTTAGGAATTAGAGGCATCATATTATTATATAACAAGCAAGTGATAAAACAAAATGTTTTGTTTTTTATATATTTACTGCTTTCTCTACCCATTATTAACTAACATATGTTCTTCATTTTCATAATGTCCTTATAAAGTATGATTTTTTCGTGCATCTTGACAACAATTTAGGCCAGAAATGATTTAAAGTTACAATCTAAGTTACACTTTTCCGAATTTGGTTGCATGCAAGATGCCGTAATGACAACCGGCCGCTTATCTAATCCACGACTCATATTTTTACTGTCTCTACTATTTACCTATAATAAGTAGGGAAAGTGTTGTATTCCACCCAAAAATTTAATAAAGGGATTAATACTCGGAACGGAAATACTCGTTATCAGACTCCCTGAAACCAAACAAACCGTTTTTACTTTCTCTACTACGTAGCTACAGGAGGTAGAGAATGTATTGTATTCCACCTAAAAACTGAATAACCAGATTCACCGGATATACACGTTTTGAGACTCCCTGGATTCAAAGTAAGCATTTTTACTTTCTCCACTACCTAGCTACAGTAAGTAGAGAAAGTATTGTGTTCCATTTGACAATTTAATGTCGTAATTTCACCAGAAATCACGATTGTGACCCCTGAATCCAATGAATTTATTTTTAGACAATGGTCCAAGTTTGTGTGTGTGTGTGTGTATGTGTGTGTGTGTATCCACGAATAGCATAACTCAAAAGCAAAAGCTTGTTTAAAACCAGAACTTGGTGTTTAAGTTCCACTTCTTCCAAGAATGCGACACTCAGATTTTAAAGAAAATCCTTCACTCCAAACTACCCTTTACATTGGACATTTGTCGAAATTTTTTATTCTTTCAAAAGTGACTCTAAGGATTTTGATTAAAACACATGTGTTTAAGCTATTTTCATGATAAACAGAATGTATATATTTTATTTTCTAGGAATAGTCTGAAAATTAGTCTTTGTTGTCAATGACTTTTGATAATTAGTAAATCGTAAGAGAGAGAGAGACAAAATCTTACCGCACAACAAATGTAGATCTTGTTAAAGCACAAAACTTAGGTCAAATAACATTTTTATTTCATGTCAAATAAGCTTTATATTTTACCTATTCTGAAGGTCTCTTTGTTATTAGTTAAGTTTTTCAAATACTTTATACCTCCCTCAACTGCAAATAGCTATTGTTTTTTTCTTTCTTTCCTTCTTTCTGTCTTTCCTTCTTTCTTTCTTTCCTTCTTTCTGTCTTTCTTTCCTTATTTCTTCCTTTCTTTCTTTCCTTCTTTCTTTCTTTCTTTCTTTCTTTCCTTCTTTCTGTCTTTCTATCCTTATTTCTTTCTTTCTGTCTTTCTTTCCTTATTTCTTTCTTTCCTTCTTTCTGTCTTTCTTTCCTTATTTCTTTCTTTCTTTCTCGTGTTCATACAAAGAGAACAGATTTTCAAAGTTATCACGTCTGTGGCTCACATGCAGAAGGTCGTGGGTTGCATTCCTCTGGTCGACCTTCCTGACCCATAGGTCTTTTCGGGGGGTTTTCCCGGGTCGCCAGGCAAGTGCTAGGGAAGGATTCTCACATCCCCGAATTTCCGAACCTCCATTTCATCTCCATTCTAATTTCCCTTTTTCTTTCAACCGTTGGTCTGTTTCAGGGTTGGAAGTGTCGGCGATGGTGTTTCGGTGCAGTGTGGCAAGGGAAAAGAATGGTTTTTGTTACTTTCTCCGTCCCTCAGCTTTCGGCTGGCTGTCGGGAGTATTCTAACTTCCTTGAGGAGCATTGGACACCCTCTGTGCTGAGTGAAGTTCCAGGTCTGTCTGTCCGTTTGACGGAGAGTCTCCATCTGAAAACTTAGGGACCCTGCCATTCCTGTGCCATTTTCCTGGTTCCGGACGCCCGGTGTCTTGTCTCGCCTCATCCTTCCTCCCGGAGACGCCCCCTTGTGGTGTGTAGGCACAATATCCACTATGTGGATCAGTGCCGAGTTCCCTCCGTAGCCAACCAATCCAAAGCTATCACGTAGCGATCAGCTTTGAGGGATTTGGATATTGCTTTAGCTTAATATGTTCTGGTTATGCCTACAACGAATTGTGAAAATAAGTGATGAAGGTTTATGGGTATTAACATAACATAGGTGCAAAATAAGCTTCCTAAGAAGAGTCAGTAGGGAGAATCATGCGAATGCAATACATAATATTTTAGGACAAAACCTCCATATGCCTGCGTCTCTGTGTACAACATAAATCCAAAGCGAAAAGTCGGTTAACCAAACTTGATATTTAAGTTCAGCATCTTTCATAGTTGTGAAAAGGATTTTCAAGAAAATTCCCCCATCCTGAACAACCCTTTACGTGGAAAATTATTCGAAATTTATTTTCTTAAAAATGGCTCTAATGATTTTGATTAAAATACTCACTGTTTAAAATATTTTCATGACAAACGAAATATATATTTTGAACTAACTGAGAAGAGCCTTTAAAGCCTTCTTCATTCTGAATAACTTTTGTATAATTGATAAACTCTAAAAGATTGGATAAAGTTTTGATACACAAGAAATGCAGATCCCGTTAATGCACGCAGTAATTTATGAGATTAACTAATTCCCAGATATATTTTGTTATTGGTTTGAATACTTTTTGTAACTGAGAAGTCTGTATTCGTTTTTTTTTTTTTTTTTTTTTTTGCGGTCATATAAGCAGCATGGAATTACAAAGCATCACGTAGTGACATGCTTTTTGAAAATGTGACTATCGCTCTATCTGCATATACTGCAACGAAATGTGTAAATGTGAACTTTTTCTTTTGGTATTTAAATAAAGTCCTTTAACCGGGTATGCCATTACGGACGGCGAATGAACGAAATGGTTAAAATGATGCTCAAATAGGCCCGAGGTCACTAGAAATTAGAATCAAACATTCATCCTCTCAGGATAAGAAGAAACCCTGGAAAAAGCTTTACCCAGGTATTTCACTTTAACCGAGATTCTAACTCGGGACCTCTTAAATGTGAGGCAGACCCCTACACCACACAGATGAGCTAAATGTGATTTGCAAGTTTATCTGGATTATAAGAAGTAGACAGAAAATGTGATTTAGAAAAAAGAATTTGTAGAATGGTGAGAAGAGAAAGCTATGTGAATGCAAAACGTTAGTTTGTTCAATTTAAAATAATAATTTAATATATATTTAAATATAATTCTTCCTAATGATAATTCTCGTGGTACTGCGAATAGCGTGGAGTTTCAAAGACACCACATAAAAAATCTGACTATCGTTTGAGCTACTGCATTCTTCTTATACTTACAACGAAGTTTTTAATTGCAGTTTCATCTCAATTAACAAGAACACTTTCACTCAAGCCCTGTGTAGGACAAGGTTGGAAAGATAGAATCAGATTGAAAAATTCAATGTCAAAGCCGAGATTTGAACTACGGATCTTCCAGTTTACGTCCAGGTGGCGCCGCGGTAACTCGTGCGACTCGCATTCGAGTGATCCCTAGTTCGCTTCCCGGTTACCGCCCAGTTTGACCCACGGTTTTTTTTCTCGAGAGTTTTCCCGGGTCGTCACGCGAATGCTGATATGATTTCTCTCAGCCCCCGAATATCGTTCCATTCCTCATTTTATTCATCCTTAACCCTGTTAGATCTGTTTCAGGATTGGAAGTGTCGGCGTGGTATTCCGGTCCGGCGTGGCACAGAAAAAGGATTCTCTCTGTGGAGCCTAATCCGTCTCTCCGTCTTTGGCTGGTTGCCAGGGAATAAAGCCCGCTTCTTGGGGGACGTTGGATCCTCTGTTCGGTGATGATGATGATGATGATGATGATATGCGGTTTAACGGCGCTAAACTGCTACGGTCATCAGCGCCCTTACAATGTATAAAAGATAAGGTCAAAATATAAAACAGGTAAAAAAACCGCATAGTTAAAAACGGGACACAAACCCGCGATGTTCAAAAAGCTAAAACTAACAACAGAACATTAACAAAATAACAATAACAACAATAACAATAACAATAACAACAATAATAACAAGAACAACAAGAATAACAATAACAACAATACAAAGTTCTGAAAAATCAACACACTAAAAGCAAGGGCAATAAAAGATTAAAACGTGTCAGGAACTGTAGAATGCGAGGGACATGAGCGCCATATGTCCACTGGGGATAAGAGTTCCCATAAAAACAGACAGAATAAAAGTACTAAGCCAACAGACGCCCAACGCATTAAATGCGCAGATTAAAATCACTGTCATGAATAAAACGTAAAACACATTCTACAGCACGCGTGTCGTCTGCCAATACGTTGGCTAGGCCAACAGGCAGACCCACACGAGCACGCAATGCAGCTAAAACCTGACACTCTGTTAAAATGTGACGCACCGTTAAGGGCACGACACACTGCCCACAGAGTGGTGCGGGGTCACCACTGAGCAAATACCTATGACTAAAAACACAATGTCCAATCCGTAGACGAGCTAAAATTACCTCTTCCCGACGACAAGAACGAGAAGAGGTACCCCAGATCAACGGGAAAGGCTTAACTTCCCGCAATTTGTTCCCCCGGAGGGCCGTCCACTCATCGCGCCAGCGCGAGAGGATGCGGCGACGTAAAATAATACACGAATCAGACGAGGGAACAACAGAAGTAAAAAATCTGGGTAATAAAATCGCCGATTTCGCAGCGGCGTCGGCAGACTCATTACCTGAGATGCCCACATGACCTGGAATCCACATGAAGGACACGCTGATGCCAGAGACACCAAGCGAGTGGAGCAGGTCTTGTATGCGCTGTACGAGTGGGTGGTAATGGTACAGCGCATGAATAGCCTGAAGGGCACTCAGAGAGTCCGTACAAATAAAACAGTGCCGTAAGTCGAGCCGCTGAATGTATAAAACAGATTGATAAATGCTAAAAAGTTCGGCGGTAAAAATTGAACATTGTCGAGGTAAACGAAAAGTAAAACTCTGAACACCAAAAACAAAGGCACATCCTACTCCAACATCAGTCTTAGACCCATCAGTATATATAAAATGACAGTCCCCGAACTGCGCTTGTAGTTCTAAAAAGGCGGATCTAAGAACAGAAGCAGGGGTCGCATTTTTCGGCATCGACGTTAGCCCAAGGTGGACGTGGGCCTCAGCGTGCGACCATGGAGGAAAGCGCGTTTACCCTCGGGTAAGGGCCGGCGCTGGCGTAACGTCCAAATGCCGAAGTAGCAGTCGAAATCGAATCCCTGGAGGGAGCAATGCAGAGGAGCTAACTAAATATTGCCGGTCAAGCGAATCCTCGTAAAATACATCGAAGGACGGGTGGTTAGGCAAGCTTGAGAGTCGACAAGCATAGCTGCACAAAAGCATCTCACGCCGGAAGGACAGCGGAGGCTCTGCAGCTTCTGCGTACAGACTGGGTACAGGGCTAGTTGGAAAGGCCCCTGTAGCGACTCTTATGCCACGATGGTGAATGGCATTCAATCGACGTAACACAGATGGACGTGCCGACGAATAAACAATACACCCGTAATCAAGCTTGGATCGGACCAAAGAGCGATAAAGACGAAGAAGGACGGTCCGATCTGCTCCCCAGGATGTGCCACTTAAAACACGTAAAATATTAAGAGAACGGTCACACTTTGCTTTTAAAAAGGAAACGTGCGAGGTCCAACACAACTCCCTATCAAAAATCAACCCCAAAAATTTCGCCTCGTCTGCAAACGGAAGTATCCCTGGCCCAAGATGGAGAGAGGGCGGAGGGAAATACTTCCGGCGCCAGAAGTTGATGCAGACGGATTTCTCGGCGGAGAAATTAAAGCCGTTGACGTTACTCCAGGCGTAGAGACGGTCGATACAGCTCTGGAGACGGCGTTCGAGTGACAGGTCCGCCGTGAACTGCAATAAATAGCGAAATCGTCAACAAAAAGGGACGATGAAATGCCAGGTGGAATACAATCAACAATGGGGTTGATAGCAATCGCAAAAAGTGTGACACTGAGTACAGAGCCCTGCGGTACTCCGTTCTCTTGAATAAAACGACGAGATAAAACCGAGCCCACACGTACACGAAAGACGCGGTCCGTCATAAACTCCCGAAGAAATATGGGAAGACGACCGCGTATATTCCAATCGAGAAGTGTACGTAATATGCCGCCCCTCCAACAAGTGTCATAAGCTTTCTCCAGGTCAAAAAATAAGCCACGGTTTGACACTTTCTCAGAAATCCATTCATAATATGCGTCGACAAGGTCACCAGATGGTCGACGGTAGAGCGATAGCGACGAAACCCGCACTGAGCGTTCGCTAGAAGTTTCTGAGACTCAAGCCACCATGTCAACCGCCCGTTGATCATGCGCTCCATCACCTTGCAAATGCAACTGGTGAGGGAGATAGGGCGGTAGCTGGAAGGTAGTTGGCGATCCTTCCCAGGCTTAAGTATAGAGACAATGGTGGCTTCGAGCCAAACGGAAGGAAAAATGCCGTCTTGCCAAATACGGTTATAGACCTGTAAGAGAAAGAGTTTACTGTCGGCTGAAAGGTTCTTTAACATCAGGACATGAATGCCGTCCGGCCCAGGAGCGGAGTGCCGAGAGCAATGAAGAGCGTGCTCCAGCTCCCTCATTGTGAAAAGGTCATAATAACACTCAATATTAGCAGATCGAAAATTAAAGGTGTCCGAATCCAGCCGGTCTTTGATAGAGCGAAAGCCGGCGGAATAATGGTCTGAATGGGATACCGCCTCAAAGGCAGCACCCAGTGTGTTAGCGATGGCAGCCGGATCCACTATGGTGGCATTAGAAACCTGAAGGCCAGAAACAGTACAATGTGACACTTTACCTGAGAAGCGACGAAGTTTATCCCAAACAACGGATGAAGGCGTAAAACGATAAAAAGACTCGACAAAACGAGCCCAAGATGCCTTCTTGCTATCCTGAATAATGCGACGAGCCCTGGCGCGCGATTGTTTAAAAGTAACCAAATTATCAAGTGTAGGGTGTCGCCGAAACACCCTAAGTGCAGTCCTATGGGCACGAACGGCGTCCCGACAATCCTCATTCCACCACGGAACAGGTGGCCGCCGAGGTTGGGAGGATGAACGGGGTATTGCGCGTTCGGCGGCAGAGAAAATAATATACGTAAGGTGCTGCACTAGTTGGTTAATGTCGGAGAAGGGCTGGTCGTCAAAATGCACGAGGCTGGAATACAAGCTCCAGTCGGCTTTTGCGAATATCCAGGTAGGTACTCTGGAATGCTGTACGTGGTGCGACAGAAGAGAAACGATGCAGGGGTAATGGTCGCTGGAGTAGGTGTCAGCGACGACGTTCCACTGAAGACGACGTGCAAGCTGGAGTGAGCAGATGGCAAGGTTCAGGTGAGAGAATGTACCAGAAGAATCAGAAATGAAAGTAGGTGCACCTATATTGAGGATGGAAAGATTGAACTGATAAAAAATGTCGGATAGAAGAGTTCCCCTCGCACAGGCCCTTGGCGAACCCCATAGTGGGTGATGGGCATTAAAATCTCCCAACAGAAGAAATGGTGTTGGGAGAGCGGACAGGAGAGATCGAATGTCCGCGGGAGCGAGGGGAGACGATGGAGGTGTATACACAGAACAAACAGAAAAGAAAAAACCGGGTAACTGCAGTCTAATGGCAACAGCTTGCAAGTCGGACGTAAGTGGGATAGTTTGAAAATGAACGTCATTACGCACCAACAACATAACACCTCCATGAGCAGGAGCACCCTCCTCCGGTTCAAGATCGTAGCGAACCGGAGTGTACCCTCGGAGATCGAAAGGGTCGTGAGGGCGAAGCTTGGTCTCCTGCAAACACACGACCATAGGTGAATGGGAGCGCAATAAAAGTTGCAGTTCCGCCCTATGCGATCGTAGCCCACGTACATTCCAGGTCAGGATAGCCATTAAGAAAAAGGGGATAAACTGTCTATTTAGAAGGGCGGCTTAAAATTACCTTTTGTTTAACCTTTGGGCTCGGGCTTTTTGTATGGAGTTGGTCAGACTCCATAGCTTCCTCGGAGGGAGGGCCTACGCGCTCAGTGCCA